>CM042417.1:1225168-1322668 GCA_023634145.1 Thymallus thymallus | reverse complement strand
CACAGAGCTGTCGTTCTCCCTCAGACTGACTTCACAGAGCTGTCGTTCTCCCTCAGACTGACTTCACAGAGCTGTCGTTCTCCCTCAGACTGACTTCACAGAGCTGTCGTTCTCCCTCAGACTGACTTCACAGAGCTGTCGTTCTCCCTCAGACTGACTTCACAGAGCTGTCGTTCTCCCTCAGACTGACTTCACAGAGCTGTCGTTCTCCCTCAGTCTGACTTCACAGAGCTGTCGTTCTCCCTCAGACTGACTTCACAGAGCTGTCGTTCTCCCTCAGACTGACTTCACAGAGCTGTCGTTCTCCCTCAGACTGACTTCACAGAGCTGTCGTTCTCCCTCAGACTGACTTCACAGAGCTGTCGTTCTCCCTCAGTCTGACTTCACAGAGCTGTCCTTCTCCCTCAGACTGACTTCACAGAGCTGTCCTTCTCCCTCAGTCTGACTTCACAGAGCTGTCGTTCTCCCTCAGACTGACTTCACAGAGCTGTCAACAACATGTGTTGTATGGTAGAAGTGATTTTAACATGTGTTGTATGGTAGAAGTGATTTTATCACGTGTATTATTGTAGAAGTGATTTTAACATGTGTTGTATGGTAGAAGTGATTTTAACATGTGTTGTATGGTAGAAGTGATTTTAACATGTGTTGTATGGTAAAAGTGATTTTATCACGTGTATTATTGTAGAAGTGATTTTAACATGTGTTGTATGGTAGAAGTGATTTTAACATGTGTTGTATGGTAGGAGTGATTTTATCATGTGTTGTATGGTAGAAGTGATTTTAACATGTGTTGTATGGTAGGAGTGATTTTATCACGTGTTGTATGGTAGAAGTGATTTTATCACGTGTTGTATGGTAGAAGGGATTTTATCATGTGTTGTATGGTAGGAAGGATTTTAACACGTATAAATAGTCTGTAATTAGTCTGTCTATCCGTATATTTTTCTTATTCCTCATATACTTCTCCTGCAACCCGCCTCACCCAACGTGGAATGGATCTACTATTTTCTTTATTTCTTTATCATTTAACTGAAGTGCCGACAGACTAACTAGCTTGCTAACTAGCTACTAGCCACTGCTAGCGATCCTCACCACTGCTCTGCCTGCACCAGCCAGCTTTAGTTCGGACAAATTCACCTTTCCAGAAATGTCTCTCACTGTTGCTGCTTGTTACAGACCCCCCTCAGCCCCCAGCTGTGCCCTGGACTCCATATGTGAATTGATTGCCCCCCATCTATCTTCAGAGTTTGTACTGTTAGGTGACTTAAACTGGGATATGCTTAACACCCCGGCTGTCCTTCAATCTAAGCTAGATGCCCTCAATCTCCCACAAATTATCAAGGAACCCACCAGGTACAACCCTAAATCCGTAAACATGGGTACCATTATTGATATCATCCTGACTAACTTGCCCTCCAAATACACCTCCTCTGTCTTCAACCAGGATCTCAGCGATCACTGCCTCATTGCCTGCGTCCGTAATGGGTCCGTGGTCAAACGACCACCCCTTATCACTGTCAAACGCTCCATAAAACACTTCAGCGAGCAGGCCTTTCTTATCAATCTGGCCCAGGTATCCTGGAAAAATATTGACCTCATCCCGTCAGTAGATGATGCCTGGTTGTTCTTTAAAAGTGCTTTCCTCACCATCCTAAATAAGCATGCTCCTTTCAGAATGAAACAGCGAACTAAGAACAGATATAGCCCTTGGTTCACTCCAGACTTGACTGCCCTCGACCAACACAAAAACATCCTGTGGCGCACTGCATTAGCATCGAATAGCCCCCGCGATATGCAACCTTTCAGGGAAACCAGGAACAAATATACACAGTCAGTTAGAAAAGCAAAGGCCAGCTTTTTCAAACAGAAATTTGCATCCTGTAGCACTAATTCCAAAAAGTTTTGGGACACTGTAAAGTCCATGGAGAATAAGAGCACCTCATCCCAGCTGCCCACTGCACTGAGGCTAGGAAACACTGTAACCACCGATTCATTTACGATAATAGAACATTTCAATAAGCATTTTGCTACGGCTAGCCTTGCTTTACCCCTGGCTACCTCTACCCTGGCCAACAATCTGGACCCCTACAAATCTGCTGGGCTAGACAATCTGGACCCTTTCTTTCGAAAATTATCTGCCGGAAATTTTGCAACCCTATTACTAGCCTGTTCAACCTCTCTTTTGTATCGTCTGAGATCCCTAGAGATTGGAAAGCTGCCGCGGTCATCCCCCTCTTCAAAGGGGGAGACACTCTAGACCCAAACTGTTACAGACCTATATCCATCTGTCAGGCTCTGACCATGGCCAAAAGGTACTCCCTATGGCCAGAGCCTGACAGAGAGCACTGGTCAAAAGGAGAGCCCTGGTCAAAAGGAGAGCTCTGGTCAAAAGGAGAGCTCTGGTCAAAAGGAGAGCTCTGGTCAAAAGGAGAGCTCTGGTCAAAAGGAGAGCCCTGGTCAAAAGGAGAGCTCTGGTCAAAAGGAGAGCCCTGGTCAAAAGGAGAGCTCTGGTCAAAAGGAGAGCCCTGGTCAAAAGGAGAGCTCTGGTCAAAAGGAGAGCCCTGGTCAAAAGGAGAGCTCTGGTCAAAAGGAGAGCCCTGGTCAAAAGGAGAGCCCTGGTCAAAAGGAGAGCCCTGGTCAAAAGGAGATTTCTAGTCAAAAGGAGAGCTCTGGTCAAAAGGAGAGCCCTGGTCAAAATGAGAGCTCTGGTCGGTCAAAAGGAGAGCACTAAATAGTGTAAGATTTGGAACGCAGCCAAGTCTCCATGAAGGACCAGAGTAAAGAGAAAAACCCCACATCTCAGGAACTACAGTACTTCAATTAACCCTCATGTTCATCGCTCAGAACAAAAGTCAAGCTGTGGAATCCCTTGATGGAAATGGTTATAATTGCCCTGACTACAGGGATTAGTATTTCTCCCTGCTTAATCACCAGTGACTTAATATTTAAATATACCATTTGCAGGGTTTTAAAGTGTCTTAATTAGGCCCATTAATTTTTTATATGTAACATTTAGAGTGGCGGGGGACCAAGACCAGCACCTTTTACAGTGTGACTGGTAACAGGCCCCAGGTAGCAGGAATAGAATGTTGCCTATGTATTATGCATGAAACTGTGCTGACAGAAACCTTAACCCTTCAACAGTAAACGGTAATTGTGCTTGTCTCAGAAGAGAGAATAATCAGGTACGTACAGGTCTAAACTCTGACTTCAAGCAGTGAAATACAAGCCTCAACTCTGACATCAAGCAGTTAAATATGAGCCTGAGCGTTGATCCCAAGCCGTGATCCATCTAGACCTAAAGGTGAACCTCCGATCTAAACAATAGGGGCAACTTGGCCTGCTGTTCGCTGCAGTTCAATTGTAAAAAAAATACATGGATTTGGGTTCATTGACACTAAATTATATCTAATAATACATGTACATGGGATTAATATAAACCCACAGGCTGTACTGTCTACACCTTTTTATTTTATTTATTTCACCTTTATTTAACCAGGGAGGTTTTATTTCACCTTTATTTAACCAGGTAGGTCAGTTGAGAACTAGTTCTCATTTACAACTGTGACCTGCAGTGCGACAAAAAACAACACAGAGTTACACATGAGAATAAACAAACATACAGTCAACAACACAATAGAGAATTTATATACAGAGTGTGCAAATGTAGTAAGATTAGGAAGGTAGGACAATAAATAGGCCATAGTGGTGAATTAAGTTACATATTATAATTAACACTGGAGTGATAGTGGCCTGTATAGTCTCCACTCTCCACTCTCTACTCTCTACTCTATTCTCTCTACTCTATACTCTCTACTCTACTCTCTACTCTATACTCTCTACTCTCTACTCTATACTCTCTACTCTCTACTCTCTACTCTCTACTCTACTCTCTACTCTATACTCTCTACTCTATACTCTCTACTCTCTACTCTATACTCTGTACTCTCTACTCTACACTCTCTACTCTCTACTCTATTCTCTACTCTATTCTCTCTACTCTCTACTCTCTACTCTTTTCTCTCTACTCTCTACTCTCTACTCTGTACTCTCTACTCTTTTCTCTCTACTCTCTACTCTCTACTCTGTACTCTCTACTCTTTTCTCTCTACTCTATTATCTCTACTCTATACTCTCTACACTCTCTACTCAACTCTCTACTTTCTACTCTCTACTCTCTACTCTACTCTCTACTCTAATCTCTCTACTCTATACTCTCTACTCTATACTCTCTACTCTCTACTCTAATCTCTCTACTCTATACTCTCTACTCTCTACTCTATACTATCTACTCTCTACTCTATTCTCTCTACTCTGTACTCTCTACTATTTTCTCTCTACTCTATTATCTCTACTCTATACTCTCTACACTCTCTACTCAACTCTCTACTTTCTACTCTCTACTCTCTACTCTACTCTCTACTCTATACTCTCTACTCTCTACTCTAATCTCTCTACTCTATACTCTCTACTCTCTACTCTCTACTCTATACTCTCTACTCTCTACTCTATTCTCTCTACTCTCTACTCTATTCTCTCTACTCTCTACTCTATTCTCTCTACTCTATTCTCTCTACTCTCTACTCTATACTCTCTACTCTCTACTCTATACTCTCTACTCTCTACTCTCTACTCTATACTCTCTACTCTCTACTCTCTACTCTATTCTCTCTACTCTCTACTCTCTACTCTCTACTCTCTACTCTTTTCTCTCTACTCTATACTCTCTATTCTCTACTCTCTACTCTCTACTCTATGCTCTCTACTCTGCTCTCTACTCTATACTCTCTACTCTATACTCTCTATTCTCTACTCTCTACTCTCTACTCTATGCTCTCTACTCTGCTCTCTACTCTATACTATCTACTCTATTCTCTCTACTCTCTACTCTCTACTCTCTACTCTATACTCTCTACTCTCTACTCTATACTCTCTACTCTATACTCTATTCTCTCTACTCTCTACTCTCTACTCTATACTCTCTACTCTCTACTCTATACTCTCTACTCTCTACTCTATACTCTCTACTCTCTACTCTCTACTCTCTACTCTATACTCTCTACTCTCTACTCTCTACTCTCTACTCTCTACTCTCTACTCTATACTCTCTACTCTCTACTCTATACTCTCTACTCTCTACTCTATACTCTCTACTCTCTACTCTATTCTCTCTACTCTCTACTCTACTCTCTACTCTATTCTCTCTACTCTGTACTCTCTACTCTATACTCTCTACTCTATTCTCTCTACTCTATTCTCTCTACTCTATTCTCTCTAATCTATACTCTCTATTCTCTGCTCTCTACTCTACTCTCTCTACTCTCTACTCTATACTCTCTACTCTCTACTCTATTCTCTCTACTCTATTCTCTCTACTCTCTACTCTATTCTCTCTACTCTCTACTCTATTCTCTCTACTCTCTACTCTCTACTCTCTACTCTCTACTCTCTACTCTATTCTCTCTACTCTATTCTCTCTACTCTATTCTCTCTACTCTATTCTCTCTACTCTATTCTCTCTACTCTATACTCTCTATTCTCTACTCTATACTCTCTACTCTATACTCTCTACTCTATTCTCTCTACTCTCTACTCTATTCTCTCTACTCTCTACTCTATTCTCTCTACTCTCTACTCTATTCTCTCTACTCTGTACTCTCTAGTCTACTCTCTCTACTCTCTACTCTATACTCTCTATTCTCTACTCTATACTCTCTATTCTCTCTACTCTCTACTCTATACTCTCTATTCTCTACTCTATACTCTCTACTCTATACTCTATACTCTATACTCTCTACTCTATTCTCTCTACTCTCTACTCTATTCTCTCTACTCTCTACTCTATTCTCTCTACTCTCTACTCTATTCTCTCTATTCTATACTCTCTAATCTCTACTCTAATCTCTCTACTCTTTACTCTATTCTCTCTATTCTCTACTCTATACTCTCTACTCTATACTCTCTACTCTATTCTCTCTACTCTATTCTCTCTACTCTCTACTCTATTCTCTCTACTCTCTACTCTCTACTCTGTACTCTATTCTCTCTACTCTATTCTATCTACTCTCTACTCTCTACTCTATTCTCTCTACTCTCTACTCTCTACTCTCTACTCTCTACTCTCTACTCTCTACTCTATTCTCTCTACTCTATATTCTCTACTCTCTACTCTCTACTCTCTACTCTATTCTCTCTACTCTCTACTCTATTCTCTCTACTCTCTACTCTCTACTCTATTCTCTCTACTCTATTCTCTCTACTCTATATTCTCTACTCTCTACTCTCTACTCTATACTCACTACTCTATTCTCTCTACTCTCTACTCTCTACTCTCTACTCTATTCTCTCTACTCTCTACTCTATTCTCTCTACTCTCTACTCTCTACTCTATTCTCTCTACTCTATTATCTCTACTCTATATTCTCTACTCTCTACTCTCTACTCTATACTCACTACTCTATTCTCTCTACTCTCTACTCTATTCTCTCTACTCTACTCTCTCTACTCTCTACTCTCTACTCTACTCTCTACTCTATTCTCTCTACTCTATACTCTCTAATCTCTACTCTAATCTCTCTACTCTATACTCTCTACTCTCTACTCTCTACTCTATACTCTCTATTCTCTACTCTCTACTCTATACTCTATACTCTCTACTCTCGACTCTATACTCTCTACTCTCTACTCTATACTCTCTACTCTCTACTCTATTCTCTCTACTCTCTACTCTATACTCTGTACTCTCTACTCTATACTCTCTATTCTCTACTCAATACTCTCTACTATCTACTTTATACTCTCTACTCTACTCTCTACTCTATTCTCTCTATTCTATACTCTCTAATCTCTACTCTAATCTCTCTACTCTATACTCTCTACTCTCTACTCTATACTCTCTATTCTCTACTCTATACTCTCTACTCTATACTCTCTACTCTATTCTCTCTACTCTCTACTCTATTCTCTCTACTCTCTACTCTATTCTCTCTACTCTCTACTCTATTCTCTCTACTCTGTACTCTCTAGTCTACTCTCTCTACTCTCTACTCTATACTCTCTATTCTCTACTCTATACTCTCTATTCTCTCTACTCTCTACTCTATACTCTCTATTCTCTACTCTATACTCTCTACTCTATACTCTATACTCTATACTCTCTACTCTATTCTCTCTACTCTCTACTCTATTCTCTCTACTCTCTACTCTATTCTCTCTACTCTCTACTCTATTCTCTCTATTCTATACTCTCTAATCTCTACTCTAATCTCTCTACTCTTTACTCTATTCTCTCTATTCTCTACTCTATACTCTCTACTCTATACTCTCTACTCTATTCTCTCTATTCTCTACTCTATACTCTCTATACTCTCTACTCTATACTCTCTACTCTCTACTCTCTACTATCTACTCTATTCTCTCTACTCTCTACTCTCTATTATATTCTCTCTACTCTATACTCTCTATTCTCTACTCTCTACTCTATACTCTACTCTCTACTCTCTACTCTACTCACTACTCTATTCTCTATACTCTATACTCTCTACTCTCTACTCACTACTCGATTCTCTCTACTCTCTACTCTATTCTCTCTACTCTCTACTCTCTACTCTCTACTCTATTCTCTCTACTCTATTCTCTCTACTCTCTACTCTCTACTCTCTACTCTATTCTCTCTACTCTGTACTCTCTACTCTTTTCTCTCTACTCTATTCTCTCTATACTCTCTATTCTCTACTCTCTACTCTATACTCTACTCTCTACTCTACTCACTACTCTATTCTCTATTCTCTCTACTCTCTACTCTCTACTCTATTCTCTCTACTCTATTCTCTCTACTCTCTACTCTCTACTCTCTACTCTCTACTCTCTACTCTATTCTCTCTACTCTATTCTCTCTACTCTCTACTCTCTACTCTCTACTCTATTCTCTCTATTCTCTACTCTATTCTCTCTACTCTATTCTCTCTACTCTGTTCTCTCTATTCTCTACTCTCTACTCTATTCTCTCTACTCTATTCTCTCTACTCTCTACTCTATTCTCTCTACTCTACTCTCTCTACTCTATACTCTCTACTCTACTCTCTACTCTATTCTCTCTACTCTATACTCTCTAATCTCTACTCTAATCTCTCTACTCTATACTCTCTACTCTCTACTCTATACTCTCTATTCTCTACTCTCTACTCTATACTCTATACTCTCTACTCTCGACTCTATACTCTCTACTCTCTACTCTCTACTCTATACTCTCTACTCTCTACTCTATTCTCTCTACTCTCTACTCTATACTCTGTACTCTCTACTCTATACTCTCTATTCTCTACTCAATACTCTCTACTATCTACTTTATACTCTCTACTCTACTCTCTACTCTATTCTCTCTATTCTATACTCTCTAATCTCTACTCTAATCTCTCTACTCTATACTCTCTACTCTATACTCTCTATTCTCTACTCTATACTCTCTACTCTCTACTCTCTACTCTATTCTCTCTACTCTCTACTCTATTCTCTCTACTCTCTACTCTATTCTCTCTACTCTCTACTCTATTCTCTCTACTCTGTACTCTCTAGTCTACTCTCTCTACTCTCTACTCTATACTCTCTATTCTCTACTCTATACTCTCTATTCTCTCTACTCTCTACTCTATTCTCTCTATTCTCTACTCTATACTCTCTACTCTATACTCTCTACTCTATTCTCTCTATTCTCTACTCTATACTCTCTATACTCTCTACTCTATACTCTCTACTCTCTACTCTCTACTATCTACTCTATTCTCTCTACTCTCTACTCTCTATTATATTCTCTCTACTCTATTCTCTCTACTCTATACTCTCTATTCTCTACTCTATACTCTACTCTCTACTCTACTCACTACTCTATTCTCTATACTCTATACTCTCTACTCTACTCACTACTCTATTCTCTCTACTCTCTACTCTATTCTCTCTACTCTCTACTCTCTACTCTCTACTCTATTCTCTCTACTCTATTCTCTCTACTCTATTCTCTCTACTCTCTACTCTATTCTCTCTACTCTACTCTCTCTACTCTATACTCTCTACTCTACTCTCTACTCTATTCTCTCTACTCTATACTCTCTAATCTCTACTCTAATCTCTCTACTCTATACTCTCTACTCTCTACTCTATACTCTCTATTCTCTACTCTCTACTCTATACTCTATACTCTCTACTCTCGACTCTATACTCTCTACTCTCTACTCTATACTCTCTACTCTCTACTCTATTCTCTCTACTCTCTACTCTATACTCTGTACTCTCTACTCTATACTCTCTATTCTCTACTCAATACTCTCTACTATCTACTTTATACTCTCTACTCTACTCTCTACTCTATTCTCTCTATTCTATACTCTCTAATCTCTACTCTAATCTCTCTACTCTATACTCTCTACTCTCTACTCTATACTCTCTATTCTCTACTCTATACTCTCTACTCTATACTCTCTACTCTATTCTCTCTACTCTCTACTCTATTCTCTCTACTCTCTACTCTATTCTCTCTACTCTCTACTCTATTCTCTCTACTCTGTACTCTCTAGTCTACTCTCTCTACTCTCTACTCTATACTCTCTATTCTCTACTCTATACTCTCTATTCTCTCTACTCTCTACTCTATACTCTCTATTCTCTACTCTATACTCTCTACTCTATACTCTCTACTCTATTCTCTCTACTCTCTACTCTATTCTCTCTACTCTCTACTCTATTCTCTCTACTCTCTACTCTATTCTCTCTATTCTATACTCTCTAATCTCTACTCTAATCTCTCTACTCTCTACTCTCTACTCTCTACTCTACTCACTACTCTATTCTCTACTCTATTCTCTCTACTCTCTACTCTCTACTCTATTCTCTCTACTCTATTCTCTCTACTCTCTACTCTCTACTCTCTACTCTATTCTCTCTATTCTCTACTCTATACTCTATTCTCTACTCTCTACTCTATTCTCTCTACTCTCTACTCTCTACTCTCCACTCTCTACTCTATTCTCTCTACTCTACTCACTACACTATTCTCTACTCTATTCTCTCTACTCTCTACTCTCTACTCTCTACTCTCTACTCTATTCTCTCTATTCTCTACTCTATACTCTATTCTCTACTCTATTCTCTCTACTCTCTACTCTCTACTCTCTACTCTCTACTCTATTCTCTCTACTCTCTACTCTCTACTCTATTCTCTCTATTCTCTACTCTATACTCTATTCTCTACTCTCTATTCTCTACTCTATTCTCTCTACTCTCTACTCTCTACTCTCTACTCTATTCTCTCTACTCTATTCTCTCTACTCTCTACTCTCTACTCTCTACTCTATTCTCTCTACTCTCTACTCTCTACTCTCTACTCTATTCTCTCTATTCTCTACTCTATACTCTATTCTCTACTCTCTACTCTATTCTCTCTACTCTCTACTCTCTACTCTCTACTCTCTACTCTATTCTCTCTACTCTCTACTCTCTACTCTTTACTCTCTACTCTCTACTCTCTACTCTATTCTCTCTACTCTATTCTCTCTACTCTCTACTCTCTACTCTCTACTCTATTCTCTCTATTCTCTACTCTATACTCTAGAGAGTAGAGAGTAGAGAATAGAGTATAGAGTAGAGAATAGAGAGAATAGAGTAGAGAGTAGAGAGTAGAGAGTAGAGAATATAGTATAGAGTAGAGAATAGAGAGAATAGAGTAGAGAGTAGAGAGTAGAGAATACTCTATTCTCTCTATTCTCTACTCTATACTATATTCTCTACTCTCTACTCTCTACTCTATTCTCTCTATTCTCTACTCTATACTCTATTCTCTACTCTATACTCTATTCTCTCTACTCTCTACTCTCTACTCTCTACTCTCTATTCTCTATTCTCTACTCTATACTCTATTCTCTACTCTCTACTCTCTACTCTATTCTCTCTACTCTATACTCTATTCTCTCTATTCTCTACTCTATACTCTATTCTCTACTCTCTACTCTCTACTCTATTCTCTCTATTCTCTACTCTATACTCTATTCTCTACTCTCTACTCTCTACTCTATTCTTTCTATTCTCTACTCTATACTCTATTCTCTACTCTCTACTCTCTACTCTATTCTCTCTACTCTCTACTCTATTCTCTCTATTCTCTACTCTATACTCTATTCTCTACTCTCTACTCTCTACTCTATTGTCTCTATTCTCTACTCTATACTCTACTCTCTACTCTATTCTCTCTACTCTCTACTCTATTCTCTCTACTCTCTACTCTCTACTCTATTCTCTCTACTCTATTCTCTCTACTCTCTACTCTCTACTCTATTCTCTCTACTCTCTACTCTCTACTCTCTACTCTCTACTTTCTACTCTATACTCTCTATTCTCTACTCTATACTCTCTACTCTCTACTCTCTATTCTATTCTCTCTACTCTATTCTCTCTACTCTATACTCTCTATTCTCTACTCTCTACTCTATACTCTACTCTAGAGAGTAGAGAGAATAGAGTAGAGAGAATAGAGTAGAGAGTAGAGAGTAGAGAGTAGAGAGTAGAGAGAATAGAGTAGAGAGTAGAGAGAATAGAGTAGTGAGTAGAGTAGAGAGTAGAGAGTATAGAGTATAGAGAATAGAGTAGTGAGTAGAGTAGAGAGTAGAGTATAGAGTAGAGAGTAGAGAATAGAGAATATAGAGTAGAGAGAATAGAGTAGAGAGAAAAGAGTAGAGAGTACAGAGTAGAGAGAATAGAGTAGAGAGTAGAGAGTAGAGAGTAGAGAGAATAGAGTAGAGAGAATAGAGTAGAGAGTAGAGAGTAGAGAGTAGAGAGTAGAGAGAATAGAGTAGAGAGTAGAGAGAATAGAGTAGTGAGTAGAGTAGACTCTCTACTCTCTACTCTCTACTCTCTACTCTATTCTCTCTACTCTATTCTCTCTACTCTCTACTCTCTACTCTCTACTCTATTCTCTCTATTCTCTACTCTATTCTCTCTACTCTATTCTCTCTACTCTATTCTCTCTATTCTCTACTCTCTACTCTATTTTCTCTACTCTATTCTCTCTACTCTATTCTCTCTACTCTCTACTCTCTACTCTCTACTCTATTCTCTCTACTCTCTACTCTCTACTCTCTACTCTCTACTCTCTACTCTCTACTCTCTACTCTCTACTCTATTCTCTCTACTCTCTACTCTCTACTCTCTACTCTCTACTCTCTACTCTCTACTCTACTCACTACTCTATTCTCTCTACTCTCTACTCTATTCTCTCTACTCTCTACTCTCTACTCTCTACTCTCTACTCTATTCTCTCTACTCTATTCTCTCTACTCTCTACTCTCTACTCTCTACTCTCTACTCTCTACTCTATTCTCTCTACTCTATTCTCTCTACTCTCTACTCTCTACTCTCTACTCTATTCTCTCTATTCTCTACTCTATTCTCTCTACTCTATTCTCTCTACTCTATTCTCTCTATTCTCTACTCTCTACTCTCTACTCTATTCTCTCTACTCTCTACTCTATTCTCTCTATTATCTACTCTATACTCTATTCTCTACTCTCTACTCTCTACTCTATTCTCTCTATTCTCTACTCTATACTCTATTCTCTACTCTCTACTCTATTCTCTCTACTCTCTACTCTATTCTCTCTACTCTCTACTCTCTACTCTATTCTCTCTACTCTATTCTCTCTACTCTCTACTCTCTACTCTATTCTCTCTACTCTCTACTCTCTACTCTCTACTCTCTACTTTCTACTCTATACTCTCTATTCTCTACTCTATACTCTCTACTCTCTACTCTCTATTCTATTCTCTCTACTCTATTCTCTCTACTCTATACTCTCTATTCTCTACTCTCTACTCTATACTCTACTCTCTACTCTACTCACTACTCTATTCTCTCTACTCTCTACTCTATTCTCTCTACTCTCTACTCTCTACTCTCTACTCTCTACTCTATTCTCTCTACTCTATTCTCTCTACTCTCTACTCTCTACTCTATTCTCTCTACTCTGTACTCTCTACTCTTTTCTCTCTACTCTATTCTCTCTACTCTATACTCTCTATTCTCTACTCTCTACTCTATACTCTACTCTCTACTCTACTCACTACTCTATTCTCTATACTCTATACTCTCTACTCTCTACTCTACTCACTACTCTATTCTCTCTACTCTCTACTCTATTCTCTCTACTCTCTACTCTCTACTCTCTACTCTCTACTCTATTCTCTCTACTCTATTCTCTCTACTCTCTACTCTCTACTCTCTACTCTCTACTCTCTACTCTCTACTCTATTCTCTCTACTCTATTCTCTCTACTCTCTACTCTCTACTCTCTACTCTATTCTCTCTATTCTCTACTCTATTCTCTCTACTCTATTCTCTCTACTCTATTCTCTCTATTCTCTACTCTCTACTCTCTACTCTATTCTCTCTACTCTATTCTCTCTACTCTATTCTCTCTACTCTCTACTCTCTACTCTATTCTCTCTACTCTCTACTCTCTACTCTCTACTCTCTACTCTCTACTCTCTACTCTATTCTCTCTACTCTCTACTCTCTACTCTCTACTCTCTACTCTACTCACTACTCTATTCTCTCTACTCTCTACTCTATTCTCTCTACTCTCTACTCTCTACTCTCTACTCTCTACTCTATTCTCTCTACTCTATTCTCTCTAATATCTACTCTCTACTCTCTACTCTCTACTCTATTCTCTCTATTCTCTACTCTATACTCTATTCTCTACTCTCTACTCTCTACTCTCTACTCTATTCTCTCTACTCTATTCTCTCTACTCTCTACTCTCTACTCTATTCTCTCTACTCTCTACTCTCTACTCTCTACTCTCTACTCTATTCTCTCTACTCTCTACTCTCTACTCTCTACTCACTACTATATTCTCTCTACTCTCTACTCTATTCTCTCTACTCTCTACTCTCTACTCTCTACTCTACTCACTACTCTATTCTCTACTCTATTCTCTCTACTCTCTACTCTCTACTCTATTCTCTCTACTCTATTCTCTCTACTCTCTACTCTCTACTCTCTACTCTATTCTCTCTATTCTCTACTCTATACTCTATTCTCTACTCTCTACTCTCTACTCTATTATCTCTACTCTCTACTCTCTACTCTATTCTCTCTACTCTCTACTCTCTACTCTATTCTCTCTATTCTCTACTCTATACTCTATTCTCTACTCTCTACTCTCTACTCTATTCTCTCTATTCTCTACTCTATACTCTATTCTCTACTCTCTACTCTATTCTCTCTATTCTCTACTCTATACTCTATTCTCTACTCTCTACTCTATTCTCTCTACTCTCTATTCTCTACTCTCTACTCTCTACTCTATTCTCTCTTTTCTCTACTCTATACTCTATTCTCTACTCTCTACTCTATTCTCTCTACTCTCTACTCTCTACTCTATTCTCTCTACTCTCTACTCTCTACTCTCTACTCTCTACTCTCTACTCTATTCTCTCTACTCTATTCTCTCTACTCTCTACTCTCTACTCTATTCTCTCTATTCTCTACTCTATACTCTATTCTCTACTCTCTACTCTCTACTCTCTACTCTATTCTCTCTATTCTCTACTCTATACTCTATTCTCTACTCTCTACTCTATTCTCTCTACTCTCTACTCTATTCTCTCTACTCTCTACTCTCTACTCTATACTCTCTATTCTCTACTCTATACTCTCTATTCTCTACTCTATACTCTCTATTCTCTACTCTCTACTCTCTACTCTCTACTCTCTACTGTCTACTCTATACTCTCTATTCTCTACTCTCTACTCTATTCTCTCTACTCTCTACTCTCTACTCTCTTCTCTGTACTCTCTACTCTACTCACTACTCTATTCTCTCTACTCTCTACTCTATTCTCTCTACTCTCTACTCTCTACTCTCTACTCTCTACTCTATTCTCTCTACTCTATTCTCTCTACTCTCTACTCTCTACTCTCTACTCTCTACTCTCTACTCTCTACTCTATTCTCTCTATTCTCTACTCTATACTCTATTCTCTACTCTCTACTCTCTACTCTCTAATCTCTACTCTATTCTCTCTACTCTATTCTCTCTACTCTCTACTCTCTACTCTATTCTCTCTACTCTCTACTCTCTACTCTCTACTCTCTACTCTATTCTCTCTACTCTCTACTCTCTACTCTCTACTCTCTACTCTATTCTCTCTACTCTCTACTCTCTACTCTCTACTCTCTACTCTCTACTCTACTCACTACTCTATTCTCTCTACTCTCTACTCTATTCTCTCTACTCTCTACTCTCTACTCTCTACTCTATTCTCTCTACTCTATTCTCTCTACTCTCTACTCTCTACTCTCTACTCTCTACTCTCTACTCTATTCTCTCTATTCTCTACTCTATACTCTATTCTCTACTCTCTACTCTCTACTCTCTACTCTCTACTCTATTCTCTCTACTCTATTCTCTCTACTCTCTACTCTATTCTCTGTACTCTCTACTCTATTCTCTCTACTCTCTACTCTCTACTCTCTACTCTCTACTCTCTACTCTATTCTCTCTACTCTCTACTCTCTACTCTCTACTCTCTACTCACTACTCTATTCTCTCTACTCTCTACTCTATTCTCTCTACTCTCTACTCTCTACTCTCTACTCTACTCACTACTCTATTCTCTACTCTATTCTCTCTACTCTCTACTCTCTACTCTATTCTCTCTACTCTATTCTCTCTACTCTCTACTCTCTACTCTCTACTCTCTACTCTATTCTCTCTATTCTCTACTCTATACTCTATTCTCTACTCTCTACTCTCTACTCTATTATCTCTACTCTCTACTCTCTACTCTCTACTCTATTCTCTCTACTCTCTACTCTCTACTCTATTCTCTCTATTCTCTACTCTATACTCTATTCTCTACTCTCTACTCTCTACTCTATTCTCTCTATTCTCTACTCTATACTCTATTCTCTACTCTCTACTCTATTCTCTCTATTCTCTACTCTATACTCTATTCTCTACTCTCTACTCTATTCTCTCTACTCTCTATTCTCTACTCTCTACTCTCTACTCTATTCTCTCTATTCTCTACTCTATACTCTATTCTCTACTCTCTACTCTATTCTCTCTACTCTCTACTCTCTACTCTCTACTCTATTCTCTCTACTCTCTACTCTCTACTCTCTACTCTCTACTCTATTCTCTCTACTCTATTCTCTCTACTCTCTACTCTCTACTCTATTCTCTCTATTCTCTACTCTATACTCTATTCTCTACTCTCTACTCTCTACTCTCTACTCTATTCTCTCTATTCTCTACTCTATACTCTATTCTCTACTCTCTACTCTATTCTCTCTACTCTCTACTCTCTACTCTATTCTCTCTACTCTCTACTCTCTACTCTCTACTCTATACTCTATACTCTCTATTCTCTACTCTATACTCTCTATTCTCTACTCTATACTCTCTATTCTCTACTCTCTACTCTCTACTCTCTACTCTCTACTCTCTACTCTCTACTCTCTACTCTATACTCTCTATTCTCTACTCTCTACTCTATTCTCTCTACTCTCTACTCTCTACTCTCTTCTCTGTACTCTATACTCTATACTCTCTACTCTATACTCTCTACTCTATACTCTATTCTCTCTACTCTCTAGTCTCTACTCTCTACTCTCTACTCTACTCTCGACTCTCGACTCTCGACTCTCTTCTCTACTGTCTACTCTGTACTCTATACTTTATACTCTCTTATGCTATTAATTCTTGGTTGCTTGCCTTAAGTCCATTATGCCAATACATTTCCTGTAAAAGAAAGCTCCGTAAAGATTCACAAGTCTTATTCGGACTTCCTCAATTAAACTCCATTGAATGCTGTAGGGTTTTAGAGATGGTGGGAGGAGGAGGAAGAGGAGAATGTGGAGATGGACCCTACTTACTGTAATCACAGTAAGTGAGATTCAGAGTTTTGTCCTGATCAATCAGACACCTGCTATTAAGTTGATAAATACACTTTTCACAGTGTGGGTCTGGCACACTGAGCACCTGCCCTCCGGCTCTGCTCTGCCTTTTAAAACACTTTCCTCTCCTCTCCTACAGCCTTATCCACTCAATAACCACCATCCAGCCCTCCACCCCTTACCATTATCTCACATTTCTGCCAGTCTAGGATGATGTCCTGAAACACCGCTTTACCTCCTTTCCTGGATAGGACAGATCACCCAGAGTGGGGCTGGGAGGGAGAGGGCTGGAGGAGGAGGAGGAGGAGGAGGAGGAGGGGAGAAAAAGGGGAGGAGGAGGGGAGAAGAAGGGGAGGAGGAGGGGGGAAGAAGGAGGATGAGGAGGAGGTGGAGAGGAGGAGGGGAGAAAAAGGAGGAGAATGAGGAGTAGGAGGAGGAGGAGGAGGGGAGAAGGAGGAGGAAGAGAAGGTGGAGGAGGAGGAGGAGGAGGAGGAGGAGGAGGAGGAGGAGGAGGAGGAGGAGGAGAAGAGGAGCAGTAGGGGAGAAGGAGGAGGAGGAGGAGGATGAGAGGAGGAGGAAGGGAGAAGAAGGAGGAGGAGGAGGAGGAGGAGGAGGAGGAGGAGGAGGAGTAGGGGATAAGAAGGGGAGGAGTAGGGGAGAAGAAGGAGGAGGAGGAGGACGAGGGGAGATGAAGGAGGGGAGGAGGAGGTAATAAGAAGGTAATAAGGAGGTAATAAGGGGTAATAAGGAGGTAATAAGAAGGTAATAATGAGTTAATAATGAGGTAATAAGAAGGTAATAATGAGGTAATAATGAGGTAATAAGGAGGTAATAAGGAGGTAATAAGAAGGTAATAAAGAGGTAATAAGGATGTAATAAGAAGGTAATAAGGAGGTAATAAGAAGGTAATAATGAGGTAATAAGAAGGTAATAAGAAGGTAATAATGAGGTAATAAGGAGGTAATAAGAAGGTAATAAGAAGGTAATGAGGTAATAAGGATGTAATAAGAAGGTAATAAGGTAATAAGGAGGTAATAAGGAGGTAATAAGAAGGTAATAAGGAGGTAATAAGAATGTAATAAAAAGGTAAGGAGGTAATAAGGAGGTAATAATAAGGTAATAATGAGGTAATAAGGAGGTAATAATAAGGTAATAATGAGGTAATAATAAGGTAATAATGAGGTAATAATAAGGTAATAATGAGGTAATAATGAGGTAATAAGAAGGTAATAAGGAGGTAATAAGGAGGTAATAAGGAGGTAATAAGGAGGTAAGGGTGGGGGGGGCAGACACGGCTTCTTGCCTCCTCAATCTCTCGTCCCGCCTCTCCAGCCCCCCGTCGGTACGCCCCACCCCCCCCTCACCGCTGGTGGCCACATGCTGCTGGCCAAAAGGATGCCCCCCACAGAGAATGTTACTCAGGATGGTGTCATGGCGTACACTCTTCTCCATGGTGCCTGATAAACATTAAGTACACAATGTCACAGGAAGCTCTTCCTCCTTCCTACACCCATCTCAGCTTTTTTTTAAAGTGCCTTACATTCAGCCCAGCTCTAAAACGTTGTGCCGTAGTGAGGAACTGGTAATGGAGACATGGGCATTAACCAGCTGGTAATATGTCCTTGGCTAGCACAGGCCATGCCACTACTCTGGGATGGGAGAGAGAGGATGGTGTGGGTAATGTTTCCTCCACTACTGCTGAGTTTAATGTGAACGCTCTGGTGAGTACGTTTTTTTTAAATGTATGAACAGCGTTACATATGGCAAATACATTTGAACTGAACTGCATCCAGCATGGCAAAAACATGAACTTCTGAACTGAACTGAACTGCCTCCAGCACGGCAAAAACATGAACTTCTGAACTGAACTGAACTGCCTCCAGCACGGCAAAAACATGAACTTCTGAACTGAACTGAACTGCCTCCAGCACGGCAAAAACATGAACTTCTGAACTGAACTGAACTGCCTCCAGCACGGCAAATACAGTCAACTCCAGATATATTGCCACCCCTCAAGAAAGTCAGCAAAAACATTAATATAATATGGACAATACATATAATGATATTATTATTCTGTCAAAAACATATGTGGCAAAATAATTGGCACCCTTGAAGATTTCTATAAATAAAACCAAAGGAATTTGTGTCTTTGGGGATTTTGTTTTTCTTGATATTGCTTTTAGTGTCTATGAACTTTCTTGTTGTCTATCACCATTTCCTGTTTCACTGGGGTATAAATATGAGGTAACACACAGGTCAAATGCTTTTGTCATCCATCAGCATCGGTAAAAACAAAGAGCTCTCAACTCAAATGAGAAAAAAAGCTGTTGATCTGTATAGATTGGGGAATGGCTACAAAACAATAGGTAGTCAGTTGAAAATGACCAGCAAGCACAATCAGGGCCATAGTAAAGACATTTGAAAAGCATGGAACTGTTGAACATTTGCCAGGAAGGGGAGGCATCTGCATATTGCTGTTGATGAGAGACAAAGAGGAGGCCAAAGTTCAGTTGAAAATTGTGGTTTCAACGTTTCAACATCAACAGTGAGACGCCACCTCCATGACCAGAAGCTTTTTGGACGACTTCCATGGAAGAATCCCTTCCTGAGACCAAGACACAAATCCCAGCGTCTGAACTTTGCCAAGCAACATTGGAGTTACAACTGGAATCGTCTGTTGTGGCCAGATGAGACAAAATTTGAGTTTTTTGACCACGAACACCATCGTCATGTTTGGCAACAAAAGGGAACTGCATACAAAGAACAGCACCTCATACCCACGGTAAAATATGGTGGTGGCACTTTGTTGCTGTGGGGCTGTTTTGCTGCCAGTGGTCCAGGGGCTCTTTGTTGCTGTGGGGCTGTTTTGCTGCCAGTGGTCCAGGGGCTCTTTGTTGCTGTGGGGCTGTTTTGCTGCCAGTGGTCCAGGGGCTCTTTGTTGCTGTGGGGCTGTTTTGCTGCCAGTGGTCCAGGGGCTCTTTGTTGCTGTGGGGCTGTTTTGCTGCCAGTGGTCCAGGGGCTCTTTGTTGCTGTGGGGCTGTTTTGCTGCCAGTGGTCCAGGGGCTCTTTGTTGCTGTTGGGCTGTTTTGCTGCCAGTGGTCCAGGGGCTCTTTGTTGCTGTGGGGCTGTTTTGCTGCCAGTGGTCCAGGGGCTCTTTGTTGCTGTGGGGCTGTTTTGCTGCCAGTGGTCCAGGGGCTCTTTGTTGCTGTGGGGCTGTTTTGCTGCCAGTGGTCCAGGGGCTCTTTGTTGCTGTGGGGCTGTTTTGCTGCCAGTGGTCCAGGGGCTCTTTGTTGCTGTGGGGCTGTTTTGCTGCCAGTGGTCCAGGGGCTCTTTGTTGCTGTGGGGCTGTTTTGCTGCCAGTGGTCCAGGGGCTCTTGTTAAGCTCAGTGGCATAATGAATTCCATTCAATACCCAAAAATATTAGCACAAAATCTGGTTGCAGAAGGCTGAAACTGGGCCGAAACACACTTCCAACAAGACAATGACACAAAGCACACAACAAAATCCACAAAGAAAAGGTTGCAGCAACACAAAATCAAGGTTTTGCAATGGCCCTCTCAGTCTCCAGACTTGAACCCAATGGCCCTCTCAGTCTCCAGACTTGAACCCAATGGCCCTCTGTCTCCAGACTTGAACCCAATGGCCCTCTGTCTCCAGACTTGAAACCAATGGCCCTCTGTCTCCAGAATTGAACCCAATGACCCTCTCAGTCTCCTGACTTGAACCCTCTGGGCGGGTCAATTGGGCGGGTCAATTGGGGGTGCTGAGGAAGTACCGTCTATCACCAGTGTTTGGCGCCGCCCTGCTGGTCTCCTGTTAAGCAGCTCCCGTTGTTCTGCAGAAATTGTTGTTTGAGTTCGTTTTTTCATCTCTTTTCTTTAGTTGTATTTTTTATTTTACTACAGTTGAACTATAATAGTTCAGGATTATGGGTTATGGGCCACAACAGAGCCCAGCTCCTGGATTTAGCCCACGCAGCGCGGACTTTGTGTTTTCTGATCGGGGGGAGGTATCGCGGGAGCCCGCGCCTTAGGGAGGGGGGGGGGGGTACTGTGAGGGTTTGACCGAGGACAGGCCTCTGACTCCCACTAGGGGGAGTGAGAGGACCAGAGCCAAGCCCTCACAACATAACAAGGGGAAGTAAATGGTCCCCAATCAGAGACAGCTGTCTAGAGTTGTTTCTGATTGGGGATACTCTCCTGTGTTAATTTACGTTTCATGAGTACATCTCGTAAAATGAAAGGATGAAACGACACATGAATGCTCCGTGTATCGTCCCTTAAATACACATCGTGACAAACTGTTTACTTCCACCTAACTGTTTACTTCCATAACATGAAATGTCAATATTTGTTGTTCATAATATGTAATCCAAGGCATGTAAAATAAACATTAGGGTATTTTATACAATTAATAAATTAGCTTATTAAAGGACACAATGTTAACTCATAACCGTTGCTATGGCACTATTTAGTGGTTGAAACAAGTATCTGTTTAAATCCAATATATCAATATTGTGTTAGCTTGGCCACAGCATGGCTAAAAAGCTTCTCTCTGAAATATTATTGAAAACATAAAGTTGCTTTGAAACATGAATATCCTGTGTATGTAGTCTCAAAGATCACCAAGTTCAACATCACATCCCTGATTGAGTTACAAACCGTCTCGGATGCTTGGAAGTGTCTGGGGGGCTTCGGAGGGGGTTTCTCTCTCTCTCTCTATCTATTAACTTGGTGGAATTCATTATGCACTGTGAAACCCTGGCCCGTGATAAGCAGGGCAGACAGACGGGAAGCATTAGATCCCAGACCCTGGCTGAGAAATCTTGGTTACCCAGAAGTACATTCTCACAAAATGTATTTACCTCTATGTCCAAACAATTGAGAGTTCTGTTGTGCCAGACATGTAGCAAAATCTCCACCCTCACAAAAGTAAACTCTCAGTCTAACCTTTGCCCAATCCTGATTCATCCAAATAATCAGTGAAAAAAAGCCAAACCCAGGAACTACTGCTGCTAGTTATCTAAACCCTGATAGATTATTTTACAATTTGGCCATGAGAGATTATTGGCAGTAGAGCAGAGCCTCAGAGAGCCAATATATAACTCACACAAACATACACACACCCACCCACACACACACACACAGAGAGCCACCCAGAACCACTATATCAAATGGAATGAATGAGCGACCCCGCGGTGACCTGGCCAGGGAGGAAAACACATGTTCTGCTGGCCAAACCTGCAGAGAGGCTGGGGAATAACTGCAACAAGGATGACGAGAGGGGGAGGGAGGGAGGGATGTTGAGGAGGAGGGAGGGTGAGGTGGGGGGGAGGGATGCCTGCTCTGTGTTGGTCTATGTGACAGATCAATAGGACCATAAAAAGTTAGCAGTTTATATCCCTGAGTTTCATCAAAATCAAATCAAATCAAATAAAATCACTTTTTGTTATTTTCCAACAGCGCAGAGTTAAAGATGAAGATAAAAAATATATATAGAATTAGTGACACGAGAAATAAAAAAAGTGAATAACTAATAAAAATAACAAGTAAAAATAACATGGCTATATACAGGAAGTACCAGGTAATAACATGGCTATATACAGGAAGTACCAGGTAATAACATGGCTATATACAGGAAGTACCAGGTAATAACATGGCTAAATATAGGAAGTACCAGGTAATAACCTGGCTATATACAGGGAGTGCCAGGTAATAACATGGTTATATATACAGGAAGTACCAGCTAATAACATGGCTATATACAGGAAGTACCAGGTAATAACATGGATATATACAGGAAGTACCAGGTAATAACCTGGCTATATACAGGGAGTGCCAGGTAATAACATGGTTATATATACAGGAAGTACCAGCTAATAACATGGCTATATACAGGAAGTACCAGGTAATAACATGGCTATATACCGGAAGTACCAGGTAATAACATGGCTATATACAGGAAGTACCAGGTAATAACATGGCTATGTACAGGAAGTACCAGGTAATAACATGGATTTATACAGGAAGTACCAGGTAATAACATGGCTATATACAGGAAGTACCAGGTAATAACATGGCTATATACAGGGAGTACCAGGTAATAACATGGTCATATATACAGGGAGTACCAGGTAATAACATGGCTATATACAGGAAGCACCAGGTAATAACCTGGCTATATATAGGGAGTACCAGGTAATAACATGGCTATATACAGGGAGTACCAGGTAATAACATGGCTATATAAAGGAAGTACCAGGTAATAACATGGCTATATACAGGGAGTACCAGGTAATAACATGGCTATATACAGGGAGTACCAGGTAATAACATGGCTATATACATGTAGGGGTAAAGGAGAGATAATAGACAGTAACAGTAGTATACTGTAGGTAGGGGTAAAGGAGAGATAATAAACAGTAACAGTAGTATACTGTAGGTAGGGGTAAAGGAGAGATAATAGACAGTAACAGTAGTATACTGTAGGTAAAGGAGAGATAATAGACAGTAACAGTAGTATACTGTAGGTAGGGGTAAAGGAGAGATAACAGACAGTAACAGTAGTATACTGTAGGTAGGGGTAAAGGAGAGATAATAGACAGTAACAGTAGTATACTGTAGGTAGGGGTAAAGGAGAGATAATAGACAGTAACAGTAGTATACTGTAGGTAGGGGTAAAGGAGAGATAATAGACAGTAACAGTAGTATACTGTAGGTAAAGGAGAGATAACAGACAGTAACAGTGTGTGTGTGTTTGGCGTCGTTATGCATATGTGTGCATGTTATGTGTGTGTTTGTGTATATGTGTGTGTTGGTGTGTCAATGTAAGTGTATATCAGTCTGTGGTTAGAGTCCAGTGTGTTTTCATAGAGTCAGTGCAAGATTGCTAGTTAAAAAAAAGGGTCAATGCAGGAAGTCTTGGTAGCCATTTATTAGCTTTTTACAGCCTCGCCTCACCCTCGACCCCCCCTCCGAGGGGTGTTCTGGCACGTGTTCGAGGGGTTTGAAGGTGGTGAGAGGGGTGAAAGGGGGTTGAGGGGGATGAGAGGGGGGTTGGGTTGCGGGGGCGAGGAAATGCGAGGTGATTGTGTTGAGGGGGCGAGGGGGGAGGAGGGGTTTGGGTTGAGGGGGCGAGGGGGGAGGAGGGGTTTGGGTTGAGGGGGCGAGGGGGGAGGAGGGGTTTGGGTTGAGGGGGCGAGGGGGGAGGAGGGGTTTGGGTTGAGGGGGCGAGGGGAGAGGAGGGGTTTGGGTTGAGGGGGCGAGGGGAGAGGAGGGGTTTGGGTTGAGGGGGCGAGGGGAGAGGAGGGGTTTGGGTTGAGGGGGCGAGGGGAGAGGAGGGGTTTGGGTTGAGGGGGCGAGGGGAGAGGAGGGGTTTGGGTTGAGGGGGCGAGGGGAGAGGAGGGGTTTGGGTTGAGGGGGCGAGGGGAGAGGAGGGGTTTGGGTTGAGGGGGCGAGGGGAGAGGAGGGGTTTGGGTTGAGGGGGCGAGGGGAGAGGAGGGGTTTGGGTTGAGGGGGCGAGGGGGGAGGAGGGGTTTGGGTTGAGGGGGCGAGGGGAGAGGAGGGGTTTGGGTTGAGGGGGCGAGGGGAGAGGAGGGGTTTGGGTTGAGGGGGCGAGGGGAGAGGAGGGGTTTGGGTTGAGGGGGCGAGGGGAGAGGAGGGGTTTGGGTTGAGGCGGCGAGGGGAGAGGAGGGGTTTGGGTTGAGGGGGCGAGGGGAGAGGAGGGGTTTGGGTTGAGGGGGCGAGGGGAGAGGAGGGGTTTGGGTTGAGGGGTCGAGGGGAGAGTAGGGGTTTGGGTTGAGGGGGCGAGGGGAGAGGAGGGGTTTGGGTTGAGGGGGCGAGGGGAGAGGAGGGGTTTGGGTTGAGGGGGCGAGAGGGGGCGAGGGGAGAGGAGGGGTTTGGGTTGAGGGGGCGAGAGGGGGCGAGGGGAGAGGAGGGGTTTGGGTTGAGGGGGCGAGAGGGGTCGAGGGGAGAGGAGGGGTTTGGGTTGAGGGGGCGAGAGGGGTCGAGGGGAGAGTAGGGGTTTGGGTTGAGGGGGCGAGGGGAGAGGAGGGGTTTGGGTTGAGGGGGCGAGGGGAGAGGAGGGGTTTGGGTTGAGGGGGCGAGAGGGGGCGAGGGGAGAGGAGGGGTTTGGGTTGAGGGGGCGAGAGGGGGCGAGGGGAGAGGAGGGGTTTGGGTTGAGGGGGCGAGAGGGGTCGAGGGGAGAGGAGGGGTTTGGGTTGAGGGGGCGAGGGGAGAGGAGGGGTTTGGGTTGAGGGGGCGAGGGGGGAGGAGGGGTTTGGGTTGAGGGGGCGAGGGGAGAGGAGGGGTTTGGGTTGAGGGGGCGAGGGGAGAGGAGGGGTTTGGGTTGAGGGGGCGAGGGGAGAGGAGGGGTTTGGGTTGAGGGGGCGAGGGGAGAGGAGGGGTTTGGGTTGAGGCGGCGAGGGGAGAGGAGGGGTTTGGGTTGAGGGGGCGAGGGGAGAGGAGGGGTTTGGGTTGAGGGGGCGAGGGGAGAGGAGGGGTTTGGGTTGAGGGGGCGAGGGGAGAGGAGGGGTTTGGGTTGAGGGGGCGAGGGGAGAGGAGGGGTTTGGGTTGAGGGGGCGAGGGGAGAGGAAGGGTTTGGGTTGAGGGGTCGAGGGGAGAGGAGGGGTTTGGGTTGAGGGGGCGAGGGGAGAGGAGGGGTTTGGGTTGAGGGGGCGAGGGGAGAGGAGGGGTTTGGGTTGAGGGGGCTAGAAGGGGCGAGGGGAGAGGAGGGGTTTGGGTTGAGGGGGCGAGGGGAGAGGAGGGGTTTGGGTTGAGGGGGCGAGAGGGGGACGAGGGGAGAGGAGGGGTTTGGGTTGAGGGGGCGAGGGGAGAGGAGGGGTTTGGGTTGAGGGGTCGAGGGGAGAGTAGGGGTTTGGGTTGAGGGGGCGAGGGGAAAGGAGGGGTTTGGGTTGAGGGGGCGTTAGGGGGCGAGGGGAGAGGAGGGGTTTGGGTTGAGGGGGCGAGGGGAGAGGAGGGGTTTGGGTTGAGGGGGCGAGAGGGGGCGAGGGGAGAGGAGGGGTTTGGGTTGAGGGGGCGAGGGGAGAGGAGGGGTTTGGGTTGAGGGGTCGAGGGGAGAGTAGGGGTTTGGGTTGAGGGGGCGAGGGGAGAGGAGGGGTTTGGGTTGAGGGGGCGAGGGGAGAGGAGGGGTTTGGGTTGAGGGGGCGAGAGGGGGCGAGGGGAGAGAAGGGGTTTGGGTTGAGGGGGCGAGAGGGGGCGAGGGGAGAGGAGGGGTTTGGGTTGAGGGGGCGAGAGGGGTCGAGGGGAGAGGAGGGGTTTGGGTTGAGGGGGCGAGAGGGGTCGAGGGGAGAGGAGGGGTTTGGGTTGAGGGGGCGAGAGGGGTCGAGGGGAGAGGAGGGGTTTGGGTTGAGGGGGCGAGAGGGGTCGAGGGGAGAGGAGGGGTTTGGGTTGAGGGGGCGAGAGGGGTCGAGGGGAGAGGAGGGGTTTGGGTTGAGGGGGCGAGAGGGGTCGAGGGGAGAGGAGGGGTTTGGGTTGAGGGGGCGAGAGGGGTCGAGGGGAGAGGAGGGGTTTGGGTTGAGGGGGCGAGAGGGGTCGAGGGGAGAGGAGGGGTTTGGGTTGAGGGGGCGAGGGGAGAGGAGGGGTTTGGGTTGAGGGGGCGAGAGGGGTCGAGGGGAGAGGAGGGGTTTGGGTTGAGGGGTCGAGGGGAGAGGAGGGGTTTGGGTTGAGGGGGCGAGGGGAGAGGAGGGGTTTGGGTTGAGGGGGCGAGGGGAGAGGAGGGGTTTGGGTTGAGGGGGCGAGAGGAGAGGAGGGGTTTGGGTTGAGGGGGCGAGGGGAGAGGAGGGGTTTGGGTTGAGGGGGCGAGGGGAGAGGAGGGGTTTGGGTTGAGGGGGCGAGGGAGAGGAGGGGTTTGGGTTGAGGGGGCGAGGGGAGAGGAGGGGTTTGGGTTGAGGGGGCGAGGGGAGAGGAGGGGTTTGGGTTGAGGGGGCGAGGGGAGAGGAGGGGTTTGGGTTGAGGGGGCGAGGGGAGAGGAGGGGTTTGTGTTGAGGGGGCGAGGGGAGAGGAGGGGTTTGGGTTGAGGGGGCGAGGGGAGAGAGGAGGGGTTTGTGTTGAGGGGGCGAGGGGAGAGGAGGGGTTTGGGTTGAGGGGGCGAGAGGGGGCGAGGGGAGAGGAGGGGTTTGGGTTGAGGGGGCGAGGGGAGAGGAGGGGTTTGGGTTGAGGGGGCGAGAGGGGGCGAGGGGAGAGGAGGGGTTTGGGTTGAGGGGGCGAGGGGAGAGGAGGGGTTTGGGTTGAGGGGGCGAGAGGGGGCGAGGGAGAGGAGGGGTTTGGGTTGAGGGGGCGAGGGGGAGAGGAGGGGTTTGGGTTGAGGGGTCGAGGGAGAGAAGGGGTTTGGGTTGAGGGGGCGAGGAGAGGAGGGGTTGGGTGAGGGGCGAGGGGAGAGGAGGGGTTTGGGTTGAGGGGGCGAGAGGGGGCGAGGGGAGAGGAGGGGTTTGGGTTGAGGGGGCGAGAGGGGTCGAGGGGAGAGGAGGGGTTTGGGTTGAGGGGGCGAGAGGGGTCGAGGGGAGAGGAGGAGTTTGGGTTGAGGGGGCGAGAGGGGTCGAGGGGAGAGGAGGGGTTTGGGTTGAGGGGGCGAGAGGGGTCGAGGGGAGAGGAGGGGTTTGGGTTGAGGGGGCGAGAGGGGTCGAGGGGAGAGGAGGGGTTTGGGTTGAGGGGGCGAGAGGGGTCGAGGGGAGAGGAGGGGTTTGGGTTGAGGGGGCGAGAGGGGTCGAGGGGAGAGGAGGGGTTTGGGTTGAGGGGGCGAGAGGGGTCGAGGGGAGAGGAGGGGTTTGGGTTGAGGGGGCGAGGGGAGAGGAGGGGTTTGGGTTGAGGGGGCGAGAGGGGTCGAGGGGAGAGGAGGGGTTTGGGTTGAGGGGGCGAGGGGAGAGGAGGGGTTTGGGTTGAGGGGGCGAGGGGAGAGGAGGGGTTTGGGTTGAGGGGGCGAGGGGAGAGGAGGGGTTTGGGTTGAGGGGGCGAGAGGAGAGGAGGGGTTTGGGTTGAGGGGGCGAGGGGAGAGGAGGGGTTTGGGTTGAGGGGGCGAGGGGAGAGGAGGGGTTTGGGTTGAGGGGGCGAGGGGAGAGGAGGGGTTTGGGTTGAGGGGGCGAGGGGAGAGGAGGGGTTTGGGTTGAGGGGGCGAGGGGAGAGGAGGGGTTTGGGTTGAGGGGGCGAGGGGAGAGGAGGGGTTTGGGTTGAGGGGGCGAGGGGAGAGGAGGGGTTTGGGTTGAGGGGGCGAGGGGAGAGGAGGGGTTTGTGTTGAGGGGGCGAGGGGAGAGGAGGGGTTTGGGTTGAGGGGGCGAGGGAGAGGAGGGGTTTGTGTTGAGGGGGCGAGGGGAGAGGAGGGGTTTGGGTTGAGGGGGCGAGAGGGGGCGAGGGGATAGGAGGGGTTTGGGTTGAGGGGGCGAGAGGGGTCGAGGGGAGAGGAGGAGTTTGGGTTGAGGGGGCGAGGGGAGAGGAGGGGTTTGGGTTGAGGGGGCGAGAGGGGTCGAGGGGAGAGGAGGGGTTTGGGTTGAGGGGGCGAGAGGGGGCGAGGGGAGAGGAGGGGTTTGGGTTGAGGGGGCGAGAGGGGTCGAGGGGAGAGGAGGGGTTTGGGTTGAGGGGGCGAGGGGGAGAGGAGGGGTTTGGGTTGAGGGGGCGAGAGGGGTCGAGGGGAGAGGAGGGGTTTGGGTTGAGGGGGTGAGAGGGGTCGAGGGGAGGCGGTGGATTTAGCTCCTTTATGTACTTTGACCCCCAGGTCCACATGAGGCCTGCGGAGAACACATGCCAATCTCCCCAGGCGGGTAGAGCAGCCCTGCCCTCTACCTCACCTCTACACCTCTATAACCGCCACCAGCCCCTCTCCTCCCTGACTGTCTCCAAAGAGATATATATGTGTGTGTATGTGTGTTTGTAGCAGGCTTGGAGCAGAATTAGCTCAGATGATACCTCAGTGTCTCTTTCCATCTTTCTCTCTCTCTCTCTCTCTCTCATTCTCTCTCTCTCTCTCTCTCTCTCTCTCTCTCTCTCTCTCTCTCTTTCTCTCTCTCTCTCTCTCTCTCTCTCACTTCTTCCCTCCCTCTCTCTCTCTCTTTCTCTCTCTCTCTCTTTCTGTATCTAATCCCATTTTAATCCCTATCTAATCCATGTTTAATCCCTGTATAATATATATCTAATCCCTTTCTAATCCATATCTAATCCATGTCTAATCCATATTGAATCTATATCTAATCTGCATTTAATCCCTGTGTAATCACTATCTAATCACTGTCTAATCGCTGTCTAATTAGTATCTAAACCCTATCTAATCACTGTCTAATCCTTGTCTAATCCCTAACTAATCACCGTCTAATCCCTATCTAATCACTGTCTAATCATTGTCTAATCCCTAACTAATCACCATCTAATCCCTATCTAATCACTGTCTAATCATTGTCTAATCCCTAACTAATCACTGTTTAATCCCTATCTAATCACTGTCTAATCATTGTCTCATCCCTAACTAATCACTGTTTAATCCCTATCTAATCACTGTCTAAACATTGTCTAATCCCTAACTAATCACTGTCTAATCCCTATCTAATCACTGTCTAATCCTTGTCTAATCCCAAACTAATCCTTATCTAATCCCTATCTAATCACTGTCTAATCCATGTTTATTCCCATTCTAAACTGTTGGTTTTAATTTACCTCAGCTCTAACCCCTCAACATGGCAGTCACTCCTTTAGTTTATTGTTGAGCCATCTGTAACACACTGTCTTTATTGCCCTGAGTGTTAGAGTTGAGGTGATACTGTTACACACACTCTCCTCCCCTTTCTCTCCTCCCCTCCCCTCTCTCCTCTCTCCCCTCTCTCTCCTCTCTCTCTCTCCTCCCCTCTCTCCCCTCTCTCTCCTCTCTCTCCTCTCTCTCTCCTCTCTCTCTCCTCTCCTCTCTCTTCTCCCCTCTCTCTCACTCTCTCTCTCCTCTCTCCTCTCTCTCTCCTCTCTCCCCTCTCTCTCCTCTCTCCCCTCTCCCTCCTCATCTCTCTCCTCTCTCTCCTCTCTCTCCTCTCTCTCCTCCCCTCTCTCGTCTCTCTCCTCTCTCTCCTCTCTCCTCTCTCTCTCTCCTCTCTCCTCTCTCTCTCCTCCCCTCTCTCCTCTCCTCTCCTCTCCTCTCCTCTCCTCTCCTCTCCTCTCCTCTCCTCTCCTCTCCTCTCCTCTCCTCTCCTCTCCTCTCCTCTCCTCTCCTCTCTCTCTCTCTCTCCCTCCTCTCCTCTCCTCCTCCTCTCCTCTCCTCTCCTCTCCTCTCCTCTCCTCTCCTCTCTCTCTCTCCCTCCCTCCTCTCCTCTCCTCTCCTCTCCTCTCCTCTCCTCTCCTCTCCTCTCCTCTCCTCTCCTCTCCTCTCCTCTCCTCTCTCTCCTCTCCTCTCCTCTCCTCTCCTCTCCTCTTACAGTATATCCTCGCTCTATTCCACTGCAAACTGAATTACATGTGAGTTTGAACATTGACAGCGTTATAGCTGGGGAACATATTTAGGCAAATCAAATAAAAAATAACATTGTCAGGGCAGGTAGGTAACCTGACTAAATGACTATCGCCCTGTAGCACTCATGTCTGTAGCCATGAAGTGCTTTGATAGGCTGGTCATGGCTCACATCATCACCATCATCCCGTACACCCTAGACCCACTCCAATTTGCATACCGCCCCAACAGATCCACAGATGATGCAATCTCAATTGCACTCCACACTGCCTTTTCCCACCTGGACAAAATAATGCTATTCATTGACTACAGCTCAGAATTCAACATCATAGAACCCTCAAAGCTCATCACTAAGCTAAGAACCCTGGGACTAAACACCTCCCTCTGCAACTGGATCCTGGACTTCCTGACGGGACGCCCCCAGGTGGTAAGGGTAGGCAAAATCTGCCACGCTGATCCTCAACACTAAGGCCCCTCAGGGGTGCAGATAGATAGATAGATAGATAGATAGATAGATAGATAGATAGATAGATAGATAGATAGATAGATAGATAGATAGATAGATAGATAGATAGATAGATAGATAGATAGATAGATAGATAGATACTTTATTGCTCAGCCCCCTCCTGTACTTCCTGTTCCCCACGACTGCGTGGCCAGGCACGACTCCATCACCATCATTAAGTTTGAAGACAACATAACAGTGGTAGGCCTGATCACCGACAACGATGAGACAGCCTATAAGGAGGAGGTCAGAGACCTGGCAGTGTGATGTCAGGATAACAACCTCTCCCTCAACGTGATCAAGACAAAGGAGATGATCGTGGACTACAGGAAATGGAGGGCCGAACACGCCCCCATTCACATCAACAGGGCTGTAGTGGAGCAGGTTGAGAGTTTCAAGTTCCTTGGTTTTCCACAACACCAACAGACTATCATGGTCCAAACACACCAAGGAAGTTGTGAAGAAGGCACGACAATGCCTTTTCCCCCTCAGGAGACTTGAGACAAGATTTGGCATGGGTCCCCAGTTGCTCAAAAAGTTTTACAGATGCACCATCGAGAGCATCCTGGCCAGTTGCATCACTGCCTGGTATGGCAACTGCTCGTCATCCGGTGCTACAAAGTGTAGTGCGCAATGCCCAGTACCTCACCGGGGCCAAGCTTCCTGCCATCCAGGACCTCTATACCAGGCAATGTCAGAGGAAGGCCCTAAAAATTCTCCAGTCACCCAAGTCATGAACTGTTCTCCCTGCTACCGCATGGCAAGCGGTACCGGAGCCCAAAAAAAAGTCTAGGCCCAAAAGGCTCCTTAACAGCTTCGGAGCTAGAAGCACAAGCATTTCGCTACACCTGCAATAACATCTGCTAAACACGTGTATGTGACCAATAAAATATGATTTGATTTGATTGATCCCCAAACTATAAGACTGCTGAACAATTAATCAAAGGACCACCCGGACTATTTACATTGACAACCCCGCCCTTTGTTTTCACACTGCTGCTACTCACTGTTTATTATCTATCCATAGTCACTTTACCCCTACCTACATGTACATATTACCTCAACTAACCTGTACCCCCACACATTGACTCATTACCGGTACACCCTGTACATAGCCTCATTACTAACCTATACCCCCACACATTGACTCATTACCGGTACCCCTGTACATAGCCTCATTACTAACCTGTACCCCCACACATTGACTCATTACCGGTACACCCTGTACATAGCCTCATTACTAACCTATACCCCCACACATTGACTCATTACCGGTACACCCTGTACATAGCCTCATTACTAACCTGTACCCCCACACATTGACTCATTACCGGTACACCCTGTACATAGCCTCATTACTAACCTGTACCCCCACACATTGACTCATTACCAGTACCCCTGTACATAGCCTCATTACTAACCTGTACCCCCACACATTGACTCATTACCGGTACACCCTGTACATAGCCTCATTACTAACCTGTACCCCCACACATTGACTCATTACCAGTACCCCTGTACATAGCCTCATTACTAACCTGTACCCCCACACATTGACTCATTACCGGTACAACCTGTACATAGCCTCATTACTAACCTGTACCCCCACACATTGACTCATTACCAGTACCCCTGTACATAGCCTCATTACTAACCTGTACCCCCACACATTGACTCATTACCGGTACACCCTGTACATAGCCTCATTACTAACCTGTACCCCCACACATTGACTCATTACCGGTACCCCTGTACATAGCCTCATTACTAACCTGTACCCCCACACCTTGACTCATTACCGGTACACCCTGTACATAGCCCCATTACTAACCTGTACCCCCACACATTGACTCATTACCAGTACCCCTGTACATAGCCTCATTACTAACCTGTACCCCCACACATTGACTCATTACCGGTACACCCTGTACATAGCCTCATTACTAACCTGTACCCCCACACATTGACTCATTACCGGTACCCCTGTACATAGCCTCATTACTAACCTGTACCCCCACACATTGACTCATTACCGGCACACCCTGTACATAGCCTCATTACTAACCTGTACCCCCACACATTGACTCATTACCAGTACCCCTGTACATAGCCTCATTACTAACCTGTACCCCCACACATTGACTCATTACCGGTACCCCTGTACATAGCCTCATTACTAACCTGTACCCCCACACATTGACTCATTACCGGTACCCCTGTATATAGCCTCATTACTAACCTGTACCCCCACACATTGACTCATTACCGGTACACCCTGTACATAGCCTCGTTATTGTTATTTTATTGTGTGACTTTTTTTTCTTTGTTTTTAAATTTTTTTTAAAAAAGAACGTAAGTATTTCATTGTAAGGTCTTCACCTGTTGTATTCGGCACATGTTATAGTTACATGACCTACATCATGGCCAAATAAGTTAATGTAGCAGACATTTTCAGACTTCTAAACAACTATTGATTTAGAACCATGGAGAGAAAGGAGGACCATCATCTAATCACCTCTGTTTACTGTAATACAGTAACAACTAAAAGATTCAAAAAACTATTTAGTCCAATCAACGTCAGCTAAATATGATGTGGCTGTCCATCGTTCAGATTTGTGTGTGCGTGCGTGTGTGTGTGTATGTAAGTGTTTTCGTGCAAAAAACATGTTCCTGTCTTTCATGTTGCAGGTGTATGACTGTCATACAGAACACACTTCTAGAAAAGCTCGCTGGCTGCCATTGACCAGACAGCATCAGATAGATGGGCTACACAAACAGAGACAGAGGGCGCTAAGATACATTCAGCCTCTTGTGAATTGAAGGAAAATGATGAAAGCATAGAGAGACATTTTTTTTTGTATGGTACATTTTTGGGGGAAGCCTGGCTTCCCTTGGCATTCATGAATACACGCCACTGCCCACGAACCAGTACTGACCATACCGCCCGCGTTGCGTGTCCAAGCGTTGCAATATAAATGTACACATATACATGTTATTCAGTCATTTCATCTAAACTGCTAGTGCACTTCAATGAGCATCTGCATTGTAACTGAGTCCTGTTAGCATCAGCCTTCTACATCCAGCTACATGTTGAACTTCCATCCAGTCCAGGGACTGAGAGACCGCAAGTCCCGCCTCTCTCATCACCTCATTGGTTATTAGGAGCATATACTCACATGAGGGATTGAAAGATGAACGAGGGCCAACTGCCATATAAAGACAACAGAAGAAGAAGAGAAGAAGAAGAAGAAGGAGGAGGAGGAGGAGGAGGAGGAGGAGGAGGAGGAACAAGGGTAAAAACTAACTAGGTTTCCCCTGTTATCTGTGGAATACTTGTCGGAGTAGAGAACACATGATTTTCTTTGACTCAACATGGGTCAAAATTCTACAAACATCCAGGAAAAACATATACATTTAGACAAAATAACCCAAAGTGTATTTTCCAGGACAAATTAGCCAACAGCAGGCTAAATGTCCATGAATGTTTCATGTGTGTTTCCACCTGTCCCCAAATTAATATAGTTGGTTCACAGTTCTTTTTCATATTTTAACCTGCGTGTCATGAACACATCTGGTGGCGGTAGACAGAATCAACACTCGCACAATGGTGAGTACAGACACAAGCATGGAGCCGGTTTGGTCCGTGTGTTACAGGATATGGACAGGGCCCGTTGAGAATAAATATGTTTTGTGTTGAACGAAGAGCGACACGCTGAGACATATTGAACAATATAACAATAACCCTACTGTTATGGCAATGACACAATCTATCTACCTCCAGTGTTCCTGAGCACAGAGAGTGTGAAGTGTGTGCATAAGTGTGAGTGTGGAGAATTATGGAGGTGACCCAATGTATTTGGAGGGGGTCCATTTGGGCTGCATCCTGGTCCTCTCCTAAAGCCCTAGCTGGCTGACTGGCTGGTTGGTTATGTCCTAAAGCCCTGACTGACTGGCTGGCTGGTCCTCTCCTAAAGCCCTAGCTGGCTGACTGGCTGACTGGCTGGCTGGTCATCTCCTAAAGCCCTAACTGACTGGCTGGTCCTCTCCTAAAGCCCTAGCTGGCTGACTGGCTGACTGGCTGGCTGGTATCTTCTAAAGCCCTGGCTGGCTGGCTGGCTGATCCTCCCCTAAAGCCCTGACTGGCTCACTGGCTGCCTGGCTGGTTGGTCCTCTTCTACAGCCCTGACTGGTTGACTGTCTGCCTGGTCCTCTGCTAAATCCCTGACTGGCTGGTCCTCTCCTAAAGCCATGACTGGCTGAGTGGATGCCTGGTCATCTTCTAAAGCCCTGATTGGCTGGCTGGCTGGTCCTCTTCTAAAGCCCTGACTGGCTGGTCCTCTTCTAAAGCCCTGATTGGCTGGCTGGCTGGTCCTCTTCTAAAGCCCTGATTGGCTGGCTGGCTGGTCCTCTTCTAAAGCCCTGATTGGCTGGCTGGCTGGTCCTCTTCTAAAGCCCTGATTGGCTGGCTGGCTGGTCCTCTTCTAAAGCCCTGATTGGCTGGCTGGCTGGTCCTCTTCTAAAGCCCTGATTGGCTGGAAAGCTGGCGCCTCCTGAGGTGACAGTATCAGAGCCAGTCAAGCCTCAAATCAATCACTCAAAGGCTGCTGCTTGCCACCTCTATTGTGTCAGAGCCATCTGGGCCTTAGAACACTGTCTACATTTCTGTGTGTGTGTGTGTGTGTGTGTGTGTGTGTGTGTGTGTGTTTGTGTGTGTGTGTGTGTTTGTGTGTGTGTGTGTGTGTGTTTGTGTGTTTGTGTGTGTGTGTGTGTGTTTGTGTGTGTGTGTGTGTGTGTTTGTGTGTGTGTGTGTGTGTGTGTGTGTGTGTTTGTGTGTGTGTGTGTGTGTGTTTGTGTGTGTGTGTGTGTGTGTGTGTGTGTTTGTGTGTGTGTGTGTGTGTGTTTGTGTGTGTGTGTGTGTGTGTGTGTTTGTGTGTGTGTGTGTGTGTGTGTGTGTGTGTGTGTGTGTGTGTGTGTGTGTGTGTGTGTGTGTGTGTGTGTGTGTGTGTGTGTGTGTGTGTGTGTGTGTGTGTGTGTGTGTGTGTGTTAATTACTAGATAACATATCTCCCATCTCCAGTGAAGCAGGCAGAAAGGCCAGACAGAGACAGTGATTGGTCAGGAGGATCCAGAATGGTAGAACACATTTATATCTGTTTCCTACCAATACTACAACACTCTCCTGCATGGACTCATCTGGCTTAGTGGGAACTCTCAGTGTAGAGGCCTCTGGCCCTACTCTGTTCTGCTCTGTTCTGGTCTATCTGGTCCAGTGTCTAGTCCAGCCCAGTCCAGTCCAGAAGGGTATCCTACCAAGCAAGCTAGATCTACTAAGGGTTTTCTAAAGCCAGTAGCTTCAGTTAACTTCACATTCCAGGCTAGTCTTCATCAGTATTTTGTGCCGAAATAAAAATGAAAGAAAAGTGATGTTGCTAATTCAGCAGGCTGTGATGTGAAAGGCTTTTAGAAGGGTCATCTTTATCCAATTACTTTGGTGTACTTTAGTTCCAGGTAAAACCTACATGGAACCCAAATGGTCTTTACCTAGAACCAAAAGGGATTCTTCCCGAAGCCATAAAGGTATCCTATGGGAACACCCAAAGAACTTCTTTGGAACCCTTTTTTGTAACAGTTAAGGCTGTAGCATGAGCACTGTGTGATGTGTGATAACCTAACTGTCCATCGTAGGCCATGCTGTCAGAGTGAAACAGTACAGTGCACACCAGCCGGCCACCATTGGAGGGCAGCAGAACACAGAGCATCCATCTCTCTCTCTCTCTCTCTCTCTCTCTCTCTCTCTCTCTCTCTCTCTCTCTCTCTCTGTCTGTCTGTCTCTCTCTCTCCATCTCTCCATCTCTATCTCTCTCCATTTCTTTATAACAACACATTACCCTGCACCTATCATACTACTATGACTGACCCTGTTAAACAACACATGTGATAATAACACATCTCTCTCTTGGCTGGGTACAGGGTCAGCCAAGCTGGATGGGTACAGGGTCAGCCAAGCTGGATGGGTACAGGCTCAGCCGAGCTGGCTGGGTACAGGCTCAGCCGAGCTGGCTGGGTACAGGCTCAGCCGAGCTGGCTGGGTACAGGCTCAGCCGAGCTGGCTGGGTACAAGGTCAGCCGAGCTGGCTGGGTTCAGGGTCAGCCGAGCTGGCTGGGTTCAGGGTCAGCCAAGCTGTGTACAGGTCTGGCTGCTGGGTTGTGCTGGGTTAGGGTTCAGACCCAGCCAAGGCCTGGACTCCAAGGCAAACAGACCTGGTTGTGTGAAGGTATAGGAGAGTGTATTTGATATGGTCAGCCAATTAGCTCAAAACATATTAATATGTGGAGATAGATACATATCAACATGGACAGAGAGACACACAGCAGTACAAGTTCAGGGAATGAGCCAGGCTTGGACAGAGAGACACACAGCAGTACAAGCTCAGGAAATGAGCCAGGCTTGGACAGAGAGACACACAGCAGTACAAGCTCAGGAAATGAGCCAGGCTTGGACAGAGAGACACACAGCAGTACAAGCTCAGGAAATGAGCCAGGCTTGGACAGAGAGACACACAGCAGTACAAGCTCAGGAAATGAGCCAGGCTTGGACAGAGAGACACACAGCAGTACAAGCTCAGGAAATGAGCCAGGCTTGGACAGAGAGACACACAGCAGTACAAGCTCAGGAAATGAGCCAGGCTTGGAGATTACGACATTTGAACATATCTTCTTCTATAAATCAAAACACTTGTGAAACAGACTCTTTCTTATCAATGTCTGGAGGCTATAATAAAATAAATACATTTAAAAAAATATATAGATTTAGATTTTCTTGCTGGTTTGATTTAATAGGATACTGTAACTATTTTCATAATAACTTTTGGCTAAAGTATAGTATAAAACCCTGATGTGTGATTGAGTTAATATTTCAGAATTGCAATGTTCCTTTCTGCAGTTAAAATGACAATTATCACACATGAATTTCCAGAATATGGGAGTAATTCTATTTGAATAGGCCTTACACTGCCACAATAGAAATACAACCTATGATATCAAGCCTTACACTGCCACAATAGAAATACAACCTATGATATCAAGCCTTACACTGCCACAATAGAAATACAACCTATGATATCAAGCCTTACACTGCCACAATAGAAATACAGTAAAGTAGTTTATGAGTTATGTCAGTGATAGGAAATAATTGATACCGTTATTGAAATGTGTATTTTATTCTTATACCCCTTACCATTCCGTCTGGACAACCTAATCCTTTCATCAATTACAGTTCAATACTAAATAAGGACTCGTCTTTCTGTTATGGATGGAAAAATCCATCACCCACAAATTAATACAGGTTAATCCCTTCATATACAGTATATGGGCTGAATAATCTATCATAATTCAGAATGAGCCCTAAACCCTAGTTTATCCACAGTCATAATGGACCAGTGCTGAGCCCTAAACCCTAGTTTATCCACAGTCATAATGGACCAGTGCTGAGCCCTAAACCCTAGTTTATCCACAGTCATAATGGACCAGTGCTGAGCCCTAAACCCTAGTTTATCCACAGTCATAATGGACCAGTGCTGAGCCCTAAACCCTAGTTTATCCACAGTCATAATGGACCAGTGCTGACCCCTAAACCCTAGTTCATCCACAGTCATAATGGACCAGTGCTGAGCCCTAAACCCTAGTTTATCCACAGTCATAATGGACCAGTGCTGAGCCCTAAACCCTAGTTTATCCACAGTCATAATGGACCAGTGCTGAGCCCTAAACCCTAGTTTATCCACAGTCATAATGGACCAGTGCTGAGCCCTAAACCCTAGTTTATCCACAGTCATAATGGACCAGTGCTGAGCCCTAAACCCTAGTTTATCCACAGTCATAATGGACCAGTGCTGAGCCCTAAACCCTAGTTTATCCACAGTCATAATGGACCAGTGCACAGGCTTCCCGGTGTACAATTTATTTCACCTTTCTGATTGAATGTCTTTTCCACTGATAATCTTACTTCTGTTTAATTCTGCTTTAAATGTACATGGATATCATTTCAATACTTCCATAAAAGCATAAAGGTCACTTAAAAGCGCTAGTGTATCTAGACATTCATTAGTGGGTGGCAGAAATGTCAGTGGGCCTCTAAAAAAATATTTCAAGGGAAAACAGAATTTCATGCAATTCTACACATTTTACTGTGGGACTGAGACGAAGCAATGCATTGTTACAGCTAATCAGAGATCAAGTATAGGTGTGTTGATCTGCAAAATGTCTCCACCAATAGAATTCTATTTGATAAAGGCACTGGATTATGAGCTATCTTGTTTGCTAAATGTACAAATGAAGTAGGCAGTGACATGGTGTTATGGTGCGTATAGCCATAGAAGCACAGTGTCATGGTGCGTATAGCCATAGAAGCACAGTGTCATGGTGCGTATAGCCATAGAAGCACAGTGTCATGGTGCGTATAGCCATAGAAGCACAGTGTCATGGTGTTATGGTGCGTATAGCCATAGAAGCACAGTGTCATGGTGCGTATAGCCATAGAAGCACAGTGTCATGGTGCGTATAGCCATAGAAGCCTCAATGAGGTCATATTTGTGGATTATTAGGGGTGTGGCTTTCAGTTTGTTATTTTTGGACACCTTTCCCATGAAAGTGAATGCCATTCCAGTTCATCTGAATGCCATTCCAGTGCACTGCTTGCTATGGAACACTGACAACTAGAGAGAGTAAAAACAACAAAATATGTATATATTTCTCAATCTGATTAGGTGGGCCTGGCTCCCCAGTGGGTGGGGCCTGGCTCCCCAGTGGGTGGGGCCTGGCTCCCCAGTGGGTGGGGCCTGGCTCCCCAGTGGGTGGGGCCTTGCTCCCCAGTGGGTGGGGCCCGGCTCCCCAGTGGGTGGGGCCCAGCTCCCCAGTGGGTGGGCCCGGGCCAACCCTGCCAAACCCGTGCTCACGCGGCTGCTTGAAAGATGATCCAAATTATTTGAGTAAAGCTTTCCATATAAGAGAGCTGCACAGGAAAGGTTATTGTGAAGATGAAATCATAGTAATAAATCAGCTGACTTTTTAAAAAGTTTTTGTACAAGAAAGTTAAAATTAGTAAATTATTTTAGCTATATTTTTTTTTATGATTTATATATTTTTAAACCATTTGTGATTTCAAAACAGTTGTGGTTAAATATTCTAGTCAGCCATAAATACAAACATAAAACATCTTGCATAAGTAATTAGATCATGCTTAAAGCATTGCATCTTTACAAACATTTAAACATGTTGTTATGCAATGTAGTTGTTCAAAAAAGTTTGTATAATACTCATAATTAATACATTTATCTAAAACCTGGTTTCTTCTGTTCTGTTTTCAAAATATTATATTTATATAGTTCCATGTACATTCTTTACGTTAATACAAATGTATGTATTTTATTCATCATAAATACTTACACAACATCCCCCCCAAAAATGTAATTAATATACTATATATTATACCAGTTCAAAATAAAACTGATACAAATACACACACTTAAATGTCTCTGCTTCCGTTCAAACAAAATCAGCCTGAAAACTCTCATGCAAATGTATTCTCACTCTCTCTCTCTCACTCTGTCTCTCTCTCTGTCTCTCTCACTCTCTCTCTCTCACTCTGTCTCTCTCTCTCACTCTCTCTCACTCTGTCTCTCTCTCTCACTCTCACTCTCTCTCTCTCTCTCTCACTCTCTCTCTCACTCTGTCTCTCTCTCTCACTCTCTCTCTCTCACTCTGTCTCTCTCTCTCTCTCTCTCTCTCTCTCTCTCTCTCACTCTGTCTCTCTCTCTCACTCTCTCTCTCTCTCACTCTCTCTCTCACTCTGTCTCTCTCTCTCACTCTCTCTCTCTCTCTCTCTCTCTCTCACTCTCTCTCTCTGTCTGTCTGTCTCTCTCACTCTCTCTCTCACACTCTGTCTCTCTCTGTTCTGTTCTCTCATTCTCTCCATCTCCTTTCTGTGTCCTAGGACCCAGGCCTGCTTTGTTATGTACACACCATCTCCTTGCTGTGAAGGGGTCCCATAGTTAACAATTCCATTTAGAGGAGCTGGTAGAGCTACGGCAGGACATGAGGAGACCATCGTAGACTCTAATTTAGATCTTCTTCTTATTCACCCAAAGTCTACTTTGCTAGTTATTAGAGCTGCTTCATTTATTTTTTATTTATCCTTTATTTAACTAGGCAAGTCAGTTAAGAGCAAGTTCTTATTTACAATGACGGCCTACCAAAAGGAAAAAGACCTCCTGCAGGGACGGGGGCTGGGATTAAAAATATAACTAAATAAAATATAAATATAGGACCAAACACACATCATGACAAGAGAGACAACACAACACTACATAAAGAGAGACTTAAGACAACAACATAGCAAGGCAGCAACACATGACAACACAGCATGGTAGCAACACAACATGACAACAACATGGTAGCAACACAACATGACAACACAACATGGTAGCAACATAACATGACAACAATATGGTAGCAACACAACATGACAACAACATGGTAGCATCACAACATGACAACAACATGGTAGCAACACAACATGACAACAACATGGTAGCAACACAACATGACAACAACATGGTAGCAACACAACATGACAACACAACATGGTAGCAACACAACATGACAACAACATGGTAGCAACACAGCATGGTAGCAGCACAAAACATGGTACAAACATTATTGGGCACAGACAACAGCGCAAAGGGCAAGAAGGTAGAGACAACAATACATCACACTAAGCAGCCACAACTGTCAGTAAGAGTGTCCATGATTGAGTCTTTGAATGAAGAGATTGAGATAAAACTGTCCAGTTTGAGTGTTTGTTGCAGCTCGTTCCAGTCGCTAGCTGCAGCGAACTGAAAAGACGAGCGACCCAGGGATGTGTGTGCTTTGGGGACCTTTAACAGGATGTGACTGGCAGAACGGGTGTTGTATGTGGAGGATGAGGGCTGCAGTAGATATCTCAGATAGGGGGGAGTGAGGCCTAAGAGGGTTTTATAAATAAGCATCAACCAGTGGGTCTTGAGACGGGTCTAGAGAGATGACCCGTTTACAGAGGAGTATAGAGTGCAGTGACGTGTCCTATAAGGAGCATTGGTGGCAAATCTGATGGCCGAATGGTAAAGAACATCGAGCCTCTCGAGAACACCCTTACCTGCCGATCTATAAATTATGTCTCTGTAATCTAGCATGGGTAGGATGGTCATCTGAATCAGGGTTAGTTTGGCAGCTGAGGTGAAAGAGGAGCGATTACGATAGAGGAAACCAAGTCTAGATTTAACTTTAGCCTGCAGCTTTGATATGTGCTGAGAGAAGGACATTGTACCATCTAGCCATATTCCCAAGTACTTGTATGAGGTGAATACCTCAAGCTCTAAACCCTCAGAGGTAGTAATCACATCTGTGGGGAGAGGGGCATTCTTCTTACCAAACTTGTTGGACACTAAGAAAGCTTTGTTGTAAAGCATTTAACACAAAATCCGGGCAGGGACCAGCTGAGTATAAGACTGTATCATCTGCATATAAATGGATGAGAGAGCTGCTGCCTGAGCTATGTTGAGTGTGGGGCCTAGGATTGAGCCTTGGGGTACACCCTTGGTGACAGGCAGTGGCTGAGACAGCAGATGTTCTGACTTTATTCACTGCATTCTTTGAGAGAGGTAGTTAGCAAACCAGACCAAAGAGATATTCATGTTCAACCAAAGTGTATTATGCTAGTAATTAGAGTTGCTTCATGTTCACCCAAAGTGTATTATGCTAGTAATTAGAGTTGCTTCATGTTCATCCAAAGTGTATTATGCTAGTAATTAGAGTTGCTTCATGTTCACCCAAAGTGTATTATGCTAGTAATTAGAGTTGCTTCATGTTCACCCAAAGTGTATTATGCTAGTAATTAGAGTTGCTTCATGATCATCCAAAGTGTATTATGCTAGTAATTAGAGTTGCTTCATGTTCACCCAAAGTGTATTATGCTAGTAATTAGAGTTGCTTCATGTTCACCCAAAGTGTATTATGCTAGTAATTAGAGTTGCTTCATGTTCACCCAAAGTGTATTATGCTAGTAATTAGAGTTGCTTCATGTTCACCCAAAGTGTATTATGCTAGTAATTAGAGTTGCTTCATGTTCATCCAAAGTGTATTATGCTAGTAATTAGAGTTGCTTCATGTTCACCCAAAGTGTATTATGCTAGTAATTAGAGTTGCTTCATGTTCACCCAAAGTGTATTATGCTAGTAATTAGAGTTGCTTCATGTTCACCCAAAGTGTATTATGCTAGTAATTAGAGTTGCTTCATGTTCACCCAAAGTGTATTATGCTAGTAATTAGAGTTGCTTCATGTTCACCCAAAGTGTATTATGCTAGTAATTAGAGTTGCTTCATGTTCACCCAAAGTGTATTATGCTAGTAATTAGAGTTGCTTCATGTTCACCCAAAGTGTATTATGCTAGTAATTAGAGCTCTACTTAGAAATGAAGTCAATGATGAAATATAACATCCAATGCATTGAATGGCACAACATTTATGTTAAGTTCCAGATGGAATGAATAAATATACTTTTCATAAATATTTATTTATCTCATGTCCGAAGAATTTTACAAGTAAAATATAGGAAATTAACTAATTGTTTTAACTGAGTGCATGTCCCTTTCTGTTTTTAACGAGGAGCTCTGTTGTGTTGTTGTTTTTAATTTGAACATGGCAGTTGTTAGGGGTGCCAGCTCCAGCAGGAAAACAGAGCTTGTCCATGATGACGGCAGCACTGTTACCATGTTTACCAGTGCCAGAGGGTGGAGCAGGACCTTCTATTTCCCTCCTGCTAATTGTTTGATTTCCTGTTGCCACTGGAGAGCTGAGAGCTAGGCATCATGGGGGGAGGACTGGCTCAGGTTGGTGTTGTGAAGGAGCTAGCATGCTCTCTCTCTCTCTATCTCTCTCACTTTATTGGCATGACGCAACAATGTACATATTGCCAAAGTATCATACATCAATCTTTTTTTAAAAAAATAATTACATCAAAGAACAAAAAAAAAAAAAAAAATAGTAAGGCATGAAATATGTCAGGCACTGTCCCTCAACTTCTGGCAGGCAGCAACATAGCATGCTGCCAGCGCACAGCTGTCCATGTCTTCCCCCAAAAGGATCGACAGCCTTTCTATTTCAGAGAGGTCTTCAAAGCCCCGGACTACTTGTTCAAATTTGGGGAAGTGACTCTCTCTGATAGTTTTATATTTTTGACATTTTGTTAGGAAATGCAGCTCTATCACAGCTTGGCCTGTGATATAGCTGTCCCCTCGTGTGCTCATTTGGTCAGGTAGTGTTCCTGTGAGTGCATTTGTGTCTCGTCTCTTCCTCAAGGGTGGAGAATATTTCTTCTGAGAAATAGGGGGATTCTGAGGGGGGGATATATATTGCACACAGGAACAAGTTTTTTCCTGTCAGTGTAAGTTCTTTTTTTAGTCTAAGCCAAATGTAATATTTGCCAATTATTTGGGGGTCAATTAGGTTTTGTAGTTGGGATTTGTACCATATAATCATTCCTCCAGAATCTCTGCCTCTATTGACAGAGATGTGTGTTTGGGATGGTAAAATTATTTCTCTGTAGCCTGTGGGACAGTGCGTGACTATATCTGCCTTACACCATGTCTCCTGCAGAATAATGATATCATCATCTTTTACGTTTTTGTTGAATTCCAGGGCCGGACTCTTCAGTGCTAAGGCTGTCCAGTTTAGGCCCTGGATGTTCCACATGCTAATTGATAGTGGTCTCATTGCAAAAAGTATGACTATTAAGAATGACTATTACAAGAGAGCTAATATATTTCTAAGACTAACTAGGTTACTAAGGGTGAGACAATACAGAACATTCCTCACATGATATTGTTTCTCCAAAGTGTGTAAGAGACTTATATCCTCCACTGTGTAAGATAATGTATGTGTGGGTTGTTTGGGTGAGTTTGAGTTATTGATTGTGTATGTTAATGTGTGTGTGCGGGAGTGAGTGTGGATGGGTCAGTGTGTGTGTGTTTGTGTGTGTGTGTGTGTGTGAGTGTGTGTGGATGGGTCAGTGTGAGTGTCTATATCTGGTCAGTGTGAGTGTGAGTGTGAGTGTGTGGTTGTGTCAGTGTGAGTGTTTTTTACTGGAGTTTAGTGTAGATGTAGTGGAGGAGCTGTTTGATCTGGTACAGTGCCGTTACCACCGATCAACAAGGTGCTGACGGACGAGGCTAACGGTTGAGTTAGCTAGCTTGATACATTTATAAAGTTTGTTTTTACTCACGGTGTCGATTATTTAGATTTCAGGTTTTGGATCTTCAGTTGTCTGGGTTTATTAGTAGTACTGTTATGGAAAATGTTGATCCGTTTGTCTCACTCTTAGTAATCAAAAGTTTGAATGAATCACGAGCTGTTCTTGGCATGTCTCTCTCTCTCTCTCTCTCTCTCTCTCTCTCTCTCTCTCTCTCTCTCTCTCTCTCTCTCTCTCTCTCTCTGTCTCTCTCTGTCCTCTCTCTGTCCTCTCTCTCTCTCTCTCTCTCTGTCTCTCTCTGTCTCTCTCTCTCTCTCTCTCCTCTCTCTCTGTCTCTCTCTGTCCTCTCTCTGTCCTCTCTCTCTCTCTCTCTCTCTCTCTCTCTCTCTCTCTCTCTCTCTCTCTCTCTCTCTCTCTGTCTCTCTCTGTCCTCTCTCTGTCCTCTCTCTCTCTCTCTGTCTCTCTCTGTCTCTCTCTCTCTCCTCTCTCTCTCTCTCTCTCTCTCTGTCTCTCTCTGTCCTCTCTCTGTCCTCCTCTCTCTCTCTCTCTCTCTCTCTCTCTCTCTCTCTCTCTCTCTCTCTCTCTCTCTCTCTCTCTCTCTCTCTCTCTCTCTCTCTCTCTCTCTCTCTCTCTCTTCTCTCTCTCTCTCTCTCTCTCTCTCTCTCTCTCTCTCTCTGTCTCTCTGTCTCTCTCTCTCTCTCTCTCTCTCTCTCTCTCTCTGTCTCTCTCTCCCACTTCATTTCTGTGAACTGCACTGGGTCTGGAAGTGTTTTCCCAGTCTCTAGCTGTTTCACACACTCTGTACTGTGTCTGGAAATGTTTTCCCAGTCTCTAGCTGTTTCACACACTCTGTACTGGGTCTGGAAATGTTTTCCCAGTCTCTAGCTGTTTCACACACTCTGTACTGTGTCTGGAAATGTTTTCCCAGTCTCTAGCTGTTTCACACACTCTGTACTGTGTCTGGAAATGTTTTCCCAGTCTCTAGCTGTTTCACACACTCTGTACTGTGTCTGGAAATGTTTTCCCAGTCTCTAGCTGTTTCACACACTCTGTACTGTGTCTGGAAATGTTTTCCCAGTCTCTAGCTGTTTCACACACTCTGTACTGGGTCTGGAAGTGTTTTAATATAACCCAGATGTTACTATGCAGGAACATTATAGTGATGTGATATCAAAAATTGTTTAATGGAATTTTTGTCAATCTAAAATATTATTTATGTCAACCCCAACACGTTCATGTCATCGTCACCAATCAACTGCATTACAGTTAAAAACTTTGACTACCACCACCGATTTCTGTATGCTAGCTAAGCTAACCAGTTTATATGAATGAAAGTTATCATTTAGTAGTCACTTCTTCTAAACCTAAAAAGGAACAACTTCCACATGTTACGCAGGAAAACTGACAAATATATTTAAATCGGACTTAAGTAACCACATGTTGGGCCTGTTTCTGTCACGGTTCGTGGTAAAGGGAACGAGGAGCCGAGCCAGAGGCCAACATATTTATTTAATAAGAACAAATTAAACAAATGCAGTCTGGAACACAGGAACACAGACAAGGATCCACGCAACAGAATCCCCAATTAGAGACAACTCAAGACAGCTGCCTCTAATTGGGGATCACCAAACCCCCAACACCAACCCTGTGATTGTCAGGACCTGACTGTGGGAGTCAGAGACCTGGCCTCAGTCAGGCCTTTACAGTTACAATACATAAATCATGACAAACTTGACTTTGTTAAGTCAATCTGGTCAATGGAACAGTCTGCTGAGCAAAATGACTGACCTTTATACCATCATAAGAAGGTTCATCTCAATTCTAGTGTTCTAATTCATCATTCTATGGTTGGGTACTGCTTCCTATTACAGGGTGTGTTGAAAAACAGACCAGAAGAGCATATATCTTTAGTTGTAGAGTGCAGGACAGGTTGTGTTGGTGCAGGGAGGTCCCTGCTCTCTCTCTCTCTCTCTCTCTCTCTCTCTCTCTCTCTCTCTCTCAGGGTGTGGGTTCTACCTTACACCCCTGGTCTATTCTGGTTAGTATCTGGGGGCTGTCATCGACACTGATCCCAGCCCTCATTCAGCAGGTGGTGGGCTTTAAAAGTTCTGGTTTGTAAGAAACCGTAAGAGAGATGACACATTTACAACGATCAGCGCCGGCCAGCAGGCTGGATACATATGGGTAGGCAGACCAGGCAGAGAAGAGTCTTCCTCTGAGTTTCTGACACACATCATTGTGGTCCTGGTTGTGAGGGGCCAGAGCCTCACCTACTGCTGTGTTATCACCCTTTTAATCACATTGCTGGTTTTTGTTTTGCCTTCAGAACTGGGGAATGTGTTCTGAACAAAAGGGCTGTTGTCAGGTGGCAGTAAGCCACTAATTCTCCAAGCTTTTTGACATAAGTACAGTCCTGCAGACAGACAGACAGACAATCGGCCCTCTGGGAGACTTCGCCACCAAACCTGGATGCTGTCTTTTTAAATTAGCTTAAATGGAGCTGGCTTAAAGCAATCAGTGTCCCTTACAGGCCACCACATATTACTCTGAGGTTTGAAAGGGCAAGCAGCCATTGAGATAAATGTAACATTATCCTATGACATAACTGTCCTCCAACATCATAATATAACCTCCTGAACATAACTGTCCTCCAACATCATAATATAACCTCCTGAACATAACTGTCCTCCAACATCATAATGTAACCTCCTGAACATAACTGTCCTCCAACATCATAATGTAACCTCCTGAACATAACTGTCCTCCAACATCATAATGTAACCTCCTGAACATAACTGTCCTCCAACATCATAATATAACCTCCTGAACATAACTGTCCTCCAACATCTTAATGTAACCTCCTGAACATAACTGTCCTCCAACATCATAATGTAACCTCCTGAACATAACTGTCCTCCAACATCATAATGTAACCTCCTGAACATAACTGTCCTCCAACATCATAATATAACCTCCTGAACATAACTGTCCTCCAACATCATAATGTAACCTCCTGAACATAACTGTCCTCCAACATCATAATATAATCTCCTGAACATAACTGTCCTCCAACATCATAATGTAACCTCCTGAACATAACTGTCCTCCAACATCATAATGTAACCTCCTGAACATAACTGTCCTCCAACATCATAATGTAACCTCCTGAACATAACTGTCCTCCAACATCATAATGTAACCTCCTGAACATAACTGTCCTCCAACATCATAATGTAACCTCCTGAACATAACTGTCCTCCAACATCATAATGTAACCTCCTGAACATAACTGTCCTCCAACATCATAATGTAACCTCCTGAACATAACTGTCCTCCAACATCATAATGTAACCTCCTGAACATAACTGTCCTCCAACATCATAATGTAACCTCCTGAACATAACTGTCCTCCAACATCATAATGTAACCTCCTGAACATAACTGTCCTCCAACATCATAATATAACCTCCTGAACATAACTGTCCTCCAACATCATAATGTAACCTCCTGAACATAACTGTCCTCCAACATCATAATATAATCTCCTGAACATAACTGTCCTCCAACATCATAATGTAACCTCCTGAACATAACTGTCCTCCAACATCATAATGTAACCTCCTGAACATAACTGTCCTCCAACATCATAATGTAACCTCCTGAACATAACTGTCCTCCAACATCATAATGTAACCTCCTGAACATAACTGTCCTCCAACATCATAATGTAACCTCCTGAACATAACTGTCCTCCAACATCATAATGTAACCTCCTGAACATAACTGTCCTCCAACATCATAATGTAACCTCCTGAACATAACTGTCCTCCAACATCATAATGTAACCTCCTGAACATAACTGTCCTCCAACATCATAATGTAACCTCCTGAACATAACTGTCCTCCAACATCTTAATGTAACCTCCTGAACATAACTGTCCTCCAACATCATAATGTAACCTCCTGAACATAACTGTCCTCCAACATCATAATGTAACCTCCTGAACATAACTGTCCTCCAACATCATAATGTAACCTCCTGAACATAACTGTCCTCCAACATCATAATGTAACCTCCTGAACATAACTGTCCTCCAACATCATAATGTAACCTCCTGAACATAACTGTCCTCCAACATCATAATGTAACCTCCTGAACATAACTGTCCTCCAACATCATAATGTAACCTCCTGAACATAACTGTCCTCCAACATCATAATGTAACCTCCTGAACATAACTGTCCTCCAACATCATAATGTAACCTCCTGAACATAACTGTCCTCCAACATCATAATGTAACCTCCTGAACATAACTGTCCTCCAACATCTTAATGTAACCTCCTGAACATAACTGTCCTCCAACATCATAATGTAACCTCCTGAACATAACTGTCCTCCAACATCATAATGTAACCTCCTGAACATAACTGTCCTCCAACATCATAATGTAACCTCCTGAACATAACTGTCCTCCAACATCATAATGTAACCTCCTGAACATAACTGTCCTCCAACATCATAATGTAACCTCCTGAACATAACTGTCCTCCAACATCTTAATGTAACCTCCTGAACATAACTGTCCTCCAACATCATAATGTAACCTCCTGAACATAACTGTCCTCCAACATCATAATGTAACCTCCTGAACATAACTGTCCTCCAACATCATAATGTAACCTCCTGAACATAACTGTCCTCCAACATCATAATGTAACCTCCTGAACATAACTGTCCTCCAACATCATAATGTAACCTCCTGAACATAACTGTCCTCCAACATCATAATGTAACCTCCTGAAAATAACTGTCCTCCAACATCATAATGTAACCTCCTGAACATAACTGTCCTCCAACATCATAATGTAACCTCCTGAACATAACTGTCCTCCAACATCATAATGTAACCTCCTGAACATAACTGTCCTCCAACATCTTAATGTAACCTCCTGAACATAACTGTCCTCCAACATCATAATGTAACCTCCTGAACATAACTGTCCTCCAACATCATAATATAATCTCCTGAACATAACTGTCGGGCGGGCGGACGGACGGACGGACAGACAGACAGACTGCCTATCCCCTTTGGTTTTGTGTGATGGATGCCCCTGCCAGTGCCAGCTCAATACCCCATACCCATCCCCAACCCGTCTCTGAGCCCATCTCTGCCTGGCAGACATCAGGCACTAATCCGTCCTGATGGGGGTTGTCACCTCAGTACTAATTAAAACCCCCCAACCACCAGACTGCTCTAATCCCAGGGAGGGAGGCCCTCCTCCCCACCTCTCCTCTCCTCCTCCCCGCCTCTTCTCTCCTCCTCCCCACTGCTCCTATCCACTTCTCCCCTCCTCCCCTCCTCCTCCCCACCTCTTCTCTCCTCCTCCCCACTGCTCCTATCCACTTCTCCCCTCCTCCCCTCCTCCTCCCCACCTCTCCTCCCCTACTCTCCTATTATTTTCTTCCCTCCTCCCCTCCCCTCCTCTCCTACCCTCATCCCAGGGCCCAGGGGCCTACTCCCCACCTCTCCTCATCCCAGGGCCCAGGTCCTTCCAGGAGCTCTACAGGGGTCTGATCCTACCCTCCACAATCCTCTACATCAACATCATATTTTAATCCTCCCTCCATCGATTATATTAATCTTATCTGTGTTTAATGACATTTTTTAAGAATCATGCTGTATGCTAGCTTTGTGCTCCATGGGGGCCGGCAGATGGGGTCCAAATTTCAGATTAATTTTTGGGGAACTTATTGGCATGTTAGCATGGCTTTACATGATATGGAGTGTATTATTAGCATGTTAACATGGCTTTACATGGTGTGGAGTGTAGTATTAGAATGTTAGCATGGCTTTACATGGTCTGGAGTGTATCATTAGAATGTTAGCATGGCTTTACATGGTCTGGAGTGTTTCATTAGAATGTTAGCATGGCTTTACATGGTCTGGAGTGTATCATTAGAATGTTAGCATGGCTTTACATGGTCTGGAGTGTATCATTAGAATGTTAGCATGGCTTTACATGGTCTGGAGTGTAACATTAGCATGTTAGAATGGCTTTACATGGTCTGGAGTGATCTCCCAAGTAGCACAGTGGTCTAGGACACTGCATATCAGTGCTAGAAGCTACAAACGACCTGGTTTGAATCCAGACTGTATCACAACCGGCGGTGATTGGGAGTCCCATAGGGCAGCGCACAATTGTCCCAGGGTTGTCTGAGTTTGGACGGTGTAGGTCGTCACTGTAAATAAGAATTTTTTCTTAACTGGCTTGTCTAGTTAAATAATAGTAAAATGTACAAACAAAAAATGTGTTAGTATGTGGGTTTACATGTGTTAGTATGTGGGTTTACATGTGTCAGTATGTGGGTTTACATGTGTTAGTATGTGGGTTTACATGTGTCAGTATGTGGGTTTACATTTGTTAGTATGTGGGTTTACATGTGTCAGTATGTGGGTTTACATGTGTTAGTATGAGGGTTTACATTTGTTAGTATGTGGGTTTACATGTGTCAGTATGTGGGTTTACATGTGTTAGTATGTGGGTTTACATGTGTCAGTATGTGGGTTTACATTTGTTAGTATGTGGGTTTACATGTGTCAGTATGTGGGTTTACATGTGTCAGTATGTGGGTTTACATGTGTTAGTATGAGGGTTTACATTTGTTAGTATGTGGGTTTACATGTGTCAGTATGTGGGTTTACATGTGTTAGTATGTGGGTTTACATGTGTTATTATGTGGGTTTACAGGTGTTAGTATGTGGGTTTACATGTGTTAGTATGTGGGTTTACATGTGTTAGTATGTGGGTTTACATGTGTTAGTATGTGGGTTTACATGTGTTAGTATGTGGGTTTACATGTGTTAGTATGTGGGTTTATATGTGTTAGTATGTGGGTTTACATGTGTCAGTATGTGGGTTTACATTTGTTAGTATGTGGGTTTACATGTGTCAGTATGTGGGTTTACATGTGTTAGTATGTGGGTTTACATGTGTTAGTATGTGGGTTTACATGTGTTAGTATGTGGGTTTACATGTGTTAGTGTGTGGGTTTACATGTGTTAGTATGTTGGTTTACATGTTTCAGTATGTGGGTTTACATGTGTGAGTATGTGGGTTTACATGTGTGAGTATGTGGGTTTACATGTGTTAGTGTGTGGGTTTACATGTGTTAGTATGTGGGTTTACATGTGTTAGTATGTGGGTTTACATGTGTCAGTATGTGGGTTTACATGTGTTAGTATGTGGGTTTACATGTGTCAGTATGTGGGTTTACATGTGTTAGTATGTGGGTTTACATGTGTCAGTATGTGGGTTTACATGTGTTAGTTTGTGGGTTTACATGTGTCAGTATGTGGGTTTACATGTGTTAGTATGTGGGTTTACATGTGTCAGTATGTGGGTTTACATGTGTTAGTATGTGGGTTTACTGAGTGAGATACTTAGATTGTGAGATTGAGTTTTTTTTTCCTTTTGTGGCTTTGATTTAGCCAATTGAAAGATGCATTTAAAGGTTTTCCTGCCAGTTCTTGCGACACTGCAGGTGGATCTAATTACACACGCGCGCGTACACACACACACACACACACACACACACACACACACACACACACACTCACCCCATCTAATTACACACACACGCATGCATGTACACACACACACTCAACCCATCTAATTATGCCCTGGTTTATTCCGGCTCTTTGGAGAGATGAATACTATCTTCATACAGCTACAGTCCTAATTCTGACATGCTGTACAGGTGCATAGTTACACTGAACAAACATATAAACGCAAAATGAAAGTGTTGGTCCCATGTTTCATGAACTGAAAAGAAAGAACCCAGAAAGGTTCTATATGCACCTAAAACTTATTTCTGTCAAATGTTGTGCACACATTTACACCTGTTAGTGAGCATTTCTCCTTTGCCAAGATAATCCATCCACCTGAAAAGTGTGGCATATCAAGAAGCTGATTAAACAGCATGATCATTTCACAGGCCTCTATAAAATGTGCAGTTTTGTCACACAACACAATGTCACTGATGTCTGCAGTAATTCCACCAGAGCTGTGGCAAGATAGTTTTATGTTAATTTCTCTACCATAAGCCGCCTCAAAAGTCATTTTAGAGAATTTGGCAGTACATCCAACCGGCCTCACAACCGCAGATCATGTGTAACCACGCCAGTCAAGGACCTCCACATCTAGCTTCTTCACCTGCGGGATCGTCTGATACCAGGCATCTGGACATGAAACTGTGGGTTTACACAACCAAAGAATGTCTGCACAAACTGTCAGAAACGGTCTCAGAGAAGCTCATCTGTGTGCGCGTCATCCTCACCAGGGTCTTGACCTGACTGCAGTTTGGAGTCGTAACCGACTTCAGTGGGCAAATGCTTACCTTCGATGGCCACTGGCATAATGGAGAAGTGTGCTCTTCACACATAAATTCCGGTTTCAGGTATAAAGCTACAGACAACGTGCACAATAGCATTGTGACAAGTTCCGGAGGCCCATTCTCGTGTCATTCATCCACCACCATCACCTCATGTTTCAGCATGATAATGCACGGCCCCATGTAGCAAGGATCTGTACACAATTCCTGGAAGCTGCAAATGTCCCAGTTCTTCCATGGCCTGCATACTCACCAGACATGTCACCTATTGAGCATGTTTGGGATGCTCTGGATCGACGTGTACGACAGCATTTTCCAGTTCTCGCCAATATCTGTCCACAAAAATAAGCCCACAAAATGAGGAATTTTTGAAAGAGTGTTGAATTTGTTCAACAAAAACTGTAATTGCTCATTTGCTACGTGAGGCTTATTTCATCCAATAGACGTTTCCTCATGGTTAGGTTGTTAATGATGATGATATAAGTGAACGCACGTGGCATTTTGGTAACTTACTCAAAAACAACCTATTATGGGAGTTGTGCCTGTTGTCATAGAGATAGATAGAATACTCATCATAGATATAACCCGTTGTAGCATGGACATTGCAAAGTAGTTAACTGGGTGTTGGGAGCAATCGGACAGTGAAAAATAAGAACATTTACTACTTTAAAATGGAGTTAGCCTCAATGGCACTGCCCACGCTGTCGCAAATTCTATAATAGCACAGATATAAAGATGAGTCCTCTATCTGTCTCTATGGTCTGTTGTTCACAAGCGTACCAGCCTCTCATAGACTAGAATGGTTCCACCTGATCTCGCATCCTCCTGCATGCCTTTTATCTTGGAGGACATGTATTTCCAACGGAGAGAGTGGTCACTCTAATATCTTCTCATAATCTTTGTATGTAGTCAAGATGACCATGAGCTGTAACAGGTGTTCTCATGGTCTACATCTTGATTTGTATCTATCCTGATTAACTCATTATGTTGCATTCTGGGAGAGGTTATAGTCAGTGAATCATTCTAGGGACTACAGTGATTGCTGCCAGGGAATCAGAAATACAGATCCTTCATTCAAACAAACAAACAACAACAGCCATCTGTTCAGAAGGGGAAGGGATTCTGTGTGTGATATCTATCTGGGAATCTGTGTTGTTTTAATCTTCGCACAGATTCCCAGTTTTGTTGACATTTTTGTTGTTCTTGATTCAACCTCCTTGAAACGGGAGGACACGTACTTTATATGGGTCTAAAGTACCAGTGTTAGGGTCTAAAGTACCAGTGTTAGGGTCTAAAGTACCAGTGTTATGGTCTAAAGTACCAGTGTTAGTGTCTAAAGTACCAGTGTTAGGGTCTAAAGTACCAGTGTTAGGGTCTAAAGTACCAGTGTTAGGGTCTAAAGTACCAGTGTTAGGGTCTAACGTACCAGTGTTAGGGTCTAAAGTATGATTGTTAGGGTCTAAAGTACCAGTGTTAGGGTCTAAAGTACCAGTGTTAGGGTCTTAATGACCAGTGTTAGGGTCTAAATAACCAGTGTTAGTGTCTAAAGTACCAGTGTTAGGGTCTAAAGTACCAGTGTTAGGGTCTAAAGTACCAGTGTTAGGGTCTTAATGACCAGTGTTAGGGTCTAAAGTACCAGTGTTAGGGTCTAAAGTACCAGTGTTAGGGTCTAAATAACCAGTGTTAGGTTCTAAAGTACCAGTGTTAGGGTCTAAAGTACCAGTGTTAGGGTCTAAAGTACCAGTGTTAGGGTCTTAAGTACCAGTGTTAGGGTCTAAATAACCAGTGTTAGGTTCTAAAGTACCAGTGTTAGGGTCTAAAGTACCAGTGTTAGGGTCTAAAGTACCAGTGTTAGGGTCTTAAGTACCAGTGTTAGGGTCTAAAGTACCAGTGTTAGGGTCTTAAGTACCAGTGTTAGGGTCTAAAGTACCAGTGTTAGGGTCTAAAGTACCAGTGTTAGGGTCTTAAGTACCAGTGTTAGGGTCTAAAGTACCAGTGTTAGGGTCTAAAGTACCAGTGTTAGGGTCTAAAGTACCAGTGTTAGGGTCTAAAGTACCAGTGTTAGGGTCTAAAGTACCAGTGTTAGGGTCTAAAGTACCAGTGTTAGGGTCTAAAGTACCAGTGTTAGGGTCTAAAGTACCAGTGTTAGGGTCTAAAGTACCAGTGTTAGGGTCTAAAGTACCAGTGTTAGGGTCTAAAGTACCAGTGCTGGGTTTGACACTGCAGATGTTATTTCAGAGTTTTTCTGGATATTTCTATTTAATTTGTTATGGCCACTTTCATACCAGCAATATTAATACATTGAGATGCCAGCAATATTAATACATTGAGATGCCAGCAATATTAATACATTGAGATGCCAGTAATATTAATACATTGAGATGCCAGTAATATTAATACATTGAGATGCCAGCAATATTAATACATTGAGATACCAGTAATATCAATACATTGAGATGCCAGCAATATTAATACATTGAGATGCCAGCAATATTAATACATTGAGATGCCAGCAATATTAATACATTGAGATGCCAGCAATATTAATACATTGAGATGCCAGCAATATTAATACATTGAGATGCCAGCAATATTAATACAATGAGATGCCAGCAATATTAATACATTGAGATGCCAGCAATATCAATACATTGAGATGCCAGCAATATTAATACATTGAGATGCCAGCAATATTAATACATTGAGATGCCAGCAATATTAATACATTGAGATGCCAGCAATATTAATACATTGAGATGCCAGTAATACATTGAGATGCCAGCAATATTAATACATTGAGATGCCAGCAATATTAATACATTGAGATGCCAGCAATATTAATACATTGAGATGCCAGTAATACATTGAGATGCCAGTAATACATTGAGATGCCAGTAATATAGTACAATGATCAACACCAGTAAGAGCTCTTCATCTATGTTGAACCTTTTTACTGCTTTTCCTGAAGCAACCAAATGTGCCATAACAATTACGGAGGTGTCAGAAATGACATGCCCTAATATTGACATAGCTATACAAACCCAATCCTAACCCGAGCATACACAGTGATATTGGTGTTAGAGTGTGACTGAGATATGTAGCTAGCAGTAGGTCTCTCTGGTATTTTATCATTCCTGATAGAAGATGGCTCCCAGGGCTCCCAGGGTTCCCATGGAGATTGGCAATGCGGTTTTCTTTGCATATTTGGGGGAAATGTGAAGTTGAAACACCCTGTTTCATATGGTGGGAGTGAGTTAAATGCTTCTGTAAGTACCGTCAGACATGGACCCCGGAGGACGTCTGTCTATCTGTGTGTGTGGTGGTTCTGCCTGCCTCTGCTCCTGTTCCCAAGGCAGCCTCTTCTCCGCTACCCCTGGCCCCAGGTGGCGATACACCAGTTATGGGGCCCAACGTGTGTCCAGAGCTGATTATGAAAGCATAAAAAGAAAACACATTTGATGTTCAGAGGTGTTTCACTCATCTAGAAGGTAGAGACGGAGGGAAGCAGTCATCTGCGTGTGAAACACATCACACAGGATTTCATACCTTATGTTAGTGATTTCCCTCGGCTTCAAGTGGAGCTGTATATGTGTTGGACAGGTGGTGCATGCTAATTTGAATAATTTCTGGAGTGAGAAGAGTGAGTGGGGAGAAGAGGAAGAGATGGAAGAGGAAGAGAGGGAAGAGGAAGAGAGGGAGAAAAGTTGAAGAAAAAAAAATGGGGATGGAGGACAAGAAGAGAGGGGCTCATGATCAGACGAGGGACAAAGGGGCAGGTAAGAGGAACAGTGGAGGGACACTGTGTGATGACAGGTAAGAGGAACAGTGGAGGGACACTGTGTGATGACAGGTAAGAGGAACAGAGGAGGGACACTGTGTGATGACAGGTAAGAGGAACAGTGGAGGGACACTGTGTGATGACAGGTAAGAGGAACAGAGGAGGGACACTGTGTGATGACAGGTAAGAGGAACAGTGGAGGGACACTGTGTGATGGCAGGTAAGAGGAACAGAGGAGGGACACTGTGTGATGACAGGTAAGAGGAACAGAGGAGGGACACTGTGTGATGACAGGTAAGAGGAACAGAGGAGGGACACTGTGTGATGACAGGTAAGAGGAACAGAGGAGGGACACTGTTTGATGACAGGTAAGAGGAACAGAGGAGGGACACTGTGTGATGACAGGTAAGAGGAACGGAGGAGGGACACTGTGTGATGACAGGTAAGAGGAACAGAGGAGGGACACTGTTTGATGACAGGTAAGAGGAAGAGGAACAGTGGAGGGACACTGTGTGATGACAGGTAAGAGGAACAGAGGAGGGACACTATGTGATGACAGGTAAAAGGAACAGAGGAGGGACACTGTGTGATAACAGGTAAGAGGAACAGAGGAGGGACACTGTGTGATGACAGGTAAGAGGAACAGAGGAGGGACACTGTGTGATAACAGGTAAGAGGAACAGATGAGGGACACTGTGTGATGAAAGGTAAGAGGAACAGAGGAGGGACACTGTTTGATGACAGGTAAGAGGAACAGAGGAGGGACACTGTGTGATGACAGGTAAGAGGAACAGAGGAGGGACACTGTTTGATGACAGGTAAGAGGAACAGAGGAGGGACACTGTGTGATGACAGGTAAGAGGAACGGAGGAGGGACACTGTGTGATGACAGGTAAGAGGAACAGTGGAGGGACACTGTGTGATGACAGGTAAGAGGAACAGAGGAGGGACACTGTGTGATGACAGGTAAGAGAAACAGAGGAGGGACACTGTGTGATGACAGGTAAGAGGAACAGAGGAGGGACACTGTGTGATAACAGGTAAGAGGTAGAGGAACAGTGGAGGGACACTGTGTGATGACAGGTAAGAGGAACAGAGGAGGGACACTGTGTGATGACAGGTAAAAGGAACAGAGGAGGGACACTGTGTGATAACAGGTAAGAGGAACAGAGGAGGGACACTGTGTGATGACAGGTAAGAGGAACAGAGGAGGGACACTGTGTGATAACAGGTAAGAGGAACAGATGAGGGACACTGTGTGATGAAAGGTAAGAGGAACAGAGGAGGGACACTGTGTGATGACAGGTAAGAGGAACAGAGGAGGGACACTGTTTGATGACAGGTAAGAGGAACAGTGGAGGGACACTGTGTGATGACAGGTAAGAGGAACAGAGGAGGTACACTGTGTGATGACATGTAAAAAGGAACAGAGGAGGGACACTGTGTGATAACAGGTAAGAGGAACAGAGGAAGGACACTGTGTGATAACAGATACGAGGAACAGAGGAGGGACACTGTGTGATGACAGGTAAGTGGAACAGAGGAGGGACACTGTGTGATGACAGATAAGAGGAACAGAGGAAGGACACTGTGTGATAACAGATACGAGGAACAGAGGAGGGACACTGTGATAACAGGTAAGTGGAACAGAGGAGGGACACTGTGATGAAAGGAAAGAGGAACAAAGGAGGGACATTGTGTGAATATCGTTGCATGACTGAACTTCAAACATCCCTCCCAGATCAAACAGCAGTAATGGATACATTAACTGGTTCAGACATCTGAGCTGTACAATCCTCTTCATTCTGACATAAATAATTGTACCTGATGGATAAAAAGAGAAAGCCAGAAACCAGAAATCCTTTAGCCTGTAGCCTAAAATAGACTGGATCATATCTTACTGTAGCCTAAAATAGACTGGATCATATCTGACTGTAGCCTATAATAGACTGGATCCTCTCTGATATATCCTATATTAGACTGGATCCTCTCTGATATATCCTATATTAGACTGGATCCTCTCTGATATATTCTATATTAGACTGGATCCTCTCTGATATATCCTATATTAGACTGGATCCTCTCTGATATATCCTATATTAGACTGGATCCTCTCTGATATATCCTATATTAGACTGGATCCTCTCTGATATATCCTATATTAGACTGGATCCTCTCTGATATATCCTATATTAGACTGGTTCCTCTCTGACAGTAGCCTATAATATGCTTGAACCTCTCATGAGTAACTCTGGTCCATCATCACTCATTCACTCAAGACCTATTTATTCATACAGGACTGTATATACGTACTCATGTACAGTTGTTATATCATATCACGTGCAATATTGTAAGTAATTATTGGACTTAACTTACGTAGGCATTCATATTAGTATCCTGTCAGTTGCACCTTTTCTCATTGCTTTTAGCATATCGAATGTGCAATACGTGCAGTTGTCTGTAATTAAACCCTGCGCACTAAGGACTGTATTTTAAGGGAATTACTATTATTACCCCAAATGACATCATACACACATTTAGCTATTTAAGTGCAGTCGTAAGCAAAGGTTTGGGCACCCCTGACAATTTCCATGATTTCCATTTATAAATAATTGGGTGTTTGGATCAGCAATTTCATTTTGATCTATCAAATAACTCATGGACACAGTAATATTTCAGTAGTGAAATGAGGTTTATTGGATTAACAGAAAATGTGCAATATGCATCAAAATTAGACAGGTGCATAAATTTGGGCCCCAACAGAAAAATCACATCAATATTTAGAAGAGCCTCCTTTTGCTAAAATAACAGCCTCTAGACGCTTCCTATAGCCTCTAATGAGTGTCTGGATTCTGGATGAAGGTATTTTGGACCATTCCTACTTACAAAACATCTCCAGTTCAGTTAGGTTTGATGGTTGCCGAGCATGGACAGCCCGCTTCAAATCATCCCACAGATTCTCAATGATATTCAGGTCTGGGGACTGGGATGGCCATTCCAGAACATTGTACTTGTTCCTCTGCATAAATGCCCGGGTAGATTTTGAGCAGTGTTTTGGGTCGTTATCTTGTTGAAATATCCAGCCCCGGCGTAACTTCAACTTTGTGACTGATTCTTCAACATTATTCCCAAGAATCTGCTGATATTGAGTGAAATCCATGCAACCCTCAACTTTAACAAGATTCCCAGTACCGGCAATGGCCACACATCCTCAAAGCATGATGGAACCCCCACCAAATGTTACTGTGGGTAGCAAGTGTTTTTCTTGGAACGTTGTGTTCTTTTGCCACCATGCATAACGCCCCTTGTTATGACCAAATAACTCAATCTTTGTTTCATCAGTCCGTAGCACCTTATTCCAAAATGAAGCTGGCTTGTCCAAATGTGCGTTTGCATACTTCAAGCGACTCTGTTTGTGGCGTGTGTGCAGAAAAGGCCTCTTCCGCATCACTCTCCCGTACAGATTCTCCTTGTGCAAAGTGCGCTGAATTGTTGAACGATGCACAGTGACACCATCTGTGGCAAGATGATGTTGTAGGTCTTTGGAGGTGGTCTGTGGGCTGTTTTTGACCGTTCTCACCATCCTTCGCCTTTGCCTCTCCGATATTTTACTTGGCCTGCCACTTCTGGCCTTAACAAGAACTGTGCCTGTGGTCTTCCATTTCCGCACTATGTTCCTCACAGTGGACACTGACAGCTTACATCTCTGCAATAGCTTTTTTTAGCCTTCCCCTAAACCATAATGTTGAACAATCTTTGTTTTCAGGTCATTTGAGAGTTGTTTTGAGGCCCCCATGTTGCCACTCTTCAGAGGAGAGTCAAAGAGAACAACAACTTGCAATTGGCCACCTTAAATACCTTTTCTCATGATTGGATGCACTTGTCTATGAAGTTCAAGGCTTAATGAGCTCACCAAACCAATTGTGTGTTCCAATTAATCAGTGCTAAGTAGTTACAGGTATTCAAATCAACAGAATGACAAGGGTGCCCAAATTTTTGCATAGTCTATTTTTCATATCTGATTTAATTTCATACAACTTAATATTGCTACACTAAAAATCTTTGTCTGGACAATACCCCAGTACTCAGCTTTTATTAGAAAATGAATGGCATGCCAATGTGATCATTTTCTGTTACGACAGAGTAAATTATTATGCAGCCTCAGAGGGGTGACCAAACTTTTGCATACGACTGTATCTCTTCCTGTCATTTACCTGTACAGTTAATGTAACCATGCAAGTATTCACTTACCTGTTCATTTAGCCAGTCTGTATAGTAAGTAAACTCTTATTACCCTCGCTCATATCATACGCATTTTTAGCTATTGAAGTATTTCTCTGCCATCGACCTGTATAGTATAGTTAACCATCCAACATCCACCATTGCATAGTGTACATATTCAGCCAACCACTTTTTTTGCACTCCAGATATCTTGTATTTCTATACTTTTTCATACTGCTGCTCTATGTATCATGTACCGTGTATCTGTCTTTTGTGTATTTTCGTTCTGGCATTTTGCACCTGCGTTTTGCACCACCTGTATTTGTTGTAGCTGCTTGACAAAGAAATGTCCCCCTCGGGGATCAATAAAGTATCTATCTATCTATCTATCTATCTATCTATCTATCTATCTATCTATCTATCTATCTATCTATCTATCTATCTATCTATCTATCTATCTATCTATCTATCTATCTATCTATCTATCTATCTATCTATCTATCTATCTATCTATCTATCTATCTATCTATCTATCTATCTATCTATCTATCTATCTATCTATCTATCTATCTATCCTATAAAAGACTGGATCCTCTCCGACAGTATCCTATTATAGACTGTATCCTATACGAGAGAAAGGGGAGGACCATCCCCCTCAGTGATTTTTCCTTTCAAACATTTCTTAAAATATTGAAAAAGTTATCCTTTTTAGATAAAACTATACTAAATATGTTCTTGTCACCAAATAATTGATTAAAACACATTGTCTTGCAATGGTGTACAATCTTCTCAGCAGCACTCTGTAGAGAAGCACCATGGTGTTATTGTGGGACAATTACTAACTTTGTTATGCACATGGCCTTTATGAGACGTTTACATTTCCACTGTCTGTTTCTCTCATGCAAGAAGAAGCCAGGGTTTTTCCTCTCGTTTCAGAGTAACTTAGTCACCGGGCCAAACACAGCCTGTTCTTTCGTATCTTTCAAGGGAACAGCAGTGTGGAGATATGAAGAGAACAGAGGCCAGCTCGAGCATCAGCGACAATTCTATCAGCAGAAAGGAGTAACAAATCTGGTGTTATCACTTGTTTGTGTGCTGTGTTTCCACCATGATGTCACACACCTGCTAAACTGACACGAAGACAAAGGCCATAAATGCTGAGACTCCTGTTTGTTGGGTTATTAACTCTGCTGACTGCTACGTAGACAGAGGTTGTAGCTTTCTCTTAACTCTGCTGACTGCTACGTAGACAGAGGTTGTAGCCTTCTCTTAACTCTGCTGACTGCTACGTAGACAGAGGTTGTACCTTTCTCTTAACTCTGCTGACTATTTATTTTACCTTTATTTAAGTAGGCAAGTCATTTAAGAACAAATTCTTATTTACAATGACGGCCTACCCTGGCCAACCCTCCCCTAACCGGCACGACACTGGGCCAATTGTGTGTCGCCCTAGGGGACTCTCTATCACGGCCGGTTGTGATACAGCATGGGATCGAACCCGGGTCTGTAATGACGCCTCTAGCACTGTGATGCAGTGCCTTAGACCGCTATGCCACTCAAGAAACCCAATGCTGTCTACCCAATCAAAAGATCAGTGAATGAATCTAGCATTGAAAGCATAAGCCTCAGGATCTGGGGTCCCAGGATCTGTTGAGAAGCCTTTTGGACCTATAAAAACCCACCCCTAACCAGGACGAAGCTGGGTGAATTGTGTGCCGCATCACGGGTCTCCCGGTGTCGAACCCAGGTCGTAAGGGTAGGCAACAACACATCTGCCACGCTGATCCTCAACACTAAGGCCCCTCAGGGGTGCATGTTCAGTCCCCTCCTGTACTCCCTGTTCACCTACGACTGCGTGGCCAAGCACGACTCCATTATCATCATTAAGTTTGAAGACAACACAACAGTGGTAGGCCTGATCACCGACAACGATGAGACAGCCTATAAGGAGGAGGTCAGAGTCCTGGCAGTGTGATGTCAGGATAACAACCTCTCCCTCAACGTGATCAAGACAAAGGAGATGATCGTGGACTACAGGAAAAGGAGGACCGAACATGCCACCATTCACAGCTGGTTCGAGAGTTTCAAGTTCCTTGGTGTCCACATCACCAACAAACTATCATTGGTCCAAACACACCAAGAAAGTTGTGAAGAGGGCAAGACAACGCCTTTTCCCCTTCAAGGAGGCTGAAAATATTTGGCATGGGACCCCAGATCCTCAAAAAGATATACATCTGCACCATCGAGAGCATCCTAACCGGTTGTATCACCGCCTGGTATGGCAACTGCTCGGCATCCGACCGTAAGGCGCTACAGAGGGTAGTGCGTACGGCCCAGTACATCACTTGGGCCAAGCTTCCTTCCATCCAGGACCTATATACCTGGCTGTGTCAGAGGAAGGCCCCTCGAGCAGGACAGGGCGCCGGAGCAGGGAGAGGCTCCACCCCCGGATCAGGACAGGGCGCTGGAGCAGAGAGAGGCTCCACCCCCAGATCAGGACAATGCAACTGCCTCTAATTGGGGACCAAACCAAAAACCAAACACAGTTCTCTAGAACTCTACTGTCAAGCCCTGACCGTGACAACCATAGAGAAGCCTAGAGGCCTCTCTACAGTCAGGACCTGACAAATTTATTTAGTAAATATTTTCTTAACTCTATTTCTTGAACTGCATTGTTGGTTAAGGGCTTGTAAGCATTTCACGGTAAGGTCTACACCTGTTGTATTCGGCGCATGTGACAATATACATTTTATTTAATGTGACACCTGTTTCTGTAGATGTACTGGAGGGCAAGTAGTTTGCCCCCGGTAATGTGTTGAGCTGACTGCAGCACCCTCTGGAGAGCCCTGCGGTTGTGGACGGTGCAATTGCCGTACCAGGCCGTGATACATCCCGACAGGATGCTCTTAATGGTGCAACTGTAGAACTTTGTGAGGGTCTTCAGGGCTAAGTGAGGGTCTTACCACACTATTGTACTACTTTGGTAGAGAGGGGTGAAGCCAGAAGAAATCCTAATGACGAGAGATCCATCAGTTGGCAATTACAACATCTGACAAAGCCTCCCCTTAAAGATCTTCATCTGTTTGGGGCTGCTCGCCCCTTTCTCCATTATGTCTGGGGGTTCAAGGTGGTAGAGGGGTGGGTTGGGGTTTCGGGGGTGACGGGAGGGGAGAGTGGGTGTTTTGGGGACATGTTGACAGCAAACATGGCAAAACAAATTGATCACACCCACCTCTTTAGATTTCCATTGAAACGCTACTCTCCACTTCTGTGACAGTCATCTCTGTCTGTATAGAGGGCAGACCCTACCAGCTGCCATCGTCCTTCTTCACAATAAACAGGACCTTTTAGACGGGGGACAATGAGAGAGGCTTCTCTATTCTCAACCCCTAATGGCCTGTCTAACCATATTTATCGTCAATAGTCATAGTTCAACACAGGATAAACTCCACAACTGATAGTCCCAGTCTGAATCAGAGTTCAACACAGGATAAACTCCACAACTGATATTCAGATTCAGAGTATTTAATAGGCTTGTGTCCATAGGGGAAGAAGCAGGGAGTGCACCTGTACTGCCCACGTCTAAGTGGTTGAAGCAGGGAGTGCACCTGTACTGCCCACGTCTAAGTGGTTGAAGCAGGGAGTGCACCTGTACTGCCCACGTCTAAGTGGTTGAAGCAGGGAGTGCACCTGTACTGCCCACGTCTAAGTGGTTGAAGCAGGGAGAACAGGGCGTGGCTTGGGTGTCTGGGGTCCCTGATGATCTTCTTGTTCTTCCTACGACACCTGGTATTGTAGGTGTCCTCTGAAGAGCCTTGTGGTCCGCAGCTACTCCTGTAGACCCTGTTAGGGCCCTTCTTCACCGCGGGGGTTAGACTATTTCAGCTACTCCTGTAGACCCTGTTAGGGCCCTTCTTCACCGCGGGGGTTAGACTATTTCAGCTACTCTTGTAGACCCTGTTAGAGCCCTTCTTCACCGTGGGGGTTAGAATATTTCAGCTACTCCTGTAGACCCTGTGAGGGCCCTTCTTCACCACGGGGGTTAGACTATTTCAGCTACTCCTGTAGAACACTGTGAGGGCCCTTCTTCACCGCGGGGGTTATACCATTTCAGCTACTCTGAGATGTGTATGCAGAGGAATTTGAAGTAATTGACCGTCGCCGAGGCGACCCCATTGATGAGCATGGGGGTGTGCAATCAGCTCCTTTGTTTTGCTGACGTTGAGGGAGAGGATGTTTACCTGGCAGCATGCTGTCAGAGTGCCTACCTCCTCCCAGGGTGCAATCCACACTGCCCACGATGAGTCCAGTGGAGTATGGCTCTGGAGTATCCAGTAGATTTCTACCATGTGGATTATACACCAGCTCTGAAGCCTATGGGAGCCCCATGCCTGCCGAGGGTGCAGCATGGATCCTATGGCCCCTGTCTTCCACCTGTAGGATACCACTCGGCACCAGGTGGGGCTGCAGTGACACCCTATTGCAGGGAGTCACATCGCTGAATTTGTCGTAAGGTTTCCTTTTTCCTGTGGGGTACAGCAGAGTCTTCTTCGCATATTGCAACAGCAGAACAGATCCCGGACTTCCTCCAGTCAGGGGAGCCCTATCCAACAGGTTGAAGTGGAGGACATGGGACAGTCGTATGGAGTTCAGCAGCAGGACATCAGGAAGTGGCAGAGAGCAACATCTGTCTCTTCCCGTGAACAACTGGACTCACTCATATCTCTGAACTTGTGGGATTGAGTGCTTGCCCAACAACCTTTCCCACTTTTGCCGTTTCCTGCATGCGAATGACCAAATCACCCTCTAGTGGCCTCATGGGTGGAATGCTATTTATAATTTTCATAATTTCACAATAATAATCATAATTTAAAAATCCCTTACTTAAAATCCAGTGTTTCTATGTCAAACGGTTTGTAATATTTTAGTATTTTGTGAAGTATATAAATTGTAATATTGGGATGCAAACTCAAACTCTAATACATTTCAACTCTATCTCTGACATGGTACACGTCTCTCTCTCCCTCCTCTCCTTTCTCTCTCCCTCCTCTCCTTTCTCTCTCTCCCTCCTCTCCTTTCTCTCTCTCTCTCCCTCCTCTCCTTTCTCTCTCTCCCTCCTCTCCTTTCTCTCTCTCCCTCCTCTCCTTTCTCTCTCTCTCTCCCTCCTCTCCTTTCTCTCTCTCTCTCCCTCCTCTCCATTCTCTCTCTCTCTCCCTCCTCTCCTTTCTCTCTCTCTCTCCCTCCTCTCCTGTCTCTCTCTCCCTCCTCTCCTTTCTCTCTCTCCCTCCTCTCCTTTCTCTCTCTCCCTCCTCTCCTTTCTCTCTCTCCCTCCTCTCCTCTCTCTCTCCCTCCTCTCATTTCTCTCTCTCCCTCCTCTCCTTTCTCTCTCACTCCTCTACTTTCTCTCTCATCCTCCTCTCCCTCTCTCTCTCATCTCCTGTCTCTCTCTCCCTCCTCTCATTTCTCTCTCTCCCTCCTCTCCTCTCTCTCTCCCTCCTCTCATTTCTCTCGCTCCTCTCCTGTCTCTCTCTCGCTCCTCTCCTTTCTCTCTCTCCCTCCTCTCCTTTCTCTCTCCCTCCTCTCCTTTCTCTCTCTCCCTCCTCTCCTGTCTCTCTCTCCCTCCTCTCCTTTCTCTCTCTCCCTCCTCTCTCTCCCTCCTCTCCTGTCTCTCTCTCCCTCCTCTCCTGTCTCTCTCTCCCTCCTCGATTTTCTCTCTCTCCCTCCTCTCCTCTCTCTCTCCCTCCTCTCCTTTCTCTCTCTTCCTCCTCTCCTTTCTCTCTCTCCCTCCTCTCCTCTCTCTCTCCCTCCTCTCATTTCTCTCTCTCTCTCCCTCCTCTCCTGTCTCTCTCTCCCTCCTCTCCTTTCTCTCTCTCCCTCCTCTCCTTTCTCTCTCTTCCTCCTCTCCTTTCTCTCTTCCTACTTTCTTTCTCTTCCATTTCTTTAAGTGTACCAGGGAATAGATTGTGTGACATCACAGCGGAGCCAAGGGAACAAAGCAAAGGTCATGCAGCCCATTGATCTGTGAGGCCCTTGGTATAAACCCCCAGTATTATGGGGCTCTGTAACATACTGTGCCATAGAAACACAATCATAATGGAACCTTGTCCTCTCCCCATTCAGAGGCAGCAATCAGTGGATTTACACTTTGATGTGGAAGAGAAGAAGAAACACTTTGGAGTCTTGACCTTTATATTGACTCACAGACTGACAGATTTAAATCACTGTCCCTGCATAGCCCTGGCCCTGACTCTTTAAACAACATATCTAAGTTACAGTTCACATCCCTGGTCCTTCATAGCCCTGACTCTATAAACTTCATAATGTAGATAATTAGTGGTCTGATAATATAGATTATTAGTGGTCTAATAATATAGATTATTAGTGGTCTGATAATGTAGATAATTAGTGGTCTGATAATGTAGATAATTAGTGGTCTGATAATGTAGTTAAATAGTGGTCTGTTAATGTATATAATTAGTGGTCTGATAATGTAGTTAAATAGTGGTCTGATAATGTGGATAATTAGTGGTCTGATAATGTAAATAATTAGTGGTCTGATAATGTGGATAATTAGTGGTCTAATAATGTGGATAATTAGTGGTCTGATAATGTAAATAATTAGTGGTCTGATAATGTAGATACTTAGTAGTCTGATAATGTGGATAATTAGTGGTCTGATAATGTAGTTAATAGTGTGGAAGCTAGGCCTTGAAAATGTATTGGATTGGTAAGCCTGTACCATAGACTCAGACAGACAGGTCACTGCTACCTCCATCATCCTCAGTACTACTGTAGACTCTGCTATGGTACAGAGAAGACAGACAGGTCACTGCTACCTCCATCATCCTCAGTACTACTGTAGACTCTGCTATGGTACAGAGAAGACAGACAGGTCACTGCTACCTCCATCATCCTCAGTACTACTGTAGACTCTGCTATGGTACAGAGAAGACAGACAGGTCACTGCTACCTCCATCATCCTCAGTACTACTGTAGACTCTGCTATGGTACAGAGAAGACAGACAGGTCACTGCTACCTCCATCATCCTCAGTACTACTGTAGACTCTGCTATGGTACAGAGAAGACAGACAGGTCACTGCCTTGGAAACAAACTAACAAGATGTCGAAACAGCTGAGTTTCACACGTGTCCTTCCTTATCCTTTTCCAGTACCAAGGATGACGACAAGCAGAGATGTATTGTAACCTAGATACTCCTGTCAGACGTTAACACCTGATGTACTTTTTTCCTCTCCGCTGAGACATTGAGGACATCAGATGCTTAATTAAAGAGGCTTTATGTATAGAAAACAGCTCCAACCACTCAGTTATTTCAATGGATGACTCAACAAGGAAAACACTTCAGGCTCCTCTTTACGCTCGGTGGTGCTCAGCCTTCCAGACCTCTATTACTTTTTAAACCCTCCCTGATGCCTAGTTGGGCCTCCCTCCCCATCTCCTCTCCCCTCTCCTCTCCCTCTCTCCACCCCTCCCTGATGCCTAGTTGGGCCTCCCTCTCCCTCTCCTCTCCTCTCCCCTCTCCTCTCCCTCTCTCCGCCCCTCCCTGATGCCTAGTTGGGCCTCCCTCTCCCTCTCCTCTCCTCTCCCCTCTCCTCTCCCTCTCTCCGCCCCTCCTTTATGTCTATTTGGGCCTCCCTCACCCCTCTCCTCTCCCCTCTTCTCTCCCTCTCTCCACCCCTTCCCTGATGCCTCGTTGGGCCTCCCCCTCCCCTCTCCTCTCCCCTCTCCTCTCTCTCTCTCCACCCCTTCCCTGATGCCTCGTTGGGCCTCCCCCTCCCCTCTCCTCTCCCCTCTCCTCTCCCTCTCTCCACCCCTTCCCTGATGCCTCGTTGGGCCTCCCCTCCCCTCTCCTCTCCCTCTATCCGCCTGCTCTTTTCCCAGCGATACTAGTTTTATTCACAACCATCAGCAGCCCAATCCGTCCCTTCTCGGCCCACATCTTTCCATCTGGTTTTGATGGCTACTTTCTGCTTTGTCAGAACAGAGCAGAACAGAACAGAGCAGAAGCACAACAGGAAAACAATATTGTGCGACGTCTCTAAAGAACACTTAGAGTAATAATGTTGTGCTATGGCAGATTTCTCTGGGCTGTGACGCCCTTTCAAAACCTTGCAGGCAAGCAGCCAGGCAGCTAGGCAGCCGTAGCTAGCCATTTAATTCAGCTAGTACCTTGGGAGGGCCCACCTGAGACTAGTGGGACTTCCTGTGGAGATTCAACCAACAGCATTAGAGGGCATTACCAGCTTACAACACAAAAACACTCACTCTCATCTCCCCACTGAACACACTAAAGCACACAGAACAAGCCTCATTTCCAATGCTACAAGCCCTTTCTTTTCCAATGCTGTGTCTAAGTGCACAACAGAGAATTAGACTCACTTAGAACTACCAACCCTAAAGACCCACAACGGAAGTTTGACCCCTGATAAGCAAGTTGTATGTGATTGCTGTTACATTGCTGTAAGTCTGGGTCTGTGAGTCATTGCTGGTTTAGTCATCTCAGAACAAAGAACTATATCTTGTGTGACATTTTGTCATGAGAGACATTGAAAAACAATGATCATTTAAGAAGACAAATGGAGATTTTAAAAGTCATGGCTGGTTTCTGATCATCAAACAAATGCTGCACAAAACATCTTAGTTAGATGTAAAATTATGTGACTAAGACCTCCTTGCCAAAACGTCAAAATGAATTACATATTTCTTGATTTTTCTTAGATTAAATCACACTATTTTGAGGAAGTGTATACTAGCTATGTTGTTGCTACGACATCTCAAGAGGGACAAACAGTACTATCGCCACTTTATTCTAACTTTTCAAGTATTATAAGGGAGTATGTGAGGCACAGACATTCGCTTTGTCTAGCTGAGTTCTGCTAGGAGCAAACCGGACCGAGTATGCAGACGCCTTAAGACACTCCCCACTGTGAATGGTTGGTTTGTCAACAATGACAAAAGGATTGTGCCTTCAGGCAGAAGACGTTGTATGGGCTGTAGATGGCAAGTGCTGGTCTGTGTTCTACTTGATGAACATCGTAAGGTACACATCCCATTCTGCCTGATGGGGCAGAAACAAGATGTCACACAGAGAGGAAGCCGCAACCAAAACAGTTCCATTAAATATTGATGGGATATTTACTTACAAAGAACATTCTAGCAAAACTACATCTAAGGGGAGGTCAGGGAGAGAAGGGGTGGTGGTGGGGGGGATACCTCTGATGGGAGAGAAGGGGTGGTGGTGGGGGGGATACCTCTGATGGGAGAGAAGGGGTGGTGGTGGGGGGGATACCTCTGATGGGAGAGAAGGGGTGGTGGTGGGGGGGATACCTCTGATGGGAGAGAAGGGGTGGTGGGGGGGGGTTGATACCTCTGATGGGAGAGAAGGGGTGGTGGTGGGGGGGTTGATACCTCTGATGGGAGAGAAGGGGTCGGGGGGGGGGGGGGATACCTCTGATGGGAGAGAAGGGGTGGTGGGGGGGTTGATACCTCTGATGGGAGAGAAGGGGTGGTGGGGGGGGGGGGATACCTCTGATGGGAGAGAAGGGGTGGTGGGGGGGGGGGATACCTCTGATGGGAGAGAAGGGGTGGTGGGGGGGGGGGTTGATACCTCTGATGGGAGAGAAGGGGTCGGGGGGGTTGATACCTCTGATGGGAGAGAAGGGGTGGTGGGGGGGGTTGATACCTCTGATGGGAGAGAAGGGGTGGTGGGGGGGGGGGATACCTCTGATGGGAGAGAAGGGGTGGTGGGGGGGGGGGATACCTCTGATGGGAGAGAAGGGGTGGTGGGGGGGGTTGATACCTCTGATGGGAGAGAAGGGGTGGTGGGGGGGGTTGATACCTCTGATGGGAGAGAAGGGGTGGTGGGGGGGGGGATACCTCTGATGGGAGAGAAGGGGTGGTGGGGGGGGTTGATACCTCTGATGGGAGAGAAGGGGTGGTGGGGGGGGGGGATACCTCTGATGGGAGAGAAGGGGTGGTGGTGGGGTTGATACCTCTGATGGGAGAGAAGGGGTGGTGGGGGGGATACCTGCTAGGCTGCTATTGGTTTATCAGAAACTAGGTCTATAAGATATCATCTGTGTGTGTAGTGTACTATACTAGTGTTTTCTCCCTCTCTCTCTTCCTCACTCTCTGTCTCCCTCTCTCTCCACCCCTCTCTCTCTTCCTCACTCTCTGTCTCCCTCTCTCTCTTCCTCACTCTCTGTCTCCCTCTCTCTCTTCCTCACTCTCTGTCTCCCTCTCTCTCCACCCCTCTCTCTCTTCCTCACTCTCTGTCTCCCTCTCTCTCCACCCCTCTCTCTCTTCCTCTCTCTCTGTCTCCCTCTCTCTCTTCCTCACTCTCTGTCTCCCTCTCTCTCTTCCTCACTCTCTGTCTCCCTCTCTCTCCACCCCTCTCTCTCTTCCTCTCTCTCTGTCTCCCTCTCTCTCTTCCTCTCTCTCTGTCTCCCTCTCTCTCTTCCTCACTCTCTGTCTCCCTCTCTCTCTTCCTCACTCTCTGTCTCCCTCTCTCTCCACCCCTCTCTCTCTTCCTCTCTCTCTGTCTCCCTCTCTCTCTTCCTCACTCTCTGTCTCCCTCTCTCTCTTCCTCACTCTCTGTCTCCCTCTCTCTCCACCCCTCTCTCTCTTCCTCTCTCTCTGTCTCCCTCTCTCTCTTCCTCACTCTCTGTCTCCCTCTCTCTCCACCCCTCTCTCTCTTCCTCTCTCTCTGTCTCCCTCTCTCTCTTCCTCTCTCTCTGTCTCCCTCTCTCTCTTCCTCACTCTCTGTCTCACTCTCTCTCTTCCTCACTCTCTGTCTCCCTCTCTCTCCACCCCTCTCTCTCTTCCTCACTCTCTGTCTCCCTCTCTCTCCACCCCTCTCTCTCTTCCTCACTCTCTGTCTCCCTCTCTCTCCACCCCTCTCTCTCTTCCTCACTCTCTGTCTCCCTCTCTCTCTTCCTCACTCTCTGTCTCACTCTCTCTCTTCCTCACTCTCTGTCTCCCTCTCTCTCCACCCCTCTCTCTCTTCCTCACTCTCTGTCTCCCTCTCTCTCCACCCCTCTCTCTCTTCCTCACTCTCTGTCTCCCTCTCTCTCCACCCCTCTCTCTCTTCCTCTCTCTCTGTCTCCCTCTCTCTCTTCCTCACTCTCTGTCTCCCTCTCTCTCTTCCTCACTCTCTGTCTCCCTCTCTCTCCACCCCTCTCTCTCTTCCTCACTCTCTGTCTCCCTCTCTCTCCACCCCTCTCTCTCTTCCTCTCTCTCTGTCTCCCTCTCTCTCTTCCTCTCTCTCTGTCTCCCTCTCTCTCTTCCTCACTCTCTGTCTCCCTCTCTCTCTTCCTCACTCTCTGTCTCCCTCTCTCTCCACCCCTCTCTCTCTCTAAAGCTTGCTTATCTAATTTCTGGAGCATATTTATGTGCCATAGGAGGTGGTTATGACAAATTAGAAGTCTGTGAATGTTCTGATCGTGTAGAGGCTCCAGCTGTCACTGTGTGTGTGTGTGTGTGTGTGTGTGTGTGTGTGTGTGTGTGTGTGTGTGTGTGTGTGTGTGTGTGTGTGTGTGTGTGTGTGTGTGTGTGTGTGTGTGTGTGTGTGTGTGTGTGTGTGTGTGTGTGTGTGTGTGTGTGTGTGAGGGGGGGGGGGGGCATGCATGTATGTCAGAGCTGCATGGTTTCTTGGCGCCACAAAAACGTCCATATGGTCATCGAAATACTGCACCTTAAACTCCTCCCAATCTCAATCCTCTACTCCACTATCTGCTCCTAATCCTCTACTCCACTATCTGCTCCTAATCCTCTACTCCACTATCTGCTCCTAATCCTCTACTTTACTATCTGCTGCCATCCTCTACTCCACTATCTGCTCCTAATCCTCTACTCCACTATCTGCTGCCATCCTCTACTCCACTATCTGCTGCCATCCTCTACTCCACTATCTGCTCCTAATCCTCTACTCCACTATCTGCTGCCATCCTCTACTCCACTATCTGCTCCTAATCCTCTACTCCACTATCTGCTCCTAATCCTCTACTCCACTATCTGCTCCTAATCCTCTACTCCACTATCTGCTCCTAATCCTCTACTCCACTATCTGCTCCTAATCCTCTACTCCACTATCTGCTGCCATCCTCTACTCCACTATCTGCTGCCATCCTCTACTCCACTATCTGCTGCCCTCCTCTACTCCACTATCTGCTCCTAATCCTCTACTCCACTATCTGCTCCTAATCCTCTACTCCACTATCTGCTGCCATCCTCTACTCCACTATCTGCTCCTAATCCTCTACTCCACTATCTGCTGCCATCCTCTACTCCACTATCTGCTCCTAATCCTCTACTCCACTATCTGCTGCCATCCTCTACTCCACTATCTGCTGCCATCCTCTACTCCACTATCTGCTGCCATCCTCTACTCCACTATCTGCTCCTAATCCTCTACTCCACTATCTGCTCCTAATCCTCTACTCCACTATCTGCTGCCATCCTCTACTCCACTATCTGCTCCTAATCCTCTACTCCACTATCTGCTGCCATCCTCTACTCCACTATCTGCTGCCATCCTCTACTCCACTATCTGCTGCCATCCTCTACTCCACTATCTGCTCCTAATCCTCTACTCCACTATCTGCTGCCATCCTCTACTCCACTATCTGCTGCCATCCTCTACTCCACTATCTGCTCCTAATCCTCTACTCCACTATCTGCTGCCATCCTCTACTCCACTATCTGCTGCCATCCTCTACTCCACTATCTGCTCCTAATCCTCTACTCCACTATCTGCTGCCATCCTCTACTCCACTATCTGCTGCCATGCTCTACTCCACTATCTGCTCCTAATCCTCTACTCCACTATCTGCTCCTAATCCTCTACTTTACTATCTGCTGCCATCCTCTACTCCACTATCTGCTCCTAATCCTCTACTCCACTATCTGCTGCCATCCTCTACTCCACTATCTGCTGCCATCCTCTACTCCACTATCTGCTCCTAATCCTCTACTCCACTATCTGCTGCCATCCTCTACTCCACTATCTGCTCCTAATCCTCTACTCCACTATCTGCTCCTAATCCTCTACTCCACTATCTGCTCCTAATCCTCTACTCCACTATCTGCTCCTAATCCTCTACTCCACTATCTGCTCCTAATCCTCTACTCCACTATCTGCTGCCATCCTCTACTCCACTATCTGCTGCCATCCTCTACTCCACTATCTGCTGCCCTCCTCTACTCCACTATCTGCTCCTAATCCTCTACTCCACTATCTGCTCCTAATCCTCTACTCCACTATCTGCTGCCATCCTCTACTCCACTATCTGCTCCTAATCCTCTACTCCACTATCTGCTGCCATCCTCTACTCCACTATCTGCTCCTAATCCTCTACTCCACTATCTGCTGCCATCCTCTACTCCACTATCTGCTGCCATCCTCTACTCCACTATCTGCTGCCATCCTCTACTCCACTATCTGCTCCTAATCCTCTACTCCACTATCTGCTCCTAATCCTCTACTCCACTATCTGCTGCCATCCTCTACTCCACTATCTGCTCCTAATCCTCTACTCCACTATCTGCTGCCATCCTCTACTCCACTATCTGCTGCCATCCTCTACTCCACTATCTGCTGCCATCCTCTACTCCACTATCTGCTCCTAATCCTCTACTCCACTATCTGCTGCCATCCTCTACTCCACTATCTGCTGCCATCCTCTACTCCACTATCTGCTCCTAATCCTCTACTCCACTATCTGCTGCCATCCTCTACTCCACTATCTGCTGCCATCCTCTACTCCACTATCTGCTCCTAATCCTCTACTCCACTATCTGCTGCCATCCTCTACTCCACTATCTGCTGCCATGCTCTACTCCACTATCTGCTCCTAATCCTCTACTCCACTATCTGCTCCTAATCCTCTACTCCACTATCTGCTCCTAATCCTCTACTCCACTATCTGCTGCCATCCTCTACTCCACTATCTGCTCCTAATCCTCTACTCCACTATCTGCTGCCCTCCTCTACTCCACTATCTGCTGCCATCCTCTACTCCACTATCTGCTGCCCTCCTCTACTCCACTATCTGCTGCCATCCTCTACTCCACTATCTGCTCCTAATCCTCTACTCCACTATCTGCTGCCATCCTCTACTCCACTATCTGCTCCTAATCCTCTACTCCACTATCTGCTCCTAATCCTCTTCTGCCATCCTCTACTCCACTATCTGCTGCCATCCTCTACTCCACTATCTGCTCCTAATCCTCTACTCCACTATCTGCTCCTAATCCTCTACTCCACTATCTGCTCCTAATCCTCTACTCCACTATCTGCTGCCATCCTCTACTCCACTATCTGCTCCTAATCCTCTACTCCACTATCTGCTCCTAATCCTCTACTCCACTATCTGCTGCCATCCTCTACTCCACTATCTGCTGCCCTCCTCTACTCCACTATCTGCTCCTAATCCTCTACTCCACTATCTGCTGCCCTCCTCTACTCCACTATCTGCTCCTAATCCTCTACTCCACTATCTGCTGCCCTCCTCTACTCCACTATCTGCTGCCATCCTCTACTCCACTATCTGCTCCTAATCCTCTACTCCACTATCTGCTGCCATCCTCTACTCCACTATCTGCTCCTAATCCTCTACTCCACTATCTGCTGCCATCCTCTACTCCACTATCTGCTGCCCTCCTCTACTCCACTATCTGCTGCCATCCTCTACTCCACTATCTGCTGCCATCCTCTACTCCACTATCTGCTGCCATCCTCTACTCCACTATCTGCTCCTAATCCTCTACTCCACTATCTGCTGCCATCCTCTACTCCACTATCTGCTCCTAATCCTCTACTCCACTATCTGCTGCCCTCCTCTACTCCACTATCTGCTCCTAATCCTCTACTCCACTATCTGCTGCCATCCTCTACTCCACTATCTGCTGCCATCCTCTACTCCACTATCTGCTCCTAATCCTCTACTCCACTATCTGCTCCTAATCCTCCACTCCACTATCTGCTCCTAATCCTCTACTCCACTATCTGCTCCTAATCCTCTACTCCACTATCTGCTGCCATCCTCTACTCCACTATCTGCTCCTAATCCTCTACTCCACTATCTGCTGCCATCCTCTACTCCACTATCTGCTCCTAATCCTCTACTCCACTATCTGCTCCTAATCCTCTACTCCACTATCTGCTGCCATCCTCTACTCCACTATCTGCTCCTAATCCTCTACTCCACTATCTGCTGCCATCCTCTACTCCACTATCTGCTCCTAATCCTCTACTCCACTATCTGCTGCCCTCTTCTACTCCACTATCTGCTCCTAATCCTCTACTCCACTATCTGCTGCCATCCTCTACTCCACTATCTGCTCCTAATCCTCTACTCCACTATCTGCTGCCATCCTCTACTCCACTATCTGCTGCCATCCTCTACTCCACTATCTGCTGCCATCCTCTACTCCACTATCTGCTCCTAATCCTCTACTCCACTATCTGCTCCTAATCCTCTACTCCACTATCTGCTGCCATCCTCTACTCCACTATCTGCTCCTAATCCTCTACTCCACTATCTGCTGCCATCCTCTACTCCACTATCTGCTGCCATCCTCTACTCCACTATCTGCTGCCATCCTCTACTCCACTATCTGCTCCTAATCCTCTACTCCACTATCTGCTGCCATCCTCTACTCCACTATCTGCTGCCATCCTCTACTCCACTATCTGCTCCTAATCCTCTACTCCACTATCTGCTGCCATCCTCTACTCCACTATCTGCTGCCATCCTCTACTCCACTATCTGCTCCTAATCCTCTACTCCACTATCTGCTGCCATCCTCTACTCCACTATCTGCTGCCATCCTCTACTCCACTATCTGCTCCTAATCCTCTACTCCACTATCTGCTCCTAATCCTCTACTCCACTATCTGCTCCTAATCCTCTACTCCACTATCTGCTGCCATCCTCTACTCCACTATCTGCTCCTAATCCTCTACTCCACTATCTGCTGCCATCCTCTACTCCACTATCTGCTGCCCTCCTCTACTCCACTATCTGCTGCCATCCTCTACTCCACTATCTGCTCCTAATCCTCTACTCCACTATCTGCTGCCATCCTCTACTCCACTATCTGCTCCTAATCCTCTACTCCACTATCTGCTGCCCTCCTCTACTCCACTATCTGCTCCTAATCCTCTACTCCACTATCTGCTGCCCTCCTCTACTCCACTATCTGCTCCTAATCCTCTACTCCACTATCTGCTGCCATCCTCTACTCCACTATCTGCTCCTAATCCTCTACTCCACTATCTGCTCCTAATCCTCCACTCCACTATCTGCTCCTAATCCTCTACTCCACTATCTGCTCCTAATCCTCTACTCCACTATCTGCTGCCCTCCTCTACTCCACTATCTGCTCCTAATCCTCTACTCCACTATCTGCTGCCATCCTCTACTCCACTATCTGCTCCTAATCCTCTACTCCACTATCTGCTGCCATCCTCTACTCCACTATCTGCTCCTAATCCTCTACTCCACTATCTGCTCCTAATCCTCTACTCCACTATCTGCTGCCATCCTCTACTCCACTATCTGCTCCTAATCCTCTACTCCACTATCTGCTGCCATCCTCTACTCCACTATCTGCTCCTAATCCTCTACTCCACTATCTGCTGCCCTAGCTGCTCTCTCACTGAATTACACCCATGGTTTCTCCAACAGTACCTAGACGTGTGGATAGATTCCTGTCAAAACTATGTTATTTAATTTGATCTGTTGTGCTGATATGTTCTTATGTTTAAGGAAATTAGTTTTGAGATGATTATTATTATTATTCTAGTAAAACACAGAACATCTCCATAGGTTTCTGACAGAATAGGGTTATGAATGTTGTTGCCACAGAAATAGTTCAAATGCAATAGATGATTGTGAATCTCGGTGGTATCAAGGTTCTTAAAGGCTCCCAGTTCTTAACGGTGTCCCAGTTCTTAAAGGTGTCCCAGTTCTTAAAGGTGTCCCAGTTCTTAAAGGTGTCCCAGTTCTTAAAGGTGTCCCTGTTATTAAAGGTGTCCCTGTTCTTAAAGGTGTCCCAGTTCTTATGTCACCATGTCTTAGCATGGCGGGGCCTCTGTGTGCTGGTCTATAATTAACTGTGTTGATGATGTCATTGCTGATGTCATCACCCAGCGTGGGGGTGGAGCCTGGCCATGCCAACACACCTGTTGTTGTGGAGCATGGCATCTGATACTATTACCCACACAGCCGGAACGCCAACCTGCCTGCTGGGCCGCGAATTGTCCTGTCCAAACCCCAACCTCACACACACACACCGGCCCAAACCTCACACACACACACACCGGCCCAAACCTCACACACACACACACAGGCCCAAACCTCACACACACACACACAGGCCCAAACCTCACACACACACACACAGGCCCAAACCTCACACACACACACACAGGCCCAAACCTCACACACACACACACAGGCCCAAACCTCACACACACACACAGGCCCAAACCTCACACACACACGCAGGCCCAAACCTCACACACACACACAGGCCCAAACCTCACACACACACGCAGGCCCAAACCTCACACACACACACAGGCCCAAACCTCACACACACACGCAGGCCCAAACCTCACACACACACACAGGCCCAAACCTCACACACACACACAGGCCCAAACCTCACACACACACACACACACACACAGGCCCAAACCTCACACACACACGCAGGCCCAAACCTCACACACACACACACACAGGCCCAAACCTCACACACACACAGGCCCAAACCTCACACACACACACAGGCCCAAACCTCACACACATTCCCTCTGATGTCTGGCCATAATCATGAATCTGAAGTATGAGATGTTCAATGCATTCTCTAAATTGAATGGATTTGACCCCGGTCTTGCTACTGCATGTCCTGGCTGGACATGACAGAGAGTAGATGTATGTGCTGGGACTTTTACAGTGAGGGAACGTGACTATGTATATGATGTAAGTGTGAATGTATGTGATAGCAACAATATACATGTTCAATCAGTAAATGGTATCGCAAAATGACTGAAGCAAAATCTGTTTTTTGAGCAGATCAGAAAGTGAGAAAAAAATAATCTTTGTTTGTTTCATGTTGAGGAGGATGGAGTTTCCCACATTGGAAACATAACTAGTGTGGTACAATTTAAAGCCAGATATTGTTCAGTTAGGACAGCGTGATACCTGCTGGATACTCCAGACATTAAAAGGTTTACAACGCTACATGATTTATGTGATAAATCTAATGAATAACAGTGTTTACAAACAGTTTGAGTTGAAAGGTCCATCTAGGTTTTGAATTGATGGTTCAACTGTTGTTTTTTATTTAATGTAATTAATAGTCAGGTTAGTGATGAAAGGCTTTATTTAACCTTTATTTAACCAGGCAAGTCAGTTAGGAACAAATTCTCATTTACAATGACGGCCTCCACCACTCTATGGGACTCCCAATCATACAGCCTGGATTCAAACCAGGGACTGTAGTGACGCCTCTTGAACAGAGATGCAGTGCCTTAGACAGCTGTGCCACTCGGGAGCCCTGTGAGTGGAACATGCAGAGATTAAGCAAACAATTTAACTATAATATAGTTTTAAACTCTGATAGACTTCATGTGTGTTGAATATAGCTAAAAAATGATATAGTTTTATAACACTCCCTAGAGACCTCCAATTAAAACACCTCATTAACTAAATGGATTTAAATCCATTACAGTCAAGTCAGTGGTGTATCTATTTATATATTCACATAGATCTCCCTTACAGATCTATTACAAAACAATTGAACAAGTTGTCATGTCTGTAATTCTGCACCAACGGCAGGATGTTATTGTTGTTAATCCCTATACTCCTAATAGTTCCCATGGGAACAGCAGTATAATGAGAGAGGAAGAGAATAGTGTGTGTGTGTGTGTGTATGTGTGTGTGTGTGTGTGTGTGTGTATGTGTATGTGTGTGTGTGTGTATGTGTGTGTGTGTGTGTGTGTGTATGTGTGTGTGTGTGTGTGTGTGTGTGTGTGTGTGTGTGTGTGTGTGTGTGCGTGTGTGTGTGTGTGTGTGTGTGTGTGTCTGTGTATGTGTGTGTGTGTGTGTGTGTGTGTGTGTGTATGTGTGTGTGTGTGTGTGTGTGTGTGTGTGTGTGTGTGTGTGTGTGTGTGTGTGTGTGTGTGTGTGTGTGTGTGTGTGTGTGTGTGTGTGCGTGTGTGTGTGTGTGTGTGTGTGTGTAATGGCAGCTAGTAGCTTGTGGCTAATTTGACACCACTTACACTATAACATCTGTCAGGAGACATTACTACATATCTAATTTAGACACACACACACACACACACACACACACACGTATGCACACACACACACACACACACGCACACACACACACACACACACACATGCAGGCATGAACGTAGACAAACACACACACATGCATGTATTCTAACAGATGCACGCATACAAACACACAGGTCTCTTGCTGGGTCAATGTGTTATCTCAGTCCTGTGACTAAATCTAGTACTAAATCATTGATGATGCAACGTAAAGTAAACAGCTGGATGTCAGGAATCAGCAAAGTAAACAAATCAGCCATGATTCAAATGTTTAAATTGTGTTTATGCTCATTTCAGAGGATAAACATTGCCAGCAGTAGCCTACTGTTACCAGAGAGTTTGTTCAATTCTGTAGAGCAGCCTGATATCATCTGATGAGCAGTAGACATGTTAGTGTTGTTACCTTCAAACTAATAATAGCCCTGGTGTTGATTTGCTTAAATCACTGAACACAACAGGAGCTTATTTGAGCCAGGTTGCTATTTCCTTAATGCACACAGCTTTTGCTAATTTGCATAGTTAATTGTTCAATCCAGCATTCACGTCCAGTATTTTAATAAAGTTCTTCATATCCTGCACCAATGTGTTAACATTTACACACTACGTCACGTTTAATTTGTCTTAGTATGCCTTTATATATAAACATATATATATATATATATATCTATATATATTTTGATATATATACAGTGGGGAGAACAAGTATTTGATACACTGCCGATTTTGCAGGTTTTCCTACTTACAAAGCATGTAGAAGTCTGTAATTTTTATCATAGGTACTCTTCAACTGTGAGTGATGGAATCTAAAACAAAAATTCAGAGATCATACGTTTCCTGTAGTTCTTGACCAGGTTTGCAAACACTGCAGCAGGGATTTTGGCCCACTCCTCCATACAGACCTTCTCCAGATCCTTCAGGTTTCGGGGCTGTCGCTGGGCAATACAGACTTTCAGCTCCCTCCAAAGATTTTCTATTGGGTTCAGGTCTGGAGACTGGCTAGGCCACTCCAGGACCTTGAGATGCTTCTTACGGAGCCACTCCTTAGTTGCCCTGGCTGTGTGATTCGGGTCGTTGTCATGCTGGAAGACCCAGCCACGACCCATCTTCAATGCTCTTACTGAGGGAAGGAGGTTGTTGGCCAAGATCTCGCGATACATGGCCCCATCCATCCTCCCCTCAATACGGTGCAGTCGTCCTGTCCCCTTTGCAGAAAAGCATCCCCAAAGAATGATGTTTCCACCTCCATGCTTCACGGTTGGGATGGTGTTCTTGGGGTTGTACTCATCCTTCTTCTTCCTCGAAACACGGCGAGTGGAGTTTAGACCAAAAAGATCTATTTTTGTCTCATCAGACCACATGACCTTCTCCCATTCCTCCTCTGGATCATCCAGATGGTCATTGGCAAACTTCAGATGGGCCTGGACATGCGCTGGCTTGAGCAGGGGGACCTTGCGTGCGCTGCAGGATTTTAATCCATGACGGCGTAGTGTGTTACTAATGGTTTTCTTTGAGACTGTGGTCCCAGCTCTCTTCAGGTCATTGACCAGGTCCTGCCGTGTAGTTCTGGGCTGATCCCTCACCTTCCTCATGATCATTGATGCCCCACGAGGTGAGATCTTGCATGGTGCCCCAGACTGAGGGAGATTGACCGTCATCTTGAACTTCTTCCATTTTCTAATAATTGCGCCAACAGTTGTTGCCTTCTCACCAAGCTGCTTGCCTATTGTCCTGTAGCCCATCCCAGCCTTGTGCAGGTCTACAGTTTTATCCCTGATGTCCTTACACAGCTCTCTGGTCTTGGCCATTGTGGAGAGGTTGGAGTCTGTTTAATTGATTGTGTTGACAGGTGTCTTTTAAACAGGTAACGAGTTCAAACAGGTGCAGTTAATACAGGTAATGAGTGGAGAACAGGAGGGCTTCTTAAAGAAACACTAACAGGTCTGTGAGAGCCGGAATTCTTACTGGTTGGTAGGTGATCAAATACTTATGTCATGCAATAAAATGCAAATAAATTTTTTAAAAATAATACAATGTAATTTTCTGGATTATTGTTTTAGATTCCGTCTCTCACAGTTGAAGTGTACCTATGATACAAATGACAGACCTCTACATGCTTTGTAAGTAGGAAAACCTGCAAAATTGGCAGTGTATCAAATACTTGTTCTCCCCACTGTACATATATATGATATATATATATACACTGGGGGCCAAAAGTTTGGAATATTTCTCATTCAAGGGTTTTTCTTTATATGCACAATTTTCTACAGTGTAGAATAAAAGTGAAGACATCAGAACTATGACATAACACATATGGAATCATGTAGTAACCAAAAAAGTGTTAAATAAATCAAAATATATGTAATATTTGAGATTCTTCAAATAGACCCTTTGCCTTGGCTCTTGGCATTCTCTCAACCAGCATCACCTGGAATGATTATACATCAGTCTTGAAGGAGTTCCACTGTATATATATATATTTATCAAAATCAAAATATATTTTTCCTTGACAGAATTATTTTCTTCCTCTTTGACTGTGCTCTTTTGGACAGTTCGAATAAGTAAACCTGATGATTGTCATCATTATTTATTTAGTAAGTCTGATAACTCTAGTTGCTGAATTATTTTATGGTTATATATGGTAACCTTGTAAACAATTCATTAAGACCAGGAGTTTATTTGCTGAAAAATAAAAACAATTGTTTATGAGGTTACCATGTATAACCGTGAATTGTTTACAAGGTTTAAATGCTATTTGCGTTTAGTTGAAGTATTGCGGTATGTTATGCAGTAATAGTAATAGTAGTATTCTGGACCTGACTTCTTGTTCCTTAAAAGGAGACTGCACTTCCTGATATGGCCTCATTTTATATTTGATTCACCAATAAATGCTAGTGGCCATGACTGATTTCAAACGTGAGTTGGTTTTGGGGAGTGGTTTGAAGTGGGTGTCTCTTGTTTGTATTCGCAGGTGGGAAGAATTTGCCAAATTATTTTGCCAATTAGCTTCAGCCAGCTGGTGTGTGACCAATAGCAAAGAGGGTTTGACTTTGGATAGTCTATCTCTGGGCTAGTTAGGGATCATCAATAAATTACACAATGTAAAGGAGCCAATGTTTTCATGTTGTGAGCCTTTTACTTGTACCATGAAATGCTTTAAATATTTGATTTGTATTTCTACAATTTAAAGTTGGTTTAAGGTTTTTAAGTCATTGAAATTTGGAGCTTTTGGAATTTTAAAATATTGTCCCATAGTTTAGCGATGGTCCCTAACTAACCCAAATGTACCATGGGAATTAGGATTGGTTCGCATGCAGCTAAACTTCGAATTGATGATTATTTGTGTGCTGCCAGCTGTGGCCATGTGGGCAGTATTTAAAGAAAACCAACCTTCATTTACATTGTAATGCTGCCACGACCACAAGTCTCACAAAACTCAGTTTCGAGACTGACTTTATGACCCAAATTATCCTATTTACACATTGTAGTCAATTTTGACAGCAGAATAAATGCTTCTGACTCATATTGATGCCACATAGGCTGTTTCTAAATGATACGTTATTATTTAGGGGCAGTAGCTCTTTAATGGTCCTTAGATTTCACTGGTTCAGATTGATCCCCATTGGAACTGTCTTCTGGTCAGAGGCTGAGGCTGAGGCATGTTGTTGTCTGACAGGATTAAGGGATTTCAGCCAGTTCCCTATAATGGCAACATCCAGGACCCTGGAGGCAGGCAGACAAGACAGACAGCTCATGTTCTGGCCCTGTAGTCAACGCACACTCCAACACTCAGACAACATTTACAGATAGCCAGGGTACACTCCAACACTTAGACAACATTTACAGATAGCCAGGGTACACTCCAACACTCAGACAACATTTACAGATAGCCAGGGTACACTCCAACACTCAGACAACATTTACAGATAGCCAGGGTAACACTCCAACACTCAGACATCATTTACAGATAGCCAGGGGAACACTCCAACACTCAGACATCATTTACAGATAGCCAGGGGAACACTCCAACACTCAGACATCATTTACAGATAGCCAGGGGAACACTCCAACACTCAGACATCATTTACAGATAGCCAGGGTAACACTCCAACACTCAGACATCATTTACAGATAGCCAGGGGAACACTCCAACACTCAGACATCATTTACAGGTAGCCAGGGGAACACTCCAACACTCAGACATCATTTACAGATAGCCAGGGGCACGCTCCAACACTCAGACATCATTTACATATAGCCAGGAGCACACTCCAACACTCAGACATCATTTACATATAGCCAGGGGAACACTCCAACACTCAGACATCATTTACAAACGAAGCATGTGTTTTTAGTGAGTGATGAATTAGACCATTTTTCTGTCCTTCTTCAAAATGTAACGAGTACTTTTGGGTGTCAAGGAAAATGTATGGAGTAGAAAGTACATACTTTTGTTAAGGAATGTAATGAAGTAAAAGTAAAAGTATTCAAAAATATAAACAGTGAAGTAAGTTACAGACACCACAAAAAACGACTTATGTAGTACTTTAAACAATTAAGTACTTTACACCACTGTGGACGATGGATGCGATGGGTGCAGATTGGGTCGTCAGCGGCGGTCCCTTGCAGTCCAGACCCAACATGGTGGTGGTCTGTGATCCACTCCAAACTGTCAATGCATAAATCATAATTTTTGTCGATATTGCAAGAAAATATTGTACTTTCACATAACCATACCACAACGTAGCTACTCTATGAAACAGCGATAGATTTAGGATACTGCAGGTAGAGTAGCTACGTTGTGGTATGGTTATGTGAAAGTACAATCTGTGGATCACAGACCACCACCATGATGAGAAATCTGATTGGAACAAGCTAGAAGTTGCTAGTTATCTAGCTAGCTAAGTTAGTTAGCTAGCTAGCTTATATTAACCAGTAATTCAAAATACGTCACCTTGAGGCTTGATAGGGGGGAAAAAATGTTCCCTGAAGGGAAGGCAATTTCGTTATTTGTTAGCTAGCTAGGCTAGGTTGTAGCAACCTCATGATGTGTACAGAGAACATTAGAGTATCATGTAGTATCCTAAATCTATCGCTGTTTCATTGAACTGGGTGAATGGAATATGAATGACAGTCATCCAATATGCTGCAATAGAAATAAGGCCTTGCTCAAGAAAAATTATCGTCCTCCCTAATCTTGAATGGCACTAACCGCCACTGACGTACACACGTATACACACAGACACACACATTCACACACATTCACACAGTACATCTGGATTGTGTTAAATTGAGGTGACCAGCCGATCAGCCCCTGGCCCCCATCCCAGTCTCAGGCCCCAGGCAATGTGTGGGTGAGAGGGAGCCAAAGAGCCATGGCCCAGTGCACCATGGTGAGGCCTCTCCATCACTCCAGTTTCTGGCTGACAGGCCTAACTCTGGGACTCCAGGCCTCCACCGCTCAGACTGACGCCAGTCAAGGTCTTATTGAGCACGCTCCAACTGTGCTCTGCTGAGCAAGGGATTCTGTATCAGACTAATGAAGTATTCACCAACATCACCCGTCTCACACTCACACAACATCACCTGTCTCACACTCACACAACATCACCTGTCTCACACTCACACAACATCACCTGTCTCACACTCACACAACATCACCTGTCTCACTGGACTCTGCTCACTGACACACACACCATACTAGAGTTATCAGTCTCCTAGTCAACCTCACACCATACTAGAGTTATCAGTCTCCTAGTCAACCTCACACCATACTAGAGTTATCAGTCTCCTAGTCAACCTCACACCATACTAGAGTTATCAGTCTCCTAGTCAACCGCACACCATACTAGAGTTATCAGTCTCCTAGTCAACCTCACACCATACTAGAGTTATCAGTCTCCTAGTCAACCGCACACCATACTAGAGTTATCAGTCTCCTAGTCAACCTCACACCATACTAGAGTTATCAGTCTCCTAGTCAACCTCACACCATACTAGAGTTATCAGTCTCCTAGTCAACCTCACACCATACTAGAGTTATCAGTCTCCTAGTCAACCTCATACCATGCTAATATTCACTTACCTGTAAATGTAACTGTATATTTACCTGTACAGTTAATGTAACCATGCAAAATATTCACTTACCTGTTCATTTAACCAGTCTGTATATTAAGTAAACTATTATTACCCTTGCTCATATCATACACACTTTTAGCTTTTAGCTGTACGACCTGTACAGTATAGTTAACCATGCAAATATTCCTTATTTATCTATATCAACTTGCAATATTTGTATCATTAAAAAAAGAAAAAAATTCACCTAACACTCTGTATTGTGTACATATTCAGCCATCCACCCATACTATGCAATGTCTTTTTATAGATTTTTTGCACTCCAGACTTTTTCATACTGTCTGTCTGTCTGTCTGTCTGTCTGTCTGTCTGTCTGTCTGTCTGTCTGTCTGTCTGTCTGTCTGTCTGTCTGTCTGTCTGTCTGTCTGTCTGTCTGTCTGTCTGTCTGCCTGTCTGTCTGTCTGTCTGTCTGTCTGTCTATCTATCTATCTATCTATCATGGAGTGAGATAGTTAAAAATCAGAGAGAAGGATCAACTTCAGCTGGACTCTGTTTGGTGGAAAGTCAAGTTCAAGCTAAGAAAACAGTCATTGCTCAAAGTGTCAGACAGAAAACAGAGCTCTCAGCAGGCCACGGCATCAGGCCTTGCCTTTTACTGCCTCTCTCCCTCTCTGCCTGTTTCCATCTCTGCCTCCCTGCCTCTCTGTCTCCCTGCCTCCCTGCCTCCCTGCCTCCCTGTCTCTCTCCCTGTCTCCATCTCTGCCTCTCTGTCTCCCTGCCTCCCTGTCTCTCTCCCTCTCTGCCTGTCTCCATCTCTGCCTCTCTGCCTCCAAAATCTTGTAAAGCGATTTTCTGTTTCTAAAAAGACCACTTCTTTGTCTTCATCATTTCCTCCTAATCTGGAGACCGGAGAGGGTCTGGTGTCACACGGCTGGATGCCAGTATACCCTGGTAACCCCCCAGCGGGCCCAGGGTCTGGTGTCACACGGCTGGATGTCAGCATACCTTGGTAACCTCCAGCGGGCCCAGGGTCTTAATCAGCCTCATACATAAGTGAGTCACATGACCCATTGGCTTTCTGTATCGTAAAGGTCAACAGTGAGATCTACTACGTCACTCTCTCTCCCTCTCTCTCTCTCTCTCTCTTAACAGCACTCTCTGGAGTAGCACCATGGTGTAGCCGGAGGACAGCTAGCTTCAGTCCTCCTCTGGGTACATTGACTTCAATACAAAAACTAGAAGTCTCATGGTTCTCACCCCCTTCCATAGACTAACATAGTAATTATGACACTTCATGAGGACGTTCTCAAACAGAGCTTTTGCAGCATGTTGTCCACCTAAACAAAGGATCAGATCATTAATCTAGAACTGAAAGCATAAGCTACAGCTAGCTAGCACTGCAGTGCATACAATGTGGTGGGAAGATGACTCAAAGAGAGAGAAAGACAATAGTTGAACAGTTCTTCCAAAATGAAGGAGAAGCAATATAGAGAGAGGGCGAGAGAGAGAGATATTTGCTTGTATTTTATTTTAAACTTTAAATAATTATAAAAAAATGTAAGGGGTTGATCAGCTTTAATACTGCAGATAGATTGTAGCTTCCATCAATGCAATTGTCAGCATAATTTCCAATCACACATATATATTTTGTGTAAATATATATATACAGTACACACACTACCGTTCAAAGGTTTTTGTCTCTTAGAAATGTCCTTGTTTAAGAAAGAAAAGCACATTTTTTGTCCATTAATAAAACATGATCAGAAATACAGTGTAGACATTGTTAATGTTGTAAATGACTATTGTAGCTGGAAACGGCAGATTTTTTATGGAATATCTACATTAGCGTACAGAGGCACATTAGCTGCAACCATCACTCCTGTGTTCCAATGGCACGTTGTGTTAGCTAATCCAAGTTTATCATTTTAAAAGGTTAATTGATCATTAGAAAACCCTTTTACAATAAGGACATGTGAGGCGTCTGTTTCTCAAACTAGACACTCTACATAGATTAGATAGAATAGATAGATAGATAGATAGATAGATAGATAGATAGATAGATAGATAGATAGATAGATAGATAGATAGATAGATAGATAGATAGATAGATAGATAGATAGATAGATAGATAGATAGATAGATAGATAGATGCTTTATTGATCCCTGAGGGGAAATTTCTTCGCCAAGCAGCTACGAAAAAACACAGGGCACAGTTACTCTGTCGTCTCTCCTGCGCTTAATTTGATTGGCCTGTTTTGGCACGAAGTGTGAAATTTGATTTGAGTGGTAATTGGCTAAACAATGAAGAACTGTTTTTTGTTCTGTCTTCGAGGGGCTTCCGCAACCTTTCTGTCCTCTCATGATCTACTATTATTGATAGCCTACAAAACTGTACTCCGTAACGGATGGTTTCAAAAGTGTAGCAAATACTTCATTCAAAACATACGTAGATTAAAGTAAAGTACTCAGAAAAACTACTCAGTTACAGAAAGGAAAGTATTCGTAATTTCTTACTTCTTCCTCTTAAAGTTCACAGATGTTTTCATTCTAAATTCCAGTTCTAACCAGACACATATTCGCACAAGTCCTGTTGTGTTGGGCCACTGTCTTCCATCAGTTGAAGAACAAACAGAATTATATAGATGTAACCTTTACACCAGAGTAGATATTTCATCTGCCTTCAGATTAGCCCTGTTATTTACCTCTAGACCTCCTCTATCACGATGCTCTGAAAACACCATCAGTCAAACCCATCCACTATGCTACTAAATGGGAACAGGGTACATACATCTCACTGTAACCTTTGCAGCATTGATATTTACCATGAAGACCATTAGGCTTTGGTGAGTTGCTGGAGCAAGGGCGTTAAGGCTAACCAGCAAGATGAAGCGCTTTTCAGGGTGTTATGTGTCTTTATGTCTATGTCCTCAGTCTGGGACGCAATGGAGACACTGGTGTAAATGTATCTGTGAGGCTCAGAAAGATGATATCAAAGGTCTATGTGACAGGAAAGCCCATAGAAACAGAAGACTGCTCTATTCAAAGACATGGGAAACATTGTGTTCTCAATAAAAACAATTATAAATGACAAAAATACTATAAAAGACAATGAAACATTTCAAAGACAAACATAAACATTAACAGTAGACATTAACAGTAGACATTAACAGTAGACATTAACAGTAGACATTAACAGTAGACATTAACAGTAGACATTAACAGTAAACATTAACAGTAGACATTAACAGTAGACATTAACAGTAAACATTAACAGTAAACATTAACAGTAGACATTAACAGTAGACATTAACAGTAAACATTAACAGTAAACATTAACAGTAAACATTAACAGTAGACATTAACAGTAAACATTAACAGTAGACATTAACAGTAAACATTAACAGTAGACATTAACAGTAAACATTAACAGTAGACATTAACAGTAAACATTAACAGTAGACATTAATAGTAAACATTAACAGTAGACATTAACAGTAAACATTAACAGTAGACATTAACAGTAGACATTAACAGTAAACATTAACAGTAAACATGTGTGTTGTCCTTAATGCAGACAGAGAAGAGCTCCAACTTCTTAATCATAGCCGCAGAGAGTCCCTGTAATCCTAGATTCAGATCATTCAGGACTGATAAAACATCAGCCAGATAGGCCAGTTGTGTGAGAAACTCGTCATCACTTTAAGCTTGTCTCTCAATTTTAAAAACAAGTGTCAATACGTTGCCCCTTGATAACCAGCGCACTTGTGTATGTTGAAAAAGGGTTGTGATGTAGTACTTATGCATATATCCTCCCAATGTAAGTGAGCTCCAAATCAATGTAGTTCATCATATTTGCGCCTCTTCGATGGTCCAACGTCCCTGTCTGTTGTTCGGTGCTTTCCCAGGGGGCAGTAGCTCTTCGATGGTCCAACGTCCCTGTCTGTTGTTCGGTGCTTTCCCAGGGGGCAGTAGCTCTTCGATGGTCCAACGTCCCTGTCTGTTGTTCAGTGCTTTCCCAGGGGGCAGTAGCTCTTCGATGGTCCAACGTCCCTGTCTGTTGTTTGGTGCTTTCCCAGGGGGCAGTAGCTCTTCGATGGTCCAACGTCCCTGTCTGTTGTTCGGTGCTTTCCCAGGGGGCAGTAGCTCTTCAGCTGCATCAGATTCACTGTCAGTGTCCATGCTAGCTGGGCTAACAACAAATGTAGAACTACTGATGCTAGCATTGGATGAGCTTGTGGAAGCAGAACAACTAGTGTCGTGGACAGGTGGTAGTAGTACTGCTGGTAGTAGTAGTTCTACCAGTTGAGCTGCTATGTGTCTCTATGGAGGCGGACCTTACTGTTTTTAACCATTTAGAACAAACTGAATGAGCAGCAGCTGTCATGTGCCTTTTACTGAGGAGTGGCTACCGCCTGGCTACTCTACAATAAAGGACTGATTGGTGGAATGCAGCAGAGATGGTTGTCCTTCTGTAAGATTCTCCTATCTCCAAAGAAGTACTCTGTTTTTCTGTCAGTGTGACCATCGGGTTCTTGGTCACCTACCTGAATGCTCAGTTTTGCCAGGAGGCCAGCTCTAGGAAGAGTATTGGTGGCTCCAAACTTCTTAATTTAAGAATGATGGAGGCCACTGTGTTCTTGAGGACCATCAACGCTGCAGACATTTTTTGGTACCCTTCCCCAGATCTGTGCCTCGACACAATCCTGTCTCAGAGCTCTACAGACAATTCCTTCGACCTCATGGCTTGGTTTTGCTCTGACATGCACTGTCAACTGTGGGACCTTATAAAGACAGGTGTGTGCCTTTCCAAATTATGTCCAATCACCTGAATTTACCACAGGTGGACTCCAATCAAGTTGTAGAAACGAAACATCTCAAGGATGATCAATAGATAGATAGATAGATAGATAGATAGATAGATAGATAGATAGATAGATAGATAGATAGATAGATAGATAGATAGATAGATAGATAGATAGATAGATAGATAGATAGATAGATAGATAGATAGATAGATAGATAGATAGATAGATAGATAGATAGATAGATAGATAGATAGATAGATAGATAGATAGATAGATAGATAGATAGATAGATAGATAGATAGATAGATAGATAGATAGATAGATAGAAATTTCTTTGTCAAGCAGCTACAACAACAAAACACAGGGCAGGTGCAAAATGCCACAACGAAAGTACACAAAAGACAGATACACGGTACATGATACATAGAGCGGCAGTATGAAAAAGTATAGAAATACAAGATATCTGGAGTGCAAAAAAAAGCTATAAAAAGACATTGCATAGTATGGATGGTTGGCTGAATAAGTACACTATACATTGGTGGATGTTGGATGGTTAACTATACTATACAGGTCGATGGCAGAGAAATACTTCAGTAGCTAAAAATGCATATGATATGAGCGAGGGTAATAATAGTTTACTTAATAGACAGACTGGTTATATGAACAGGTAGGTTACTATTTTGCATGGTTAAATTAGCTGTACAGGTAAATATACAGTTATATTTACAGATAAGTGAATACTTGCATGGTTACACAAACTGTACAGGTAAATGACAGGAAGAGATACTTAAATAGCTAAACGTGTGTATGATATAATTTGGGGTAATAATAGTAATTCCCTTAAAATACAGTCCTTAGTGCGCATGGTTTAATTACAGACAACTGCACTTATTGCACATTCGATATACTAAAAGCAATGAGAAAAGGTGCAACTGACAGGATACTAATATGCATTCCTGAGTGAATGCCTATGTAAGTTAGGTCCAAGAATTACTAGCAATATTGCACGTGATATGATAAACAACTGTACATGAGTATGTATATACAGACCTGCATGAATAAATAGGTCCTGAGTGAATGAGTGCTGACGGACCAGAGTTACTCACGGATGGATGCATAATTGTTAAACTAGGTCCTAGCACCCCAACAGTTCCAGATCTATGTTGCCGACGGCACGGCACCCCGGTGAGGCATTATATAGTCTAATAGCCGCCGGCAGGAAGGACCTCCTGTAGCGCTCTCTGGCACACCGTGGTGGGATCAGTCTGTGACTGAAGGTGCTCCTCTGCGTCATAACCATAGCGTGCAGAGGGTGGGTGACGTTGTCCATGATGGCCAGCAGTTTGGCCAGGATCCGTCTCTCCGCCACCTCCTCTAGAGTGTCAAGGCTCATCCCCAGGACAGAGCTAGCCTTCCTGATCAGCTTATTTACCCTAGAAGCATCACCGGCTTTAATGTTTGCTCCCCAGCACACCACTGCAAAAAAGATGGCACTGGCAACCCCAGACTGGTAGAAGGTATGCATTAGTTTTACTGCACACGTTGAAGGACCTGAGCCTCCTCAGAAAGTAGGATGCATCTGAGCTAAATGTGTTGTTTCATAGCAAAGGGTCTGAATACTTCTGTAAATAAGGTATTTCTGTTATTTTTTTGCAAACATTTCTAAAAACCTGTTTTCACTTTGTCATTATGGGGAGTTGTGTGGAGATTGATGTGGGAATAAATGTATTTAATACATTTTAAAACAAGACTGTAATGTAACAAAATGTGGAAAAAGTGAATGGGTCTGAATACTTTCCAAATGCACTGTATATACAAAAGTATATGGACAGTCATTCAAATGAATGGAAACGGCTATTTCAGCAACACCCATTGCTGACAGGTGTATAAATCGAGCCCACAGCCTTGAAATCTCCACAGACAAACATTGGCAGTAAAATGGCCTTACTGAAGAGCTCAGTGACTTTCAACGTGGAACCTTTCCAACAAGTCAGTTTGTCAAATTTCCGCCATGCAAGAACTGCCCCGGTCAACTGTAAGTGCTGTTTTTTTGAAAAACAACGGCTCAGCCATAAAGTGGTAGGCTGCACAAGCTCACAGAACTGGACTGCTGAGTGCTGAAGCACGTAGCGTTCAAAATGTGTCTGTCCTCGGTTGCAACACTCACTACCAAGTTCCAAACTGCCTCTGGAAGCACCGTCAGCACAAGAACTGTTCATCGGGAGCTTAATGAAATGGGTTTCCATGGCAGCCACACAAGCCTAAGATCACCATGCACAATGCCAAGCGTTGGCTGGAGTGGGGTAAAGCTCGCCGCCATTGGACTCTGGAGCAGTGGAGACGTGTTCTCTGGAGTAATGAATCCCCCATTTGGCAGTACAACAGACAAATCTGGGTTTGGCGGATGACAGGAGAATAATACCTGCCCGAATATATAGTGCCAACTGTAAAGTTGGGTGGAGAAGGAATAATGGTCTTGAGCTGTTATTCATGGTTCAGGCCCCTTAGTTACAGTGAAGGGAAATCTTAACACTACAGCACACAATGGCATTCTAGGTGATTCTCTGTTTCTAACTTTGCGACAACAGTTTGGGGAAGGCCCTTTCCTGTTTAAGCATGACAATTCCCCCATGCACGAAGCAACGTCCATACATAAACTGTTTGTCGAGATCGGTGTGGAAGAACTTCACTGGCTTGCACAGAGCCCTGACCTCAACGCAATCAAAAACGTTTGGGATGAATTGGAATGCCGAACCAGGCCTAATCGCCCAACATCAGTGCCCGACCTCAAAAATACTATCGTGGCTGAATGGAAACAAGTCCCTGCAACAATGTTCCAACATCTAGTGGAAAGCCTTCCCAGAAGAGTGGAGTCTGTTAAAGCAGGTGTCCACATACTTTTGTTCGTGTAGTATATTACAGTAAATAGCATTAGATCTATTTCAGGGAATCTTTTTGTTTTCAATTCAATCAAATGATTACCAATTTGTAGTTTGTATTATCCATAATATTAAAAACATTCAAATAAATAAGTTAATTTATTTTCCAAAATGTGTAGACAAGAGAACATGTTCAGACCCACAATTACAGCAAGATGTCAATGACATCAGTAGAACAGCTGGGATCACAGCATGGTGTTTCTCCCCTTCTAAAGGACAAACAAATTCATGTCAGTACCATTGTCTTCCATTCCACACCATCAAAGGAACAATTTATTTCATTCAAAGAGCCTTTCATAGTCGGACCAAGCCTCTCTGGCATTAATATCCTGATGTATAGTCGGACCAAGCCTCAGCCTCTCTGGCATTAATATCCTGATTTATTGTCGGACCAAACCTCAGCCTCTCTGGCATTAATATCCTGATGTATAGTCGGACCAAGCCTCAGCCTCTCTGGCATTAATATCCTGATTTATTGTCGGACCAAACCTCAGCCTCCCTGGCATTAATATCCTGATTTATTGTCGGACCAAACCTAAGCCTCTCTGGCATTAATATCCTGATGTATAGTCGGACCAAACCTAAGCCTCTCTGGCATTAATATCCTGATTTATTGTCGGACCAAACTTCAGCCTCTCTGGCATTAATATCCTGATGTATAGTCGGACCAAGCCTCAGCCTCTCTGGCATTAATATCCTGATTTATTGTCGGACCAAACCTCAGCCTCCCTGGCATTAATATCCTGATTTATTGTCGGACCAAACCTAAGCCTCTCTGGCATTAATATCCTGATTTATTGTCGGACCAAACCTCAGCCTCTCTGGCATTAATATCTTGATTTGGTATTCATTCTATTCTAATTGATAATTTTTCACTTAGAGGCGTTTCTCTCTGCTGCCTGGACCTGTTTGAGAAGCCGCCGGGTACAAACTTTGGCCATGTAGTAAACCATAGCCTTACAGAGCTAGCCCCACTATCGCTACCACACACACACACACAGACACACACAACCACCGCTACCCAACACTAGCAGTATGTTTTCATCCCTGGATCTTTCTCCCTGTTAGATAACATATTACATGGAAACAGGACATAGTATATAGAGTTCTCCTTTTCTCTCTGTCTTTCTACTTAAGGTGGTGTGTGTTTGTGTGTGTGTGTGGTCAGAGCCAGAGTTGGTGTCTAAGCTGGACATCAAAGGAGACAAAGGGTTTGTAACAGTCAGGCCAGCTGGTGTCTGGGACTCAGAGCAGGGAAGAGATGAACAGGCCAGCTGGTATCTGGGACTCAGAGCAGGGAAGAGATGAACAGGCCAGCTGGTATCTGGGACTCAGAGCAGGGAAGAGATGAACAGGCCAGCTGGTATCTGGGACTCAGAGCAGGGGAGAGATGAACAGGCCAGCTGGTATCTGGGACTCAGAGCAGGGAAGAGATGAACAGGCCAGCTGGTATCTGGGACTCAGAGCAGGGAAGAGATGAACAGGCCAGCTGGTATCTGGGACTCAGAGCAGGGAAGAGATGAAAAGGCCAGCTGGTGTCTGAGACTCAGAGCAGGGGAGAGAGAGATGAACAGGCCAGCTGGTGTCTGGACAGCTTTGCACACTCTTGGCATTCTCTCAAACAGCTTCACCTGGAATGCTTTTGCATCAGTCTTGAAGGAGTTCCCACATATGCTGAGCACTTGTTGGCTGCTTTTCCTTCACTGCGGTCCGACTCATCCCAAACCATCTAAATTTGGACAAATGTCCAGAAGTCTAATGTCCATTGCTCGTGTTTCTTGGCCCAAGCAAGTCTCTTGTTCTTATTGGTGTCCTTTAGTAGTGGTTTCTTTGCAGCAATTCAACCATGAAGGCCTGATTCACACAGTCTCCTCTGAACAGTTGATGTTGAGATGTGTCTGTTACTTGAACTCTGTGAAGCATTTATTTGGGCTGCAATCTGAGGCTGGTAACTATAATGAACTTATCCTCTGCAGCAGAGGTATTTCTGGGTCTTCCTTTCCTGTGGCGGTCCTCATGAAGCTGGTTGAGAGAATGCCATGAGTGTGCAAAGCTGTCATCAAGGCAAGGGTGGCTACTTTGAAGAATCTCAAATATAAAATATATTTTGATTTGTTATGTCATAGTTTTGATGTCTTGTAAATAAGCATTTCACTGTAAGGTTTGATTTTAATTGTGAGTGCTGAGGAAGGCATATATCAACGTTCAAAGGACCTTTTCAAAAGTCTCTTTCTAGTGATCAGATTGAACATTGCAACTTTTTACCAATCCTGGATCTCTAGAAGAGCGGTATTTGAAGAAAGGAGTCAGTCAGTCACCACAGCTACAGAACCTTAAAGCCTTGTTATGATGAGACTTCCCCATTTCGGCTCTCAGGCTGGTCACCACCCACAAGGCTGCAATTTGATCAATTGAGCTCCCCATCAGTAGATGGAAACTGAGGGAGACCAAGAGCCGAAATGACTGCCTGAACAAGATTAGACCACAGATCGTCCTGCGACGCGAGGGTAGCTATAGAGGGTAGTGTGTATGGCCCAGTACATCACTGGGGCTGAGCTCCCTGCCATCCAGGACCTCTATACTAGGCAGTGTCAGAGGAAGGCCCTAAAAATGATCAAAGACTCCATCCAACCAAATCATAGACTGTTCTCTCTGCTGCCGCACGGCAAGCGGTACCGATGCACCAATTCTGGAGCCAACAGGACCCTGAACAGCTTCTACCCCAAAGCCATAAGACTGCTGAACAGTTCATCAG
>CM042417.1:1212668-1220168 GCA_023634145.1 Thymallus thymallus | reverse complement strand
CATAATGTAGAATGTAGAACATAGAATGTATAGAACATGTAATATAAATGAGTGTACATTGACTTAGTGAGGTAGTTGCATTTCCCCATGAAGATAAGTAGCATACATAAGATACGTTGAAATGAGGGAAACAGATCCATCACTTTCACATATAGACCCAAGTCACACACACACACACACACACACATCAGAGTGTCACACACACAGACCATATGTAGGTGCTCTGACACATACAGCTGCATCTCAAGCGCTTGTGTTCAAAGAGGCGCTTCATGAAGAGAGAGAGAGAGAGACAGAGAAAGAAAAGAGAGAGAGAGAGAAAGAGAGAGAGAGAGAGAGAGAGAGACAGAGAAAGAGAGAGAGAGAGAGAGAGAGAGAGAGAGAGAGAGAGAGAGAGAGAGAGAGAGAGAGAGAGAGAGAGAGATAGATAGATAGATAGATAGATAGATAGATAGATAGATAGATAGATAGATAGATAGATAGATAGATAGATAGATAGATAGATAGATAGATAGATAGATAGATAGATAGATAGATAGATAGATAGATAGATAGATAGATAGATAGATAGATAGATAGATAGATAGATAGATAGATAGATAGATAGATAGATAGATAGATAGTGTGAGAGAGAGAGAGACTATTTGCACATTGTTACAACACTGTATATATACATAATATTATTTTGTAACTTCAGAGTGTAATATTTACTGTTTTTATTGTTTATTGTCTACTTCACTTGCTTTGGCAATGTTAACATATGTTTCCCATGCAAATAAATCCCTTGATTTTAAATTGAATTGAAATTGAGAGAGAGAGACAGGCAGAGAGAGAGAGAGAGAGAGAGAGAGAGAGAGAGAGAGAGACAGACAGACAGACAGACAGACAGACAGACAGAGCGCGAGAGAGAGACAGACAGACAGACAGACAGACAGACAGAGCGCGAGAGAGACAGACAGACAGACAGACAGACAGACAGAGAGACATACAGACAGACAGACAGACAGACAGACAGACAGACAGACAGACAGACAGACAGACAGACAGAGCGCGAGAGAGACAGACAGACAGAGCGCGAGAGAGACAGACAGACAGACAGACAGACAGACAGACAGACAGACAGACAGACAGACAGACAGACAGACAGACAGACAGACAGACAGAGAGACAGACAGAGAGAGACAGAGACACCTCCCTTCCCAGAGTGCAGTGTTGTTGTTTTAGTTGTGGTAGAGTAGAGAGGTGATGGTGTGGAACTGGCCTGTGTGCTTTAGTGTGGTTCAACCCCAGGCCAGACCAGGGGCAGGCAATCCCTTACCCTCCCTGGCTGGCCTCCAAGCCTGCCTCTAGCCCAGGACCATGCTTAACGTCCACCTGCTGAGAAGGCTTCAGTTAGATACATTGTTCCTGGTCTGTGGTCCCACTGAGAGTGAGAAGAGAAGTATGTTAAAGTCAACATCACAGAATCACACGTCTCTCTATAGCTGGTCTTTGAGGGTGACCTCCAGGAGAGGACCAGGAGAGGACCAGGAGAGGAACCGGGAGAGGACCAGGAGAGGAACCGGGAGAGGACCAGGAGAGGGAAGGAGGAGGCTACATTACACAACACAGCAGAACATGTAGGTTAGGCTACGCTACACAGCTACTCACTGCAGATCATGTAGGTTAGGCTACGCTACACAGCTACTCACTGCAGATCATGTAGGTTAGGCTACGCTTCACAGCTACTCACTGCAGATCATGTATCTTAGGCTACGCTACACAGCTACTCACTGCAGATCATGTATCTTAGGCTACGCTACACAGCTACTCACTGCAGATCATGTATCTTAGGCTACGCTACACAGCTACTCGCTGCATATCATGTATCTTAGGCTACGCTACACAGCTACTCACTGCAGATCATGTATCTTAGGCTACGCTACACAGCTACTCACTGCAGATCATGTATCTTAGGCTACGCTACACAGCTACTCACTGCAGATCATGTATCTTAGGCTACGCTACACAGCTACTCACTGCAGATCATGTATCTTAGGCTACGCTACACAGCTACTCACTGCAGATCATGTATCTTAGGCTACGCTACACAGCTACTCGCTGCAGATCATGTATCTTAGGCTACGCTACACATCTACTCACTGCAGATCATGTATCTTAGGCTACGCTACACAGCTACTCGCTGCAGATCATGTATCTTAGGCTACGCTACACAGCTACTCGCTGCAGATCATGTGGTCCATAACAGGACCAGTTGCGGGCCAACTTTGATGATTAACTAATGGAAAACTTCAGATATTTCCCTGAACAGAAAAAACTATTTCTCTCAAACACGTACTGCTTTCATTTAGAAAATCAAACAAACCAATCATCTAGTCTGTTGGGGTTGGGTAGGAGCCAATCGGTTACTCTTGTTTCAGGTGGATATCCCTACTCTACCAATAACAGCTACAGGATTCAGAGTGTGTGTGTGTGTTGATGGCCTGCTGTTAGCTTGATGTTAGGTAGTGGTGTCCATGTCCTGGAGCTCTGAGGACTGTATTACCAGTTTGAGGGAGGGGCTGTCACTGCTGACTGCTACTTTTTCACAACCAGACTTTATAGGGAATAGGGTGCCATTTTGGTTGCATCGGCTGTGTTTGTTTGGTCTAAAGGATCCCTGAACCCTGTTGTACCTGCTGGGACGGAAGGTGGTTAGCACCTCACTGTTAAGTGTTATATAGAAAAGGAATTGATAGCACCTATAAGGTTGCAGGACCTGTTGTTTTCTGGTATTACACATAAAACATGCACTCTAACCTTTAAAGCAGTTGAACGGTTTTTGGGAGTAAAAGGAAAGTGGCACAGAACCTCCCCCATTTGGCGGAACCTTAATCTGCTGACGGGTGTAAACCTTTCGTTCAGGACACTTGGGCTCAAAAAGGTATACAAGTACTGCAAGATTTGAATGGAGCTTACTTAGCTTCCAAGATCTTGTCACTCAATACAATATTCCTGGGAACTCTTTGTTTTACTACTTCAGATTAAGATCAGCCCTTAAAACATACCGCATTCCATGGGGTCCTGAATTAAAGACTCACCCGATTGTAGATCTGGTTCTAGGTGCACCTAGGAGAATTGTATCATACATTTATGCAAGCCTGATAACACACCCAAGGGTCGATATTCCTGGCACGAAACAGTGGGATAAAGACATGAGTCATATGAGAAGAGTAGTAGGCTGGGATGCAGTATGGGAAAATGTTACAGGGTCTTCAAAAAATCCCAATCACCAATTTATTCATCTGAAAATATGTCATAGGACTTATATGACCCCAAGGAAAAGACATTTGATGGGTCTGGCACCCCATCCATACTGTACATTTTGCCAACATGGTACCCTAGGCACGTTCATGCACACGCTGTGGGACTGCCCTGAAGTGTACACCTTTTGGACCAAAATAGTGGACATTATTTCCTCAATGACCAGTACAGATTTTCCTATTGACCCTGCTCTCCATCTTTTAAACGATGACTCTATGATCCAAATCACAGAGAGGACACGCAAACTCTGGCTGGCCGGCATGACTGCAGCCAAAAAGATAATCGTCCAACGCTGGATTCCACCTCACACTCTTTCAGTAAAACACTGGCTGTCCTACTATCTTGACATCTTGTTTCTCGAACTTTCATCTGCCAGAATTAATAGAGCCCGACCCGGTACTTTGCAGATGTGGAGGTGTGCAATTACTGCTGTGAAAGAACGGTTGCTAGAATGAGTGCACAATCTTGTGAGTATTACTGTCATTGTCATATCTATTAACTTGTGTTTTGTTTCCTTTTGTACTACTTATAGGTTTGTATCGGACATGTCTGTTTTCAGTGATATTCATTCATTTCAGTGAAGCTGTAGTGGTTGTATTATTCATGTATCCCATGTGTGGGGGGTGGGAGGGGAGGTGTTCGATGTATGTTTTTGCTTGTTAATATAAAACAATAAAAACATTTAATTACAAAAAAAAAAAAAGTAGGCAGGTTGAAGGATTGATTCATTGATTGATTGGTTATTTTCCTATGGTAGTAGTATATACAGCGGGTGAAAATTCTTTTCTCAGTAAATATATTTCCAAAGGTGCTATTGACATGAAATTTTCACCAGATGTTGGTAACAACCCAAGTAATCCAAACTTACAAAGAAACCAAAACAAATAAGTTCAGATATTAAGTTATGTGTAATAATGTGAAATGACACAACATTTTTGAACACATGAAGAAAGGGAGGTTCAAAAAGGCATGGAAAGCCAAGACAACAGCTGAAAACTATCAGTAATTAAAAAGCAATCCAGCCCCCTGTCAGTGCAAATTAATATCAGCTTGTTCAGTCCCAACTGATGGCCTACAAAAAGGTCTCATTGCCAAGGTGTCACACAAGACACATCTCATGATGGGTAACAGCAAAGAGCTGGATTACTTGGGTTGTTACCAACATCTGGTGAAATTTCATGTCAATAGCACCTTTGGAAATGGTGACGTGTTCAATACTTTTTCACCCGCTGTATATCAGAGGTAGATATACTACTAGTGGTAAAAGTAGTAGTACTAGATATATCAGAGGTAGAAATACTACTAGTGGTAATGGTAGTAGTACTAGATATATCAGAGGTAGAAATACTACTAGTGGTAATGGTAGTAATAGATATATCAGAGGTAGAAATACTACTTGTGGTAATGGTAGTAGTACTAGATATATCAGAGGTAGAAATACTACTTGTGGTAATGGTAGTAGTACTAGATATATCAGAGGTAGAAATACTACTAGTGGTAATGGTAGTAGTACTAGATATATCAGAGGTAGAAATACTACTAGTGGTAATGGTAGTAGTACTAGATATATCAGAGGTAGAAATACTACTAGTGGTAATGGTAGTAGTAGATATATCAGAGGTAGATATACTACTAGTGGTAATGGTAGTAGTAGATATATCAGAGGTAGAAATACTACTAGTGGTAATGGTAGTAGTAGATATATCAGAGGTAGAAATACTACTAGTGGTAATGGTAGTAGTAGATATATCAGAGGTAGAAATACTACTAGTGGTAATGGTAGTAGTACTAGATATATCAGAGGTAGAAATACTACTAGTGGTAATGGTAGTAGTACTAGATATATCAGAGGTAGAAATACTACTTGTGGTAATGGTAGTAGTAGATATATCAGAGGTAGAAATACTACTAATGGTAATGGTAGTAGTAGATATATCAGAGGTAGAAATACTACTTGTGGTAATGGTAGTAGTAGTAGATATATCAGAGGTAGAAATACTACTAGTGGTAATGGTAGTAGTAGATATATCAGAGGTAGAAATACTACTTGTGGTAATGGTAGTAGTAGATATATCAGAGGTAGAAATACTACTTGTGGTAATGGCAGTAGTAGATATATCAGAGGTAGAAATACTACTAGTGGTAATGGTAGTAGTAGATATATCAGAGGTAGAAATACTACTAGTGGTAATGACAGTAGTACTAGATATATCAGAGGTAGAAATACTACTTGTGGTAATGGTAGTAGTAGTAGATATATCAGAGGTAGAAATACTACTAGTGGTAATGGTAGTAGTAGATATATCAGAGGTAGAAATACTACTTGTGGTAATGGTAGTAGTACTAGATATATCAGAGGTAGAAATACTACTTGTGGTAATGGTAGTAGTAGATATATAAGAGGTAGAAATACTACTAGTGGTAATGGTAGTAGTAGATATATAAGAGGTAGAAATACTACTAGTGGTAATGGTAGTAGTAGATATATAAGAGGTAGAAATACTACTAGTGGTAATGGTAGTAGTAGATATATAAGAGGTAGAAATACTACTTGTGGTAATGGTAGTAGTACTAGATATATAAGAGGTAGGAATACTACTAGTGGTAATGGTAGTAGTACTAGATATATCAGAGGTAGAAATACTACTAGTGGTAATGGTAGTAGTAGATATATCAGAGGTAGAAATACTACTAGTGGTAATGGTAGTAGTAGATATATAAGAGGTAGAAATACTACTTGTGGTAATGGTAGTAGTACTAGATATATAAGAGGTAGGAATACTACTAGTGGTAATGGTAGTAGTACTAGATATATCAGAGGTAGAAATACTACTAGTGGTAATGGCAGTCAATCAAAGACTCAAAGCATCCAACCAAATCATAGACTGTTCTCTCTGCTGCCGCACGGCAAGCGGTACCGATGCACCAATTCTGGAGCCAACAGGACCCTGAACAGCTTCTACCCCAAAGCCATAAGACTGCTGAACAGTTCATCAGATGGACCGTGACTATTTACATTGACCACTTATTTTATTTTTATTTTTTGCACAGGCTCGATGTACACTCACTGTACACTAACACACACACACACACACACACACACACACACACACACACACACACATACACACACACACACACACACACACACACACACACACCCAAAACAAACACACATGCATATTGACGCCTTACACACACATAGACACTCATACACTCATACACTCATACACTCATACACACTCTGCTGCTACTCTGTTTATGATCATAGTAGCCTCATTATTGTTATTTTATTGTGCTACTATTTTCCTTTAGTTTATTTAATAACTCAGTATTGTTGGTTAGGGGCTCATTAGTCAGCATTTCACGGTAAGGTCTACCTACACCTGTTATATTGTTGGTTAGGGGCTCATTAGTCAGCATTTCACGGTAAGGTCTACCTACACCTGTTATATTGTTGGTTAGGGGCTCATTAGTCAGCATTTCACGGTAAGGTCTACCTACACCTGTTATATTGTTGGTTAGGGGCTCATTAGTCAGCATTTCACGGTAAGGTCTACCTACACCTGTTATTTTTGGTGCATATGACATTGGTTAAGTATATTTAGTTAATAAATGGATATGTTGACCAATCACTGCGCTGCGTCTTGGTCTGTCTACAGTCGTGACACAAATAAAATAAATACTGGGCTGGGTCAAGATCTGCCAGGAAAGAGAATTAAGTGCAAATCATTTCAATAGCAGGTGAATTTCTCTCTAATGTAGGCTGAGCCTCCACAAGTAGCCTACAGGATTCATACAGACATTTAAGGACCAGGTGAATTTCTAACACTTGATTGTCATTTTCAAGGACCAACATTTTATATTTTAAATGTAATAGCCGTTAGTGTAAGGTTTATGTTCAGAGAGGTCTCTGGAAACCTTTATGGTTGTTCAGGTTTAGTTTCCAGAGCGATCTCTGGAATTCTCTATGTTCCATTTAGAGTTGGTCCCCAGTTAGATCAGCTGCTCCGCATTGCCTCTAATTGGGGAGACTATTTATGTTCAGCGTTCCCACCTGTGTTTGTGGGTTTTGTGTTCTTTTTTGTTTTCACGCCGGTGTATGGTCATGGTCTCGCCTTTGTTTGGTTTTGGGATTATTCTACTGGAATGGAGGAATGTTTTCGCACTCCAGCTCTGTGCCTCGGGTCCTGTCTC
>CM042417.1:1180168-1207668 GCA_023634145.1 Thymallus thymallus | reverse complement strand
AGTCTATAACAACATAGACACTAGTCCATAACAACATAGACACTAGTCTATAACAACATAGACACTAGTCTATAACAATATAGACACTAGTCTAAACAACATAGACACTAGTCTATAACAACATAGACACTAGTCTATAACAACATAGACACTAGTCTATAACAACATAGACACTAGTCTATAACAACATAGACACTAGTCTATAACAACATAGACACTAGTCTATAACAGCATAGGAAATAGACACTAGTCTATAACAACATAGACACTAGTTTATAACAACATAGACACTAGTATATAACAATATAGACACTAGTCTATAACAATATAGACACTAGTCTATAACAACATAGACACTAGTCTATAACAATATAGACACTAGTCCATAACAACATAGACACTAGTCTATAACAACATAGACACTAGTCTATAACAATATAGACACTAGTCTACAACAATATAGACACTAGACTATAACAACATAGACACTAGTATATAACAATATAGACACTAGTCTATAACAACATAGACACTAGTCTATAACAACATAGACACTAGTCTATAACAATATAGACACTAGTCTATAACAATATAGACACTAGTCTATAACATCATAGACACTAGACTATAACAACATAGACACTAGTCTATAACAGCATAGACACTAGTCTATAACAACATAGACACTAGTCTATAACATCATAGACACTAGTCTATAACAACATAGACACTAGTCTATAACAACATAGACACTAGTCTATAACAACATAGACACTAGTCTATAACAATATAGACACTAGTCTATAACAACATAGACACTAGTCTATAATAACATAGACACTAGTCTATGACAACATAGACACTAGTCTATAACAACATAGACACTAGTCTATGACAATATAGACACTAGTCTATAACAACATAGACACTAGTCTATAACAATATAGACACTAGTCTATAACAACATAGACACTAGTCTATAACAATATAGACACTAGTCTATAACAACATAGACACTAGTCTATAACATCATAGACACTAGACTATAATAACATAGACACTAGTCTATAACAGCATAGACACTGGTCTATAACAACATAGACACTAGTCTATAACATCATAGACACTAGTCTATAACAACATAGACACTAGTCTATAACAACATAGACACTAGTCTATAACAATATAGACACTAGTCTATAACAACATAGACACTAGTCTATAATAACATAGACACTAGTCTATGACAACATAGACACTAGTCTATAACAACATAGACACTAGTATATAAGAACATAGGAAATAGACACTAGTCTATAACAACATAGGATATAGACACTAGTCTATAACAACATAGACACTAGTCTATAACAGCATAGGAAATAGACACTAGTCTATAACAACATAGACACTAGTTTATAACAACATAGACACTTGTCTATAACACCATAGACACTAGTCTATAACAACATAGACACTAATCTATAACAATATAGACACTAGTCTATAACAACATAGACACTAGTATATAACAACATAGACACTAGTATATAACAACATAGGAAATAGACACTAATCTATAACAACATAGGAAATAGACACTAGTCTATAACAACATAGACACTAGTCTATAACAGCATAGGAAATAGACACTAGTCTATAACAACATAGACACTAGTTTATAACAACATAGACACTTGTCTATAACACCATAGACACTAGTCTATAACAACATAGACACTAATCTATAACAATATAGACACTAGTCTATAACAACATAGACACTAGTCTATAACAACATAGACAGTAATATATTAACAACATACTTTTCAAACACACACACACATGTCAACCAAACAATGGGTTAATAGAGGGGAAAAACATATCCTCTTGTTTAGAAAATACAAAGTGAACCGAACAACAGCTGAGAATACATTGTCAGTTCCCTGTTCTCATAGAATACGCAATGTAGTTATAAATCATTAAAAGCATAGGAAATGCTGTGCATTATTCAAGCTGTAAACTGAATAGTTTTGCTCTGTTTCTTTCTGGCTTGAAGAACTTGCAGTTTGTCATAAGTATTATACTTTATTGTTAGTATGTGAATCACTTTTCTCCCTGGAAACCATAAACACACACACACACACACACACACACACAAACACACACACACATAAACACACACACACACACATACACTAACTCAGCATGGGAGGTGCCTCCTCAGTAAACCTGGTTCTGTGAAAGTTCCCAGAACATTCGTTAGGTCGTGGCAAATGGTCTCATAACACAAAAACTGTCCAGTTGTGCTGATGTTAATGCCATATTTGTAGTAAACATTTGCCTGATGCTGCAAGAACATTCCCAGAACACATTTAATCTGTTTTTAAAAGGTTCCCAGAACATTTAATTAGGTTGTGGTAACGGTGTGGGTACATTACAAGAGGAAGGTTCCCAAAACACCAAATATGCTCAGATGTGATGATATTCATACAATGTTTAAGGTAGGTTGCACAGGGCATTCCTATAATGTTGACAGAACACCTGGACAAAATTATTTAAGGGTTCCCAGAACATTTAAATAAGTTATGGGAGTTGTCTTGGTTGTTGAATTAATAGTATTGTGATATTCATAGTATTCCGTTTTTATGACATTCATAGCATATTTGTTTTAGGTTGAATCTAATGTTTAATTTATATATTTATTTTTTATTTCACCTTTATTTAACCAGGTAGGTTTTATTTCACCTTTATTTAACAAGGTAGGCCAGTTGAGAACAAGTTCTCATTTACAACTGTGACCTGGCCAAGACAAAGCAAAGCAGTGCGACAAAAACAACACAGAGTTACACATGAGAATAAAACAAACGTACAGTCAATAACACAATAGAAAATCTATATACAGAGTGCAAATGTAGTGCAAAATGCTGTAAGGTTAGGACGACAATAAATAGACCATAGTGGTGAAATAAATTACAGATTAGCATAATCACTGGAGTGATAGAAGTGCAGATGATGATGTGCAAATAGAGATACTGTGGTGCAAATTAGCAAAAATAATAAATATGGGGATGAGGTAGTAGGGTGGTCTATTTATGGATGGGCTGTGTACAGGTGCAGTGATCGGTAAGCTGCTCTGACAACTGATGCTTAAAGTTAGTGAGGGAGATGGTAGTCTCCAGCTTCAGTGATTTTTGCAATTTGTTCCAGTCATTGGCAGCAGAGAACTGGAAGGAATGGCGGCCACAGGAGGTGTTAGCTTTGGGGATGACCAGTGAAATATACCTGCTGGAGTGCATGCTACGGGTGGGTGTTGCTATGGTGACCAGCGAGTTGAGATAAGGTGGGGATTTACCTTGCAAAGACTAATAGATGACCTGGATTCAGTGGGTTTGGCGACAAATATGTAGTGAGGGCCAGCCAACGAGAGAATACAGGTCGCAGTGGTGGGTAGTATATGGGGCTTTGGTAACAAAACGGATGACACTGTGATAGACTACATCCAATATGCTGAGTAGAGTGTTGGAGGCTATTTTTTAAATGACATCGCTGAAGTCAAGGATCGGTAGGATAGTCAGTTTTACGAGGGCATGTTTGGCAGCATGAGTGAAGTAGGCTTTGTTGCCTACCATTCATTTACATTTCTTAAATGAATGGTGTCGTCTGCGAAGAGATGGATCAGAGAGTCACCAGCAGTGAGAGCGACATCGTTGATGTATATAGAGAATAAAGTTGGCCCAAGAATTTAACCCTGTGGCAGCCCCATAGAGACTGCCAGAGGACCGGACAACAGGCCCTCTGATTTGACACACTGAAATCTGAGAAGTAGTTGGAGAACCAGGCAAGGCAGTCATTTGAGAAACCAAGGCTGTTGAGTCTGCCAATAAGAATAATGCTGTGATTGACAGAGTCGATAGCCTTGGCCAGGTCGAAGAAGACGGCTGCACAGTACTGTCTTTTATCGATGCCGGTTATGATATCGTTTAGGACCTTGAGCGTGGCTGAGGTGCACCCATGACCAGCTCGGAAACCAGATTGCATAGCAGAGAAGGTACGGTGGGATTCAAAGTGGTCAGTGATCTGTTTGTTAACTTGGCTTTCGAAGACTTTAGAAAGGCAGGGCAGGATGGATATAGGTCTATAACAGTTTGGGTCTAGAGTGTCTCCACCTTTGAACAGGGGGATGACCGCGGCAGCTTTTCCAATCTCTAGGGATCTCTGACGATACAAAAGAGAGGTTGAACAGGCTAGTGATAGGTGTTGCAACAATTTATGTGGATAATCTTAGAAAGAAAGGGTCCAGATTGTCTAGCCCAGCAGATTTGTAGGGGTTCAGATTTTGCAGCTCCTTCAGAACATCAGCTATCTGGAATTTGGTGAAGGAGAAGCGGGTGGGGGCTTGGGCAAGTTGCTGCGGGGGGTACAGAGCTGTTGGCCGTGGTAGAGGTAGCCAGGTGTTGGCCGGGGTAGAGGTAGCCAGGTGTTGGCCGGGGTTAGAGGTAGCCAGGTGGAAAGCATGGCCAGCCGTAGCAAAATGCTTATTGACATTTTTGATTATCGGAAATGTATCGGTGGTGACAGTGTTTCCTAGCCTCAATGCAGTGGGCAACTGGGAGGAGATGCTCTTATTCTCCATGGACTTTACATTGTCCGAGAACTTTTTGGAATTAGTACTACAGGATTCACATTTCTGTTTGAAAAAGCTAGCCTTTGCTTTTCCTAACTTCCCTGAAAGGTTGCATATCACGGGGGCTATTCGATGCTAATGCAGTGGCCACAGGATGTTTTTGTGTTGGTCAAGTTTTCTGAAAGGAGCATGCTTATTTAGGATGGTGAGGAAAGCACTTTTAAAGAACAACCAGGCATCCTCTACTGACCGGATGAGGTCAATATCCTTCCAGGATACCCGGGACAGGTCGATTAGAAATGCCTGCTCGCTGAAGTGTTTTAGGGAGCGTTTGACAGTGATGAGGGGTGGTCGTTTGACCGCTGACCCATTGCGAACACAGGCGATGAGGCAGTGATCGCTGAGATCCTGGTTGAAAACAGAGGAGGTGTATTTAGAGGGCAAGTTAGTCAGGATGATATCTATGATGGTACACATGTTTACGGATGTAGGGTTGTACCTGGTGGGTTCCTTGATAATTTGTGTGAGATTGAGGGCATCTATTTTAGATTGAAGGACGGCCGGGGTGTTAAACATATCCCAGTTTAAGCCACCTAACAATACAAACTCTGAAGATAGATATGGGGCAATCAATTCACATATGGTGTCCAGGGCACAGCTGGGGGCTGAGGGGGGTCTGTAACAGACGGCAACAGTAAGAGACTTATTTCTGGAAAGGTGGATTTTTAAAAGTAGAAGCTCAAACTGTTTGGGCACAGACCTGGATAGTATGACAGAACTCTGCAGGTTATCTCTGCAGTAGATTGCAACTCCACCTCCTTTGGCAGTTCTATCTTGACAGGAAATATTGTAGTTCGGGATGTCCGAATTTTTGGTGGCCTTCCTAAGCCAGGATTCAGACACGGCTAGGACATCAGGGTTGGCGGAGTGTGCTAAAGCAGTGAATAAATCAAACTTAGTGAGGAGGCTTCAGATTGTAACATGCTTGAAACCAAGGCTTTTACAGTTACAGAAGTCAACAAATGAGAATGCCTGGGGAATAGGTGTAGTACTGGGGGCTACAGGGCCTGGGTTTACCTCTACATCACCAGAGGAACAGAGGAGGAGTAGGATAATGGTACGGCTAAAGGCTTTAAGAACTGGACGTCTAGTACGTTGGGTACAGAGAATAAAAGTAGCAGATTTCTGGGCGCGGTAGAATAGATTGAGGGCATAATGTTCAGACAGGGACATGGTAGGATGTGAGTTCAGTGGAGGTAAACCTAGGCGTTGGGTAATGATGAGAGAGGTTGCATCTCTGGAGACACCAGTTAAGCCAGGTGAGTTCTCCGCGTGTGGGGGGGGGGGGATAAAGAGCTATCTGAGGCATGTTGATCAGGACTGGGGGCGCTACAGTGGAATAGAACGATAAGAACTAACCTAAACAGCAACAGACAAGGCATATTGAAATAAGGGAGAGGCATAAAACAAACACAGTTAATCAAAAGATATAAGACAACAATGGGTAAATGGTGATGAATAGACTGAGAAAATGTTGAGAAAACGTTGTGCAACACACAGGTCCTGAGATTCGAAACTAAGACTTAAGATATAAACAGAATGAGGTACCGTGTTAGGGAACAGTCCAGCAGGCAACAGCTGTGTAGCCGAGTGATCATAAGGTCTGATGAGCAGCAAGAGGTGAGCCAGGGAGCAGTTCAGTGGACGCTGCACTAGACGAGCGGGAGGCACGGCGTTCAGAATGCTAGCGGGCCGGGGCTAGCAGATGGATCTTCTGCGAATTCGCAGAGGAAAAGCCTGTTGAGACCACGTCGGACGATTGCATCGGCAGACCAATCAATCTGGCTCAAAGGCTAACTGGTGCTGGCTTCTGGACAGTAGTGTTAGCCAAACAACAGCAGCCACTCGGTTTCAGCTAGCTAGCTGCAATGATCCGGTTTGATGGTTCTGTGATTTCTGCGGAAATCTGGTGAAGTGGAAGGGAATGCAATCCGATATGCGCTGGGTTGGTAGCGCGCTGTGCAGACTGGCCGATGTTGTTCGAACTAAAAGCTGGCTGATGCAGGCAGAGCAGTGGTGAGGACTGCTAGCAGTGGCTAGCAATGGCTATTAGCTAGCAGGCTAGCTTCTGTCGGCGGTTCAGTTAAATGATAAAGAAATAAAGAAAATAGTAGATCCATTCCACGTTGGGTGAGGCGGGTTGCAGGAATATGAAAAATTTACAGAAAAACCACGTCCTCACTGTTACGCCCATCTCGGAGACACAGCCATGTTCATGCAATATACATTTTACCTGGTCTTAGAGGTCCTCAGAACATTTCAAGAATATTTTAAATGTAAGGTTAACCTAATATTACCATAAGATTCTCAACATGCAAATGTGTAGCTCCTTTATTAAAGCAGAACAAAGCTGATTGGAATACAATGTGTGTCTTGGAATACATTGTGTGTCTTGGAATACAATGTGTGTATTGGAATACAATGTGTGTCTTGGAATACAATGTGTGTCTTGGAATACAATGTGTGTCTTGGAATGCAATGTGTGTCTTGGAATGCAATGTGTGTCTTGGAATACATTGTGTGTCTTGGAATACATTGTGTGTCTTGGAATACATTGTGTGTCTTGGAATACAATGTGTGTCTTGGAATACATTGTGTGTCTTGGAATACATTGTGTGTCTTGGAATACAATGTGTGTCTTGGAATACATTGTGTGTCTTGGAATACAATGTGTGTCTTGGAATACAATGTGTGTCTTGGAATACAATGTGTGTCTTGGAATACAATGTGTGTCTTGGAATACAATGTGTGTCTTGGAATGCAATGTGTGTCTTGGAATACAATGTGTGTCTTGGAATACAATGTGTGTCTTGGAATACAATGTGTGTCTTGGAATACAATTTGTGTCTTGGAATACAATGTATGTCTTGGAATACAATGTGTGTCTTGGAATACATTGTGTGTCTTGGAATACAATGTGTGTCTTGGAATACAATGTGTGTCTTGGAATACAATGTGTGTCTTGGAATACAATGTGTGTCTTGGAATACAATGTATGTCTTGGAATACAATGTGTGTCTTGGAATACAATGTGTGTCTTGGAATACAATTTGTGTCTTGGAATGCAATGTGTGTCTTGGAATGCAATGTGTGTCTTGGAATACATTGTGTGTCTTGGAATACATTGTGTGTCTTGGAATACATTGTGTGTCTTGGAATACAATGTGTGTCTTGGAATACAATGTGTGTCTTGGAATACAATGTGTGTCTTGGAATACATTGTGTGTCTTGGAATACAATGTGTGTCTTGGAATACATTGTGTGTCTTGGAATACATTGTGTGTCTTGGAATACATTGTGTGTCTTGGAATACATTGTGTGTCTTGGAATACAATGTGTGTCTTGGAATACATTGTGTGTCTTGGAATACATTGTGTCTTGGAATACATTGTGTGTCTTGGAATACAATGTGTGTTTCTCCAGATGTCACATCTGAGGACTGTATTGTAGACCCACTACAAGGTGATATAGAGACAAATGGCATTTTTATTCCATTCATAGAAAATTTGAACAGCATTATATTTTCTCTGGTCAGTGTTTGTAGCTGAAAGGTTTTTAGTAGATTTTAGTCTCCATTTACCTTAGTTTCATCTGGGTGGGAACACATTGGACAATAATACAATATTACATTAAGTGATTTAATAAGACATGCAACACAGATCTGCTATAACACTAACCATATCCTGAGGACTACTGTGATATACCTGGACAATACTGTGATATACCTGGACCCTAATGTGATATACATGGACCCTACTGTGATATACCTGGACAATACTGTGATATACCTGGACCCTACTGTGATATACATGGACCCTAATGTGATATACCTGGACCCTACTGTGATATACCTGGACTCTAATGTGATATACCTGGACCCTACTGTGATATACCTGGACCCTACTGTGATATACCTGGACCCTAATGTGATATACATGGACCCTACTGTGATATACCTGGACCCTAATGTGATATACCTGGACCCTACTGTGATATACCTGGACCCTAATGTGATATACCTGGACCCTACTGTGATATACCTGTACCCTACTGTGATATACCTGGGTACCATAATGTGATATACCTGGGTACCATTCTGTGATATACCTGGGTACCATACTGTGATATACCTGGGTACCATACTGTGATATACCTGGGTACCCTACTGTGATATACCTAGGTACCATTCTGTGATATACCTGTACCCTACTGTGATATACCTGTACCCTACTGTGATATACCTGGGTACCATTCTGTGATATACCTGGGTACCATTCTGTGATATACCTGGGTACCATACTGTGATATACCTGGGTACCACACTGTGATATACCTAGGTACCATACTGTGATATACCTGGGTACCATACTGTGATATACCTGGGTACCATACTGTGATATACCTGGGTACCATACTGTGATATACCTGGGTACCATACTGTGATATACCTAGGTACCATTCTGTGATATACCTGGGTACCATACTGTGATATACCTAGGTACCATTCTGTGATATACCTGGGTACCATTCTGTGATATACCTGGACCCTACTGTGATATACCTAGGTACCATTCTGTGATATACCTGGGTACCATACTGTGATATACCTGGGTACCATTCTGTGATATACCTGGGTACCATACTGTGATATACCTAGGTACCATACTGTGATATACCTAGGTACCATTCTGTGATATACCTGGGTACCATACTGTGATATACCTGTACCATACTGTGATATACCTGTACCATTCTGTGATATACCTGTACCATACTGTGATATACCTGGACCATTCTGTGATATACCTGTACCATACTGTGATATACCTGTACCATACTGTGATATACCTGGACCATTCTGTGATATACCTGTACCATACTGTGATATACCTGTACCATACTGTGATATACTTGGGTACCATACTGTGATATACCTGTACCATACTGTGATATACCTGTACCATTCTGTGATATACCTGTACCATACTGTGATATACCTGTACCATACTGTGATATACCTGGGTACCATACTGTGATATACCTGTACCATACTGTGATATACCTGTACCATTCTGTGATATACCTGTACCATTCTGTGATATACCTGTACCCTACTGTGATATACCTGGGTACCATTCTGTGATATACCTAGGTACCATACTGTGATATACCTGGGTACCATACTGTGATATACCTGGGTACCATTCTGTGATATACCTGGGTACCATACTGTGATATACCTAGGTACCATACTGTGATATACCTGGGTACCATACTGTGATATACCTGGGTACCATACTGTGATATACCTGGACCATTCTGTGATATACCTGGACCATTCTGTGATATACCTGTACCATTCTGTGATATACCTGGACCATTCTGTGATATACCTGGACCATTCTGTGATATACCTGGACCCTACTGTGATATACCTGTACCATACTGTGATATACCTGGGTACCATACTGTGATATACCTAGGTACCATTCTGTGATATACCTGGGTACCATACTGTGATATACCTGGACCATTCTGTGATATACCTGTACCATACTGTGATATACCTGGACCCTACTGTGATATACCTGTACCCTACTGTGATATACCTGGGTACCATACTGTGATATACCTAGGTACCATTCTGTGATATACCTGGGTACCATTCTGTGATATACCTGGGTACCATACTGTGATATACCTGGGTACCATACTGTGATATACCTGGGTACCATACTGTGATATACCTAGGTACCATTCTGTGATATACCTGGGTACCATTCTGTGATATACCTGGGTACCATACTGTGATATACCTGGGTACCATACTGTGATATACCTGGGTACCATACTGTGATATACCTAGGTACCATTCTGTGATATACCTGGGTACCATTCTGTGATATACCTGGGTACCATACTGTGATATACCTGGGTACCATACTGTGATATACCTGGGTACCATACTGTGATATACCTAGGTACCATTCTGTGATATACCTGGGTACCATACTGTGATATACCTGGGTACCATACTGTGATATACCTAGGTACCATACTGTGATATACCTGGGTACCATACTGTGATATACCTAGGTACCATACTGTGATATACCTGGGTACCATACTGTGATATACCTGGGTACCATACTGTGATATACCTGGGTACCATACTGTGATATACCTGGACCGTATTCTGCACTGCGACATTATATGAGCAGACCTGCCTACTGCTGCCTTCATCCTACCACTTGACATTATATGAGCAGACCTGCCTACTGCTGTCTTCATCCTACCACTTGACATTATATGAGCAGACCTGCCTACTGCTGCCTTCATCCTACCACTTGACATTATATGAGCAGACCTACCTACTGCTGCCTTCATCCTACCACTTGACATTGTACCTTAGATGTTTTTGGACTACTGCCAAACTTAACTCCACTTTGATTTAGTCTTCTGTACTCTCCCGCTGCCTGATGTACTGGAAACTACATCTCCTCCAAGCTGCTTCTTTCCTGGCTATCATTGATTTAGTCTTCTGTACTCTCCCGCTGCCTGATGTACTGGAAACTACATCTCCTCCAAGCTGCTTCTTTCCTGGCTATCATTGATTTAGTCTTCTGTACTCTCCCGCTGCCTGATGTACTGGAAGCCTCCGTTGCGTTGCTGTTTTGATGGGCCCCTTCATTTAATCACATTAATCACATTCTCTAAATTGAAAGACATGTAGCTAGCTAGCTAGCTAAACAATGAACCATAATCCCAACCCATACACTAGCAATACAAACTAATTGTCATAGCTAGCCACCATGCATGAAATGCTGTAGTATCAATCTGCATGTAACGAACTAGGTTCAACGTTAGCTAGCTGACAGTATGCTTTAACTTGCAATGAAAAAAAAATGACTTTCTGATTAAATGAGAAATGTATAATATCTGAAAATGTAGATAGACTCTTACCCGTATACAGTCGTGGCCAAAAGTTTTGAGAATGACACAAGTACTGGTCTCCACAAAGTTTGCTGCCTCAGTGTTGATGATGGCAATTTGCATATACTCCAGAATGTCATGAAGAGTGATCAGATGAATTGCAATTAATCCCTCTTTGCCATGAACATTTCCACTGCATTTCATCCCTGCCACAAAAGGACCAGCTGCCATCATGTAAGTGATTGTCTCGTTAACACAGGTGAGAGTGTTGACGAGGACAAGGCTGGAGATCACTCTGTCATGCTGATTGAGTCAGAATAACAGACTGGAAGATTTAAAAGGAGGGTGGTGCTTGAAATCATTGTTCTTCCTCTGTCAACCATGGTTACCTGCAAGGAAACACGTGCCGTCATCATTGCTTTGCACAAAAAGGGCATCACAGGCAAGGATATTGCTGCTAGTAAGAATGCACCTAAATCAACCATTTATTCGATCATCAAGAACTTCAAGGAGAGAGGTTCAATTGTTGTGAAGAAGGCGTCAGGGCGCCCAAGAAAGTCCAGCAAGCGCCAGGACCGTCTCCTAAAGTTGATTCAGTTGCGGGATCGGGGTACCACCAGTGCAGAGCTTGCTCAGGAATGGAAGCAGGCAGGTGTGAGTGCATCTGCACGCACAGTGAGACAAAGACTTTTGGAGGATGGCCTGGTGTAGAGAAGGGCAGCAAAGAAGCCACATCTCTCCAGGAAAAACATCAGGGACAGACTGATATTCTGCAAAAGGTACAGGGATTGGACTGCTGAAGACTGGGGTAGAGTCATTTTCTCTGATGAATCCCCTTTCCGATTGTTTGGGCCATCCGGAAAACACCTTATCCGGAGAAGACAAGGTGAGCACTACCATCAGTCCTGTGTCATGCCAACAGTAAAGCATCCTCAGACCATTCATGTGTGGGGTTGCTTTTCAGCCAAGGGAGTGGGCTCACTCACAATTTTGCCTAAGAATACAGCCAAGAATAAAGAATGGTACCAACACATCTTCCGAGAGCAACTTCTCCCAACCATCCAAGAACAGTTTGGTGACGACCAATGCCTTTTCCAGCATGATGGAGCACCTTGCCATGAGGCAAATGTCATGTCCTGATTTGTTTCACCTGTCTGTGTTTGTCCCCTCCCCACACCAGGTGCACCCTATCTCCTTCGTCAATCAGTTTGGGTATTTAGTCCCTTGGGTTCTGTTAGGGTTTTGCCAGATCGTCTTGCCTAGTCAGTCGTTTCCAGCACTCTATCTCGTATTACTAACTCTGCCAGTCTGTTTCCCGGTATTTGGACCTCTACCTGCCTGTTGGATTACGTTCCTGTCTAGCCCCCTCATGTGCTTTCGACCATCTGATCTGCTGCCAAACGAACTCTGCCTGCATTACGGATTACGAGACTGTCTACTCCTCTGTACTGCCATCCTTCTGATTCCCGGTACCGAACTCTGCCTGAACTACGACTACGAGCCTGACTCCCCTTATTGGACGACTGCCATTCTGATTCCCTGTTACGAACACTGCCTGTCATTGACTACGAGCCTGTCTTGCCCCATATCTCCTATTAAACAGTCAATCATATCTCTGCCTCCGTGTCCGCTTTTGGGTCCCATATATCTGTCGTTGTGTCAGCAAAAGTGTTAACTAAGTGGCTCGGGGAACAAAACATTGATATTTTGGGTCCATGGCCAGGATACTCCCTAGACCTTAATCCCATTGAGAACTTGTGGTCGATCCTCAAGAGGCGGGTGGACAAACAAAAACCCACAACTTCTGACAAACTCCAAGCATTGATTATGCAAGAATGGCCTGCCACCAGTCAGGATGTGGCCCAGAAGTTAATTGACAGCATGCCAGGGCGGATTGCAGAGGTCTTGAAAAACAAGAACTGAATGTCATTGTCAATGAAAGGATTTGACACTTATGGAATACTTGTAATTATACTTCAGTGTTACCATAGTAACTACTGACATAAAGATCTAAGAACACTGAAGCAGCAAACTTTATGGAGACCAATACTTGTGTCATTCTCAAAACCTTTGGCCACGACTGTACATGGATGAATGCTTCAGGGCAGACTGGAACCCCTTTGCTTTTACTCTGTTTTGTTTTGGACATCTTGTTTGGCCCGTGTCAAGTCACTCCGGTTGTTGAGAGCAGTAGCAACACTTTTGCAGTTCTCCATGGCTAACGTTATATTTTTTTTTTTAAAGCTGCAGTAGCAAGGATTATCTACACATACTGAGCAGATAAAGTTATAGACAGAAGCATGCTACAAGGTAGACCAATCTGAACTCATCTCTCAGCCTGTCCTGCCAATCCATTATCTCAGACAATCATGGCTAGTTCTTTTTCCGGGGCTAAACCAACTAGGCTCTTAATTTTTCAATTGTATTTGTATTTACAGATGGCATACAGGTTTGTTATTAAGGCATATGAAAATTCACATGTTCCAGAAAGCATTTCTGCCCAAAAAAACTAACTTTAACTGCCTCTCCTGTGAAGTAGTGATGCGCGACATACGCCTAGTTTCCTGAAACGAGTCAAATATGTGCATTTGGACATTTCTATTATCTCGGCCTGGTAAAAAGGAACGTTGGTAATGTGGAAGGGAAGAGGTTAACATTTTCTGCTCAGTGATACCTCACTTAGGCCCTCAAATTGCCTTCTCTGAAATCAGCAGAAGGAGCTGCACTTGACAGATACAACGAGAGGAGGAGGGAGAAGGAGAGAGAGGAGGATGGAGATGGAGAGAGAGGAGGATGGAGAAGGAGAGAGGAGGATGGAGATGGAGAGAGAGGAGGATGGAGATGGAGAGAGAGGAGGATGGAGATGGAGAGAGAGGAGGAGGGAAGATGGTGGCTGATTCGCAGGGGTCCTGACTGTAGGGTAATTGTTGAGGAGGTGGTTGGCCTTTTGTGTGATTCAGATTGGGGGAGGGGTGAGAAATCATGTGGTACATTTCTGAGGTGGGGGATACACAACCTGGCTAAAGCATACAGCACCCAAACTGCTATTCATGTGGCCTAGGGATTTAACGCTACATACACTGCAGCTGTGTCCTGGGGTAATTATCTATATTTCTTGTCATGTTATTTCACATACAATTCAAATAATCATGTGTATAAAAGACTAAAAGGATGGTCATCGTCACCAATAGACCTCATAAGGCCCATCAGTGACTTTACAGAGAGGCTTGGATGAAAATTCCTTATGGGTTAGGGTTAGTCGTATGGGTTAGAGTTAGGCCACATTGTATGGGTTAGAGTTAGGCCACGTCATATATGTTAGTGTTAGGCCACATTGTATGGGTTAGAGTCAGGTCACGTCGTATGGGTTAGTGTTAGGCCACATTGTATGGGTTAGAGTTAGGCCACGTCATATGGGTTAGTGTTAGGCCACCTCATATGGGTTAGGGTTAGGCCACGTCGTATGGGTTAGTGTTAGGCCACATTGTATGGGTTAGGGTTAGGCCACATTGTATGGGTTAGTGTTAGGCCACATTGTATGGGTTAGAGTTAGGCCACGTCATATGGGTTAGGGTTAGGCCACGTCGTATGGGTTAGTGTTAGGCCACATTGTATGGGTTAGGGTTAGGCCACATTGTATGGGTTAGGGTTAGTGTTAAGATTAAAAAGGCAATTGAATCCTGGACTGACATCCATTAGACCAGCTGTCAATCAAAAATACATGTCCATCATTCATCAACATGGGAAAAGCCTTGCCTAGTCTAGGACACTAGTGAGGTCACCTTTAAAAACCTTGTCTAGTCTGGGACACTAGTGAGGTCACCTTTAAAAACCTTGTCTAATCTGGGACACTAGTGAGGTCACCTTTAAAAACCTTGTCACCTTTGAAGACAATGTTACCCAGGGTTTCAGTCTATTTTAACCAATTCCAATATTTTTCTAAGATTTTCCTTAAAATGTGGAATTAAGTTTAGTTTCTGAATTGATTGGAAGTGGTATGTAATGTACCCCAACCCTGCTGTTTACATGTAGATTATGTAACTGAACATTACATCCATGTGTTAGTGGTCACCTTTAAATGCATTCAATAACTGAAAATGGAGAATCTGCCCCTACTGGTCATGTTCCAGATTAATTTTTTATATCTGGCTCAAAGGACCACTTTTAGGAGTTTGTACAATAGACATTTCCTGATTAAGACCAAGGATTGGTGGACTCCCGTCAATGAAAGACATCCCACTGGGCACAAACTGGTTGAATCAACGTTGTTTCAACGTGATTTGTCAACATATTGTAACATGGAGTCTATGTGAAAAAGGCAATCAAAACTTTTTAAGGTGAAATTTTAACCACAGGATTATGTCATCATGGTAATCAAATTTCAACATATAAAAATCTTGTATAAAATATGTTGATAACAGGGGCCTCCCGAGTGGTGCAGTGGTCTAAGGCACTGCATCGCAGTGCAAGCTGCATTACTACAGATGTGGTTCAAGCCCTGTCTGTGTCGCAGCCGGCCGCGACCGGGAGACCCATGAGGCGGGGAGACCCATGAGGCGATGCACAATTGGCCCAGCGTCGTCTGGGTTAGGGAGGGTTTGGCCGGCCGGGTTGTCCTTGTCCCATCACACTCTAGCATCTCCTGTGGCAGGCTGGGCTCATGCACGTTGACTCAGTCGCCAGGTTTATAGTGGTTCCTCTGACACATTGGTGTGGCTGGCTTCCGGGTTAAGCAGTGCGGCTTGGTGGGTTGTGTTTCGGAGGACACACGGCTCTCAACCTTTGCCTCTCCCAAGTCTGTACGGGAGTTGTAGTGATTGGACAAGACTGTAACTACCAATTGGATAAAATGAAAAAGAAAAAAACCTTTCAATATTGGCAATCATTTCATTGACTATTTCACTGGTAAAGTGGACAAACTCAGAAGGGAAATGACAACATTGAACCATCACTTTTTTTATAAAATATCTAAAAATGAAAGAGAAGGATTGCTGTTTTGAATTTTGTCAAGTTAGTGTTGGAGAGAAAAACGAATGTTATCCATCAATAATAATAAGCCACCAGGTGTGAATGGTAGCAGACTGTATTGCCATCACTATTTGCTATATCTTTAACCAAAGCCTAAAGGAGTTTGTGTGTCCACAGGCGTGGATGTAATTCCACTACCTAAAAATAGTAAAGCACCCTTTCCTGGCTCTAACAGCTGACCAATCAGTTTGCTGCCTTATTAAACTGATAGAGATAAACATGTTTGAACAAATACAATGCTATTATTCAGAGATCAAGTTAACTACTGACTTTCAGGCCACTCAACGTATACAGCACTAATGACTGATGATTGGCTAAAATAAATGATAATAGGATAATAATTGGAGTTGTATTGTTATATTTCAGTGTGGCCTTAGATGTTATTGATACAACATTTTCATTGAAGAAACTCACTTCCTGTGGCTTAACATTACCTGCAATTACATGGTTGGATAATTACTTATCCAATAGAACGTAGAAAATATTCTTCAATGGAATATTCTCTAACATCAGATATGTACAGTGTGGCGTCCCTCAGGGCAGTTGCTTTGGGCCTTTACTCTAACAACAGATATGTACAGTGTGGCGTCCCTCAGGGCAGTTGCTTTGGGCCGTTACTCTTCTCTATTTTTACAAATGACTTGCCACTGGTTTTACACAAAGCTAGAATGACTATGTATGCAGATGACTACACACTACATGTCAGCACCCAAAGCCAGTGAGCTCACTCAAATTCTAAATACGGAGTTACAGTCAGTATCAGAATGGGTGATTAATAGTCAACTGGTCTTAAATACATCTACAAAATCATTGTATTTGGTTCAAAACCTTCTCTAAGACCTAAACCACAACTGCATTTGTGCAAAAAGGGTGTGACCATTGAGGACGTTGAGGAAGCTGAACTCCTAGGTAGAAAATTGGATGGAAAACTATCATGGTCACATTGACAAAGTTGTTGCGAAGATGGGGAGGAGTATGTACGTATGTTATAAAAAGATGTTCGATGTTTTTGACACAAACATCAACTGTAGTAGTAGTTGTTTAGGTTCTGGTCTTGTCTTATCTTACTGTCCAGCTGCAGCAAAGATAGACCTATCAAAGCTGCAGCAAAGATAGACCTATCAAAGCTGCAGCAAAGATAGACCTATCAAAGCTGCAGCAAAGATAGACCTATCAAAGCTGCAGCAAAGAAAGACCTATCAAAGCTGCAGCAAAGATAGACCTATCAAAGCTGCAGCAAAGATAGACCTATCAAAGCTGCAGCAAAGATAGACCTATCAAAGCTGCAGCAAAGATAGACCTATCAAAGCTGCAGCAAAGATAGACCTATCAAAGCTGCAGCAAAGATAGACCTATCAAAGCTGCAGCAAAGATAGACCTATCAAAGCTGCAGCAAAGATAGACCTATCAAAGCTGCAGCAAAGATAGACCTATCAAAGCTGCAGCAAAGATAGACCTATCAAAGCTGCAGCAAAGATAGACCTATCAAAGCTGCAGCAAAGATATACCTATCAAAGCTGCAGCAAAGATAGACCTATCAAAGCTGCAGCAAAGATAGACCTATCAAAGCTGCAGCTGGATCAAAACAGAGCAGCACACCTTGCCCTTAACTGCACATACAGAACTAACATAAACAACATGAATGACAGTCTTTCCTGACAGTCTTTCCTGACAGTCTTTCCTGACAGTCTTTCCTGCCAGTCTTTCCTGCCAGTCTTTCCTGCCAGTCTTTCCTGCCAGTCTTTCCTGCCAGTCTTTCCTGACAGTCTTTCCTGCCAGTCTTTCCTGCCAGTCTTTCCTGCCAGTCTTTCCTGCCAGTCTTTCCTGCCAGTCTTTCCTGACAGTCTTTCCTGACAGTCTTTCCTGACAGTCTTTCCTGCCAGTCTTTCCTGCCAGTCTTTCCTGACAGTCTTTCCTGACAGTCTTTCCTGCCAGTCTTTCCTGCCAGTCTTTCCTGCCAGTCTTTCCTGCCAGTCTTTCCTGCCAGTCTTTCCTGACAGTCTTTCCTGCCAGTCTTTCCTGCCAGTCTTTCCTGCCAGTCTTTCCTGCCAGTCTTTCCTGCCAGTCTTTCCTGCCAGTCTTTCCTGCCAGTCTTTCCTGCCAGTCTTTCCTGCCAGTCTTTCCTGACAGTCTTTCCTGACAGTCTTTCCTGACAGTCTTTCCTGCCAGTCTTTCCTGACAGTCTTTCCTGACAGTCTTTCCTGCCAGTCTTTCCTGCCAGTCTTTCCTGACAGTCTTTCCTGACAGTCTTTCCTGACAGTCTTTCCTGCCAGTCTTTCCTGCCAGTCTTTCCTGACAGTCTTTCCTGCCAGTCTTTCCTGACAGTCTTTCCTGACAGTCTTTCCTGACAGTCTTTCCTGCCAGTCTTTCCTGCCAGTCTTTCCTGACAGTCTTTCCTGACAGTCTTTCCTGCCAGTCTTTCCTGACAGTCTTTCCTGACAGTCTTTCCTGCCAGTCTTTCCTGACAGTCTTTCCTGCCAGTCTTTCCTGCCAGTCTTTCCTGCCAGTCTTTCCTGACAGTCAGTGATGAAAATTCCAGATTGTGTGCATCATGAAATAACAGTCAGCTCAGACACCATACATACTCCATGTAGCTCATAAGTTAGAGCAATGCCAGGGTTGGGGGTCCTGTACAAAAAAGTATGAACATGTATCCACTAACTAACTGTAAGTGGCTCTGGATAAGAGTGTACAATGTAAATGTAATACCCCACATGATACCAGAGGTCTCTTCACAGTCCCCTAGTTCAAAATGAATTCATGGCGAAGCATAATATTATACAGAGCCATGATCGCATGGAACTCCATCTCCAGTTACTCAAGCAAACAGAAAAAGTACCTTTAAACAAATGTATTAAACAACATCTCATGGAACAGCAGGTGACGGACACAGACACGCTAACGCACACAGACACGCTAACGCACTCTAACATGTTTTATAGTTGTATTGTTTGTATATGGTTGTATTTTATGTGTGTGTGACCTTCCTTGTCTATCAGTGTATCAGTGTTACTTGTGTTGTGTTTTTGTGTGGACACCAGGAAGAGGAACGTAAGCTTAATAGGCGTTATAAATAGGGAGAAATAGGCGTTAATAGGGGTTAATAGGCGTTAATAGGGGTTAATAGATAGATAGATAGATAGATAGATAGATAGATAGATAGATAGATAGATAGATAGATAGATAGATAGATAGATAGATAGATAGATAGATAGATAGATAGATAGATAGATAGATAGATAGATAGATAGATAGATAGATAGATAGGTATTTTATTTATAATATTTATAATAGGCATTATAAATAGGGATACATAGGGGTCAATAGAGGTTAATAAGGTTAATAGGTGTTAATAGGGGTTAATATGGGTTAATAGGTGTTAATATGGGTTAATAGGTGTTCAAGCTCTGGTTGATTTAAAATTAAATCATATTTAGTGATACTGAATTGTTTTTGGTTGACAACACAACCAAATATCAACATTTGAAGGAGATGTATCTTCTGATTGGATAGTTCCATATGTGCCACTGACTTAGTCTGTCTTTAATTCAACTTATGTTGACTTCATGTCGCCAGCAGAATGCATAGGTCTAGTATGCATAGGTCTAGTATGCATAGGTCTAGTATGCATAGGTCTAGAATGCATAGGTCTAGTATGCATAGGTCTAGTATGCATAGGTCTAGTATGCATAGGTCTAGTATGCATAGGTCTAGAATGCATAGGTCTAGTATGCATAGGTCTAGAATGCATATGTCTAGTATGCATAGGTCTAGTATGCATAGGTCTAGAATGCATAGGTCTAGTATGCATAGGTCTAGTATGCATAGGTCTAGTATGCATAGGTCTAGTTTGCATAGGTCTAGTATGCATAGGTCTAGTATGCATAGGTCTAGCATGCATAGGTCTAGTATGCATAGGTCTAGTATGCATAGGTCTAGTATGCATAGGTCTAGTTTGCATAGGTTTAGTATGCATAGGTTTAGTATGCATAGGTCTAGTATGCATAGGTCTAGAATGCATAGGTCTAGTATGCATAGGTCTAGTATGCATAGGTCTAGTATGCATAGGTCTAGTTTGCATAGGTCTAGTATGCATAGGTCTAGTATGCATAGGTCTAGAATGCATAGGTCTAGTATGCATAGGTCTAGTATGCATAGGTCTAGTATGCATAGGTCTAGTTTACATAGGTCTAGTATGCATAGGTCTAGTATGCATAGGTCTAGCATGCATAGGTCTAGTATGCATAGGTCTAGTATGCATAGGTCTAGGATGCATAGGTCTAGCATGCATAGGTCTAGTATGCATAGGTCTAGTATGCATAGGTCTAGTATGCATAGGTCTAGTATGCATAGGTCTAGTATGCATAGGTCTAGTTTGCATAGGTCTAGTATGCATAGGTCTAGTATGCATAGGTCTAGTATGCATAGGTCTAGTATGCATAGGTCTAGTTTGCATAGGTCTAGTATGCATAGGTCTAGTATACATAGGTCTAGTATGCATAGGTCTAGTATGCATAGGTCTAGTATGCATAGGTCTAGTATGCATAGGTCTAGTATGCATAGGTCTAGTTTTGGCTCACTTTTTGAGCGGGTGAATATAGATTATAATCTAGATGACATCACTGGTGTGGCCGTTCCTTCAATTTAATAGAATAAGAGGCTGGTTAAGGGTCATTTTCCCCATGGGGTTCTTCTTTCTGAGGTAGGCATCAACCACTGCTGTTTAATGTACACTCATGCCCCATCTACCCTCCTCTCTGTTATTCCCCCTCTCCATCCACACCTCCATCTCATGGACTCTATCCCCGGCGGCCCCATGCTGGCCAGCTCTATTTATTGAATACATCTACTGCTCAGAAAACATTTTTTCCACCTGAGCTGGTAGTTACAACTTTAATGGCCATGGTTGCACACAGGGACGTGGAGAGATGAGAGGAGAGTGGGGGGTGGGGAGAAGAGAGAGATAGAGAGCAGGAGAGATGGAAAGCGAGCGCATAAGGTGTAGGGGGAGAGAGAGAGTGGGGAGAGGAGAGAGAGAGAGAGAGAGAGAGAGAGAGAGAGACCCAACCAAATCAGAGACTAGGTCTAACCCTATCAGAGACAGGTCAACATGACAGACCAGGTGTAACCCTATCAGAGACAGGTCAACATGACACTCCCATGCCGGAGCAGTCCGCTCCGCAGGTGTCTAGTCCGGGTCCAGACCTCTGCTCTGCTCTCGCACCAGAGCAGTCCACACCTCCGGTGCGCCTCCCCAGTCCGGTACGTCCCGTGCCGGATCCCCGCACTCGCCCTGAGGTGCGTGTCACCAGTCCGGTGCCAACTGTGCCGGCTCCACGCACCAGGCCTCCAGTGCGCCTTCCCAGTCCGGTACGTCCCGTGCCGGCTCCCCGCACCCGACCTCCAGTGCGTGCGCCCAGCCAGGTGCCTCCAGTGCCGGCTCCACACACCCGACCTCCGGTGCGCCTCCCCAGCCCGGTACGTCCCGTGCCGGCTCCCCGCACCTGACCTCCAGTGCGTGCGCCCAGCCAGGTGCCTCCAGTGCCGGCTCCACACACCCGACCTCCGGTGCGCCTCCCCAGCCCGGTACGCCCAGTGCGGGCTCCCCGCACCCGACCTCCAGGGTGTGCGCCCAGCCAGGTGCCTCCAGTGCCGGCTCCACGCACCCGATCTCCGGTGCGCCTTCCCAGTCCGGTACGCTCAGTGCCGGCTCCCCGCACTCAACCTCCCGTGATGGTACAACGTCTAGCCTCTCGTGGTGGTCCACAGCCCGGAGCCTCCCGTGGTGGTCCACAGCCCGGAGCCTCCCGTGATGGGTTTTTGGGCGGCAGGTAGCCTAGTGGTTAGAGTGTTAGGCCCGTAACTGGAAGGTTGCAGGATCGAATCCCCGAGCTGACAAGGTAAAAATCTGTCGTTCTGCCCCTGAACAAGGTAGTTAACCCACTGTTCCTAGGCCGTCGTTGTAAATAAGAATTTGTTCTTAACTGACTTGCCTAGTAAAATAAAGGTTAAATTAAAAAAAATTCAGACTTCAACTGTATATATATATATATATTTAATCCCATTTTTTGGGTAGGCACAAAACTACATTCATACTTTCATTTGTTTTTTTTAACCTGTACCGGTTACCTTCAGATGAGTCCCGTGACACTTCTGGGGGTTGTAGAGCAACATGGAGAACACCATTGTGTTTGTGAGAGTCTCCCGTTTCCACAGGCGGGTCCCATTAGTGTGGAGCCCAAACAGTTTGGACGCTACCAAACAAAAATTGGCATTTCAACCATAATGTTCGTGAGAGTCTCATCTTTCCATAGTTGTTAGGTCAAACCGTTCGGACACAACAGACGTTTACGTAAGAATACAGATTTTCGGGATGTCTCATGGTCTGACAAACACCGCTCTAGCTCTGCAAACTTTCACGAAACTGGCGAATGCGACTGAATGAGATGCATCCAATGCAACAAAGAAAAATTATCATAAACTGATGGATTTTGATGGATAACTTAAATTGACGGTGAAATTATATTGACATTATATAAGGATATACAGTAACATGACTGCATCACATTATATAAGGATATACAGTAACATGACTGCATCACATTATATAAGGATATACAGTAACATGACTGCATCACATTATATAAGGATATACAGTAACATGACTGCATCACATTATATAGGGATATACAGTAACATGACTGCATCACATTATATAAGGATATACAGTAACATGACTGCATCACATTATATATGGATATACAGTAACATGACTGCATCACATTATATAAGGATATACAGTAACATGACTGCATCACATTATATAAGGATATACAGTAACATGACTGCATCACATTATATAAGGATATACAGTAACATGACTTCATCACATTATATATGGATATACAGTAACATGACTGCATCACATTATATAAGGATATACAGTAACATGACTGCATCACATTATATAAGGATATACAGTAACATGACTGCATCACATTATATAAGGATATACAGTAACATGACTGCATCACATTATATAAGGATATACAGTAACATGACTGCATCACATTATATAAGGATATACAGTAACATGACTGCATCACATTATATAAGGATATACAGTAACATGACTGCATCACATTATATAAGGATATACAGTAACATGACTGCATCACATTATATAAGGATATACAGTAACATGACTGCATCACATTATATAAGGATATACAGTAACATGACTGCATCACATTATATAAGGATATACAGTAACATGACTGCATCACATTATATAAGGATATACAGTAACATGGCTGCATCACATTATATAAGGATATACAGTAACATGACTGCATCACATTATATAAGGATATACAGTAACATGACTGCATCACATTATATAAGGATATACAGTAACATGACTGCATCACATTATATAAGGATATACAGTAACATGACTGCATCACATTATATAAGGATATACAGTAACATGACTGCATCACATTATATAAGGATATACAGTAACATGACTGCATCACATTATATAAGGATATACAGTAACATGACTGCATCACATTATATAAGGATATACAGTAACATGACTGCATCACATTATATAAGGATATACAGTAACATGACTGCATCACATTATATAAGGATATACAGTAACATGACTGCATCACATTATATAAGGATATACAGTAACATGGCTGCATCACATTATATAAGGATATACAGTAACATGACTGCATCACATTATATAAGGATATACAGTAACATGACTGCATCACATTATATAAGGATATACAGTAACATGACTGCATCACATTATATAAGGATATACAGTAACATGACTGCATCACATTATATAAGGATATACAGTAACATGACTGCATCACATTATATAAGGATATACAGTAACATGACTGCATCACATTATATAAGGATATACAGTAACATGACTGCATCACATTATATAAGGATATACAGTAACATGACTGACAGAGAAAGAGTCCATGGCTGATTTTGTTGAGGGCCCTGACATTGCGGACATGTAGTGCTTTTAGTGGGCAGTTAACTGTTTCTATGGCAACACCGTCCTCATGTCACGGCGCACCTCCTCCTACCCTGAAATTAGTGTGTAGGTGTGGCGCCACCCCAAACTGTTCCACGGTATGGGGTGCCCTCTCTGATTGGCTGTCTAGATCTAGAAACAACCACCCTAAAAATGTGTTGAAAAGATAAACCCCCTTCACACAGCCCTGGAGCTGGTCCTCCTCCAGACACACAAGGTGCGTCCCAAATGGTACCCAGTTCCCTATTTAGTGAGCTAGGTTTGACCAGGGCCCATACTGCACTTTATATTCAGCCCTCAGACTGATCCACTCAGGACTACAGCAGATGGAAACCAGAAACAGGGAGACACTCCACAGTCAGACCACTGACCGTTTGCCTTTTATAGGCTTTAGGGCTTTCATCTCTGCTCTTCTCAGTCTGCATTTTATAGGCTTCAGGGCTTTCCCCTCTTCTCTTCTCAGTCTGCATTTTATAGGCTTCAGGGCTTTCCCATCTTCTCTTCTCAGTCTGCATTTTATAGGCTTCAGGGCTTTCCCCTCTTCCCTTCTCAGTCTGCATTTTATAGGCTTCAGGGCTTTCCCCTCTTCTCTTCTCAGTCTGCATTTTATAGGCTTCAGGGCTTTCCCCTCTTCTCTTCTCAATCTGCATTTTATAGGCTTCAGGGCTTTCCCCTCATCTCTTCTCAGTCTGCATTTTATAGGCTTCAGGGCTTTCCCCTCTTCTCTTCTTAGTCTGCATTTTATAGACTTCAGGGCTTTCCCCTCTTCTCTTCTCAGTCTGCATTTTATAGGCTTCAGGGCTTTCCCCTCTTCCCTTCTCAGTCTGCATTTTATAGGCTTCAGGGCTTTCCCCTCTTCTCTTCTCAGTCTACATTTTATAGGCTTCAGGGCTTTCCCCTCATCTCTTCTCAGTCTGCATTTTATAGGCTTCAGGGCTTTCCCCTCATCTCTTCTCAGTCTGCATTTTATAGGCTTCAGGGCTTTCCCCTCTTCTCTTCTCAGTCTGAAGTTTATAGGCTTCAGGGCTTTCCCCTCTTCTCTTCTCAGTCTGCATTTTATAGGCTTCAGGGCTTTCCCCTCTTCCCTTCTCAGTCTGCATTTTATAGGCTTCAGGGCTTTCCCCTCTTCTCTTCTCAGTCTACATTTTATAGGCTTCAGGGCTTTCCCCTCATCTCTTCTCAGTCTGCATTTTATAGGCTTCAGGGCTTTCCCCTCTTCTCTTCTCAGTCTGAAGTTTATAGGCTTCAGGGCTTTCCCCTCTTCTCTTCTCAGTCTGCATTTTATAGGCTTCAGGGCTTTCCCCTCTACTTTTCTCAGTCTGCATTTTATAGGCTTCAGGGCTTTCCCCTCTTCTCTTCTCAGTCTGCATTTTATAGGCTTCAGGGCTTTCCCCTATTCTCTTCTCATTCTGCATTTTATAGGCTTCAGGGTTTTCCCCTCTTCTCTTCTCAGTCTGCATTTTATAGGCTTCAGGGCTTTCCCCTCGTCTCTTCTCAGTCTGCATTTTATAGGCTTCAGGGCTTTCCCCTCATCTCTTCTCAGTCTGCATTTTATAGGCTTCAGGGCTTTCCCCTCATCTCTTCTTAGTCTGCATTTTATAGACTTCAGGGCTTTCCCCTCTTCTCTTCTCAATCTGCATTTTATAGGCTTCAGGGCTTTCCCCTCTTCTCTTCTCAATCTGCATTTTATAGGCTTCAGGGCTTTCCCCTCATCTCTTCTCAGTCTGCATTTTATAGGCTTCAGGGCTTTCCCCTCTTCTCTTCTTAGTCTGCATTTTATAGACTTCAGGGCTTTCCCCTCTTCTCTTCTCAGTCTGCATTTTATAGGCTTCAGGGCTTTCCCCTCTTCTCTTCTCAGTATGCATTTTATAGGCTTCAGGGCTTTCCCCTCTTCTCTTCTTAGTCTGCATTTTATAGACTTCAGGGCTTTCCCCTCTTCTCTTCTCAGTCTGCATTTTATAGGCTTCAGGGCTTTCCCCTCTTCTCTTCTCAATCTGCATTTTATAGACTTCAGGGCTTTCCCCTCTTCTCTTCTCAGTCTGCATTTTATAGGCTTCAGGGCTTTCCCCTCATCTCTTCTCAGTCTGCATTTTATAGGCTTCAGGGCTTTCCTCTCTTCTCTTCTCAGTATGCATTTTATAGGCTTCAGGGCTTTCCCCTCTTCTCTTCTTAGTCTGCATTTTATAGACTTCAGGGCTTTCCCCTCTTCTCTTCTCAGTCTGCATTTTATAGGCTTCAGGGCTTTCCCCTCTTCTCTTCTCAATCTGCATTTTATAGACTTCAGGACTTTCCCCTCTTCTCTTCTCAGTCTGCATTTTATAGGCTTCAGGGCTTTCCCCTCTTCTCTTCTCAGTCTGCATTTTATAGGCTTCAGGGCTTTCCCCTCTTCTCTTCTCAATCTGCATTTTATAGGCTTCAGGGCTTTCCCCTCTTCTCTTCTCAGTCTGCATTTTATAGGCTTCAGGGCTTTCCCCTCTTCTCTTCTCAGTCTGCATTTTATAGGCTTCAGGGCTTTCCCCTATTCTCTTCTCATTCTGCATTTTATAGGCTTCAGGGTTTTCCCCTCTTCTCTTCTCAGTCTGCATTTTATAGGCTTCAGGGCTTTCCCCTCGTCTCTTCTCAGTCTGCATTTTATAGGCTTCAGGGCTTTCCCCTCATCTCTTCTCAGTCTGCATTTTATAGGCTTCAGGGCTTTCCCCTCATCTCTTCTTAGTCTGCATTTTATAGACTTCAGGGCTTTCCCCTCTTCTCTTCTCAATCTGCATTTTATAGGCTTCA
>CM042417.1:1130168-1177668 GCA_023634145.1 Thymallus thymallus | reverse complement strand
GCTTCTATCTAGTGACCATGGGTCGTCCTCTCCTCTCCAACATGTATTCTACTACTGTGTCTTCTCTCCATGGGTTGGACACCAGAGACTGAGAGAGAAGCTCTCTCTACACACACACACACACAAACACACACAAACATGGGATTACTATAGTTCTAACTATGCTTTTCTGGAAAGTAACTATTTTTACAGGTTAACAAATACTTACTTTGGAGGTAACAACAACTATTTGAATACAGATCTCAGAAAGTGACCACCATTGTAAACTATTTGAATACAGATCTTAGAAACCAACTATTTAAAAAAAGATGTTTTTTAACATCAGATCTCAGGAAGTGACTACTTTTCAGAAACTATTGGATTGGCTGCCTTCAACTAATGGCAGGGCTGTATCTGGAACTACATGCTGAATATCAAAATAGAATGAATGTCATGATCCCATGTGTCTCAGTTGGTGGAGCAGGCGTCTTGCACCACCAGGGTTGTGGGTTTGATTTCCATTGGGGACCAACATGAAAGAGCTAAATGACTACATGTAGAGCAACATCTCCTCTACTATTCAAATTGATCTGACAATCATATTAATCTGAACATTTTGTAAATTCCATTCTCCTTAACATTGTACAGATAAGTATGAATACTGCCTACCTGAAAATACTGCAGAGTAACTCAAATCCATTTGCAAACATTACAACCTCTTTGTCCATCTGACGTGTTCTTGTTCAAAACACACACCATCTTTAAAGGGATAATTTTCTCAGAAAACAAACTAACATGATTTTCTTCCTACCTTGGCTGTAGTTGAGTCAAGAAGGTCGTTTTGGGATATTTCATTTCCTTTCGACTTAATAGCCATGTTATGTTACTGTTAGCTTTCCCAGTAACACTTAACAATAAACTGTTATTGTGCCTCAGTAATAAAACTGTAATTACCTTTTACTGTAATTACGTTTTATTACGATTTGTAACATATTTTGGTAATTGCATTTTAATTGCATAGCAATGAGCTCAGAGTTTTTGTAACTACTGGACACAAGAGAAATATTGACTGTTCCTTATTCAACGTATGTAATAACTTCATTATTATGTCAGGGATAATCAACGAGGAGCATTTATGGAAAATAATGAACAATGTGGAAGGTGTGTTTGACGTATAAGAATTCATAAGAACTTGAAGTCAAGTGTTAATGTTTTGCCTGATCTCTCACTTATTACAATAATATATTTGTTAGTAAGCTTTAGGCTGCAAAAGTGTCTAATCTAATGTTGATGTGATTCCATGTATTTAGTCCAAGGCTCTAAAAGGATTGGTATCAAAGAGCCTCCAAACCATGTCCTTATGACCATACAGTATATTTATATTAATTCAACTGTTGTAGCTGTTGGTTGGTAGAGTTGATCATCCTTGAGCTCAGGTGCTTCCTGTTTCCATTGATCATCCTTGAGATGTTTCTACAACTTGATTGGAGTTCATCTGTGGTAAATTACATTGATTGGACATGATTTGGAAAGGGACACGCCTGGCTATATAAGGTCCCACAGTTGACAGTGCATGTCAGAGCAAAAACCAAGCCATGCGGTGGAAAGGAGTTGTCCGTAGAGCTCCGAGACAGGATTGTGTCGAGTCACAGTTCTGGGGAAGGGTACCAACACATTTCTGCAGCATTGAATGTCCCCAAGAACACAGTGGCCTCCATCATTCTTAAATGGATGAAGTTTGGAACCACCAATACTCTTCCTAGAACTGGCTGACTGGCCAAACTGACTGCACCCGATGATCACTCTGACACAGTTCCTCTGTGGAGATGGGAGAACCTTCCAGAAGGACAACCATCTCTGCAGCACTCCACCAATCAGGCCTTTATGGTAGAGTGACCAGACGGAAGCCACTCCTCAGTAAAAGGCACATGACAGCCCATTTGGAGTTAGCCAAAAGGCACCTACAGACTCTCAGAACATGAGAAACAAGATTCTCTGGTTTGATGAAACCAAGATTAAACTCTTTGGCATAAATGCCAATTGTCGCAGAGGAGCTCTTTCAGTCACAGACTGATCCCACCACGGTGTGCCAGAGAGCGCTACAGAAGGTCCTTCCTGCCGGCGGCTATTAGACTATATAATGCCTCACCGGGGTGTCGTGCCGTCGGCAACATAGATCTGGAACTGTTGGGGTTTTAGGACCTAGTTTAACAATTATGCATCCATCCGTGAGTAACTCTGGTCCGTCAGCACTCATTCACTCAGGACTTATTTATTCATGCTGGTCTGTATATACATATTCATGTACAGTTGTTATATCATATCACGTGCAATATTGCTAGAAATTCTTGGACCTAACTTACGTAGGCATTCACTCAGGAATGCATATTAGTATCCTGTCAATTGCACCTTTTCTCATTGCTTTTAGTATATCAAATGTGCAATACGTGCAGTTGTCTGTAATTAAACCCTGCGCACTAAGGACTGTATTTTAAGGGAATTACTATTATTTCCCCAAATTATATCATACACACATTTAGCTATTAAAGTATCTCTTCCTGTCATTTACCTGTACAGTTAGTGTAACCATGCAAGTTTTCACTTATCTGTAAATATAACTGTATACTTACCTGTACAGCTAATTTAACCATGCAAAATATTCACTTACCTGTTCATTTAGCCAGTCTGTCTATTAAGTAAACTATTATTACCCTCGCTCATATCATACGCATTTTTAGCTACTGAAGTATTTCAGTGGATCTCTGTGTTCCCTGACACGCTGTCTGCCCTCTCTGTGTTCCCTGACACGCTGTCTGTCCTTTCTGTTTTCCCTGACACGCTGTCTATCCTCTCTGTGTTCCCTGACACGCTGTCTGTCCTCACTGTGTTCCCTGACACGCTGTCTATCCTCTCTGTGTTCCCTGACACGCTGTCTGTCCTCACTGTGTTCCCTGACACGCTGTCTATCCTCTCTGTGTTCCCTGACACGCTGTCTGTCCTCTCTGTGTTCCCTGACACGCTGTCTATCCTCTCTGTGTTCCCTGACACACTGTCTGTCCTCACTGTGTTCCCTGACACGCTGTCTGTCCTCACTGTGCTCCCTGACACACTGTATATCCTCTCTGTGTTCCCTGACACGCTGTCTATCCTCTCTGTGTTCCCTGACACACTGTCTGTCCTCACTGTGTTCCCTGACACGCTGTCTGTCCTCACTGTGCTCCCTGACACACTGTATATCCTCTCTGTGTTCCCTGACACACTGTCTATCCTCTCTGCACTGCTGGTGCACTTGTCCTCTTGATTTTGTTTAATTCTGAATAACCCTTCCCCCTCATAATAACGAGGTTATGAGGTGATACATGTGGTGATAGACATTGATAGACGTTCACGGCTTACTGGAGCACCGTGGTCTGGGCAGCGCTCTCCAGTGCCAACTATCATGAGTTTACGCCCAGTGCAGGACCATTTTTTTGTTTTTAGAGAGACAGAGAGAGAGAGAGAAAGAGACAGAGAGAGAGAGACAGAGAGAGACAGAGAGAGGCAGAGAGATAGAGAGGAGAGAGAGAGAGAGAGCGAGAGAGAGAGAGAGAGAGCTGGTCTCCCGCCTGACCTGGCCACCGTAATGACCATCGTACATCAAGTCTTAAGTGCTTCACCCCTCTCACCCCCTGGTATCTCTGTCCCTGGCCTGACCAGAGCCTATTTCCCATCTCACTGCTCTGCAGAGAGCTGGGCCGCGGCAACATGGATGGTGGGATTTATCTTGAGGGACAGAGTGACTGAGGGAGAAGGACTGAAGACTCTAACCACCTGGGAGAAGGTCTGTAAATCTGGACTGGGATTAAGACAAAGAGAAGGGTGGAAAAAACCCATTCACTTTCAGATGTTCTGGGTTCTATACACAAGCTATTGGCAGTAAAATTGCATTCATTATATCATGGAACTCTTGAGAAGTCAAAATAATGTAATTTGTAAATCAAGTTTATCCTAAACATAGTGTAGTACTGATATCTGCCTATACATTGGCTAACTATTAAATAATCAGTAACTCAAAAATGAATGTGAATCATAGTCATGCTCCTCAACTGCATGTGGTTGACAGCTTGTACTGGATCCCATCTCTTACCAGTCAGAGCAGAAATCAAAATTAAATCAAAGTTTATTGGTCGAATACACAGATTTGCAGATGTTATCGCAGGTGCCACGAAACGCTTGTGTTCCTAACTCCAACAGTGCAGTAATACCAAGCAACACAACGAAACGCTTGTGTTCCTAACTCCAACAGTGCAGTAATACCAAGCAACACAATTAAATAACTATAACAATAAACAATACATACAAAATCCAGAAACGTTCTGATCAAATTATGTAAGAAATAACACAACAAAAAATGATATGGTGTCTAGGAGCTTGAAACAGGGCAACCATGTCTGTCAGAATGTCCACTACCCCTGTGTGTGTGTGTGTGTGTGTGTGTGTGTGTGTGTGTGTGTGTGTGTGTGTGTGTGTGTGTGTGTGTGTGTGTGTGTGTGTGTGTGTGTGTGTGTGTGTGTGTGTGTGTGTGTGTGTGTGTGTGTGTGTGTGTGTGTGTGTGTGTGTGCGTGTGTTTGTGTGTGCGTGTGTGCGTGTGTGCGTGTGTGCGTGTGTGCGTGCGTGCGTGTGTTTGTGTGTGTGTGTGTGTGTGTGCGCGCGTGCGCGTGTGCGTGTGTGTGTGTGTGTGTGTGTGTGTGCGTGTGTGCGTGTGTGCGTGTGTGCGTGTGTGCGTGTGTGCGTGTGTGTTTGTGTGTGTGCGTGTGTGTGTTTGTGTGTGTGCAGGCTGAAGTGCCTGAAGGGGTGGGGCTACTCTAACGTCATGTTGCCGCCACCTGCTGGTAAGCTGCTTTGAAGATTCTTTCCTCTCCTCTCCCCTCCTCTCCCCTCCTCTCCTTTTCTCTCCCTTTCTCTCCCTTCCATTGAAATTAACTACAACTGGACTACCAACCCCCCATAGACATAACAAAATCCGTCCTGAAGTTTGGTTCTGCATCTCTGTCTCCATTGTCTATCAATCATAGGGCTACTCCATGGAATCACTGTTAATACACAGCCATTGGGCCTATAGGCTACAGGCTATACCAGGTGAAATGTTTCCTATAGGCTACAGGCTATACCAGGTGAAATGTTTCCTATAGGCTACAGGCTATACCAGGTGAATTGTTTCCTATAGGCTACAGTCTATACCAGGTGAATTGTTTCCTATAGGCTACAGGCTATACCAGGTGAAATGTTTCCTATAGGCTACAGGCTATACCAGGTGAAATGTTTCCTATAGGCTACAGGAAATACCAGGTGAAATGTTTCCTATAGGCTACAGGAAATACCAGGTGACATGTATCCTATAGTCTACATGCTATACCAGGTGAAATGTCTCCTATAGGCTACAGTCCGTACCAGGTGAAATGTCTCCTATAGGCTACAGTCCGTACCAGGTGAAATGTCTCCTATAGGCTACAGTCCGTACCAGGTGACATGTATCCTATAGTCTACAGTCTATACCAGGTGAAATGTCTCCTATAGGCTACAGTCTATACCAGGTGAAATGTCTCCTATAGGCTAAAGTCTATACCAGGTGACATGTCTCCTATGGGCTACAGTCTATACCAGGTGAAAAGTTGCTCCTTGCATAACTTGACTAATTCCAACTATATTCCGCTGTATATGTATTTGACAGTCTTATGCCAAGGAGTTTACAGTAATGACACACTGTGTGTTGTTACTGTACTCCCTCTCCTTGGGAAGGTGCCAACCGTGCCATCATAAGCTACCACTTACTCAAAACTGTTATATTTTCAAGCGAATAGGCCTAAATACCTTCTGGTGCTTTTTCAAATGGTCGTATGGAACACTGGTCTGCGGGTGGTAACTAACCATATTAGTATGCAAAAGAGCTGCGCCTCGCGAGGCCTACAATTTCCTTGCAAATGATTTCAGTTTTTAAGATGAAAGAAAACAAGCCAATACCATGTTCATCGCGGGTGGGGAGCGGGCGTTCGGCTCGTCAACAGAAGCTCTATTTCAATAACTTAACCCGCGTCAGCAGATAGCATAAAGGAAACAAGATCAAGATGCAGGGTGTAGAGATTCTGATCAAGATGCAGTTCTTCATATGTAGTTGATTGGGTTTGGCACAATGCCCCAGATGGCGGTATGGAGCCTGCTACAGCTGAGGAGCATGGGACACACTGGCAAAGTATCACGACTCCTTCCGAAGCTGCCCACTCCCTTTGTTCGCTTCGGTGCTCGTCGTCACCGGCCTTCTAGCCACTGCCAATTCCCTTTTCCATTTTCCATTAGTCTTGTCTGGTCTTTTCTCACACCTGGTTCATATCCATAATTACTCTGTTATATACTGTATATCGTCTGTTTCCCCCATGTCGGTGTGACTTATAGTTTGTTCTGTTTAGGCAGTATGTTGCTTACGCTCTGGGTATTTGTTTATGCCCTTTCGTTTCACCGGGTTCAGCCCGTGTTTATTTTTCAGGTGTTTACCTGTATATTTAGTATGTTGTCTGGCACGGTTGGGTCCAACTTTGTTTGCTGTTTTTTACTACTGTGGATTTTGACGTCTGAAATAATAAAGTCTCCTTCCGTCAAACTCATCTCCTGCGCCTGGTTCCACTGCATTTACTGCAACTCTCACAGAATAACTCACCGTTTCTATGCGTTGTAGAGAGGGTCAGAGAGCACTCCACAATGCTCACCAGCCTGGGTGAGGCCATGGACTAAGTGCTCCAGGCAGTCCAGTGCATGGTGAACCGAGGAGTCGACACGGGAGCCTCCTCCTTGGCGCACCCAGTCCTGACCACTCCTCCACCAGCCACGAGTGGAATACACCTGTCCCTGCCCCAGGAGTATGATGGAGCAGTTGCCCGGTGCCAGGGTTTCCTTCTTCAGCTGGACCTGTACTTCAGCACCATCTCTCCCCCACCCTCGGACCGTGAGAAGGTGTCCGCCCTCGTCTCCTGTCTGTCTGGGAAAGCCCTGAATTGGGCCAATGCGACCGGGGAAGAGGGAGGAACCGCGTTGGATGACTTCAGGAAGTTCACCCGCCGTTTACGCACCGTCTTTTCCATCTAAGGCAGGGGGCGAGGACAGCACAGGACTTCGCCTTGGAGTTTTGGACCCTGGCGGCTGGGTTAGGGTGGAACGAGCGGGCCCTCATAGATAATTTCCGCTGCAGTCTGCGCGAGGACTTCCGGCGACACCTAGCATGCCGAGATAACACCCTTGGGTTTGACCAGCTGGTGGACATGGCCAATCGGTTAGACAATCTGCTGGCATCTCGCGGAGGGGGTCAGCCTGTTCCACCCTTGTCTACTCAGGCTCCCGTTCCCATGGAGCTGGGTGGAACTGCCATCCAGGAGCCCAGAGGAAGACAGACACAGTGTACTGGGTGTGGCCGCAGAGGCTCTGTGCTTTCAAAATGCGGAATCTAGAGGCGGTGATATAATAATATTCCATGATATGATGAATGCGTCACCCCAGGTGCCAAACACACACCCACACCGAGCCCTCTGTTGCGCAGCTATTCCTTACTGTCTCTTTAATTCCCCTGTGTAAGGCGCTGGTAGATTCAGGCGCAGCTAGGAATTTTATGGATAGAGTTGTAGCTATTAGGTTAGGGATCCCGTTGATGCCCCTGTCCATCCCCATCCCCGTCAGCACACTACATAGTCGACCATTAGCGTCTGGGTATGTTAGGGAAACCACCGGCGAGATAGTCATGATTTTGTAGAGGAATCATAAGGAGACAATTCGTTTTTTCCTTATTGATTCTGCTGCATTTCCGGTGGTATTAGGAATGCCCTGGTTAGTCCTCCACAACCCACCTTTCGTGGCAGCAGAGGGCTCTGACGGGGTGGTCGCGAGAGTGCTCGGGAAGGTGTATAGGTGTTTTCGTTGGCGCTACCATGGTGGAAAGTCCCCCCCTGTGTACCTCGATTTGGCCGACGTCTTCTCCAAAAAGAGGGAGACTAAATTGCCACCCCACCGGCAGGGGGATTGTGGGATAAACCTCATAAGGTCCTCCACTTCACCCGCCTCCTCCACTTCACCCGCCCCTCCACTTCACCCGCCCCTCCACTTCACCCGCCCCTCCACTTCACCCGCCTCCTCCACTTCACCCGCCCCTCCACTTCACCCGCCCCTCCACTTCACCCGCCTCCTCCAGTTCACCCGCCTCCTCCACTTCACCCGCCTCCTCCAGTTCACCCGCCTCCTCCACTTCACCCGCCTCCTCCAGTTCACCCGCCTCCTCCACTTCACCCGCCTCCTCCACTTCACCCGCCTCCTCCACTTCACCCGCCTCCTCCACTTCACCCGCCTCCTCCACTTCACCCGCCTCCTCCACTTCACCCGCCTCCTCCACTTCACCCGCCTCCTCCACTTCACCCGCCTCCTCCACTTCACCCGCCTCCTCCACTTCACCCGCCTCCTCCACTTCACCCGCCTCCTCCACTTCACCCGCCTCCTCCACTTCACCCGCCTCCTCCACTTCACCCGCCTCCTCCACTTCACCCGGCCCTCCACTTCACCCGCCTCCTCCAGTTCACCCGCCTCCTCCACTTCACCCGCCTCCTCCACTTCACCCGCCTCCTCCACTTCACCCGCCTCCTCCACTTCACCCGGCCCTCCACTTCACCCGCCTCCTCCACTTCACCCGCCTCCTCCAGTTCACCCGCCTCCTCCACTTCACCCGCCTCCTCCACTTCACCCGCCTCCTCCACTTCACCCGGCCCTCCAGTTTATTTTCCGTGAAGAAGAAGGATGGGGGTCTGCGTCCATGAACTGATTATCGGGGCTATCAACCAGATCACAGTTAGATACAGTTATCCTCTACTTCTTAATGCCACCATGATGGAATTCAATGCATGGGGCTTCTTCACGAAACTAGACCTCAGGAGTGTGTACAACCTGGTGCGTATCAGGGAGGGAGATGAGTGGAAGACAGCATTTAGCACCACCTCAGGATATTATGAATATCTTGTCATGCCTTACGGGTTAATGAATGCTCCATCAGTCTTCCAGGCCTTTGTGGACAATATATTTAGGGACATGCTTGGGCATGGAGTAGTGGTGTACATCGATGATATCCTGGTGTATTCTGCTACGCGCTCTGAGCATGTGTCCCTGGTCCACGAGGTGCTTGGGCAACTGCTGAAGCATGACCTGTATGCCATAGCTGAGAAATGTCTGTTCTTCCAACAGTCCGTCTCCTTCCTTGGATACCACATTATCGCATTTAGGCCGTGCGTAATTGGCCGACTCCAACCATGGTAAAGGAAGTGCAGCGCTTTATTGGGTTTGCCAACTACTACCGGAGGTTTATCTGAGGCTTTGGCAAGGTAGCGGCTCCCATCACATCACTGCTAAAGGGGGGTCCGTCACATCTCCGCTGGTCTGCTGAGGCGGACAGAGCTTTCAGTCACCTGAAGGCTTTGTTCACCTCGGCCCCATCCGGACACCTCTTTGGAGTTCATAGTGGAGGTGGACGCATCCGAGGTGGGGCTAGGCGCGTTACTGTCCCAGCGCTCGGGCAAGCCTCCCAAACTCTGCCCCTGTGCTTTCTTTTCGAGGAAGCTCAGCCCAGCGGAGCAAAACTATAACGTGGGTGATTGGGAGTTGTTGGCGGTTGTCAAGGCCTTGACCGCGTGGAGACATTGGCTTTAGAGGGCTAAACACCCTTTCCTCATCTGGACTGACCACCGTAACCTGGAGTACATCCGGGCAACGAGGAGTCTCAATCCTCGTCAGGCCAGGTGGGCAATGTTCTTCACACGATTTCATTTCACCTTGTCGTATAGTCCAGGTACTAAAAACTTGAAGGCAGACATGCTGTCCCGGCTGTATGACACAGAGGGGAGGTCCGTAGATGAAACACCCATATTCCCGGCCTCCTGCGTTGTGGCGCCGGTGGTATGGGCGCTGGACGAGGACATTGAACGGGCGTTGCGTGCAGAGCCAGCTACTCCTTCATTCCCCGCTGGGCGTCTGTACATGCCGTCTGCTGTCCGTGACCGGCTCATCTATTGGGCCCATACATCTCCCTCCTCTGGGACGTGAGGGTGTATGTCTCCTCCTGTTCGGTGTGTGCCCAGTGTAAGGCACCTAGAGACCTTCCCAGGGGTAAGTTACAGCCCTGACCCATTCCACAATGACCATGGTCTCATTTGTCCTAAGACTTCCTGACTGACCTTCCTCTCTCCCAGGGGAACACCTCCTTCCCCTGCCCGGTCTCCCCACAGCTCTACAGACCACGGAGGCTTGTTTTCCAGAAAATGATCACAGTGGCATGCCATTCATTTTCTAATAAAAGCTGAGTACTGGGGTATTGTCCAGAGAAAGATTTAGTGTAGCAATATTAAGTTGTATGAAATAAAATCAGATGTGAAAAATTTCCAGCACTATGGGGTACCGGAGGAGTCTGAGGTATGGAAGGTCCCTCCACCCTCATTGGACATCGAGGGGGCCCTGGCGTACTCAGTACCTCGTGGAGTGGGAGGGGTACGGTTCGGAGGAGAGGTGCTGGGTACCGTTGGAGGACGTACTTGATCCGTTGATGCTGAGTGAGTCCCCGTGCCACTGCCAATTCCCTTTTCCATTTTCCATTAGTCTTGTCTGGTCTTTTCTCACACCTGGTTCATATCCATAATTACTCTGTTATATACTGTATATCGTCTGTTTCCCCCATGTCGGTGTGACTTATAGTTTGTTCTGTTTAGGCAGTATGTTGCTTACGCTCTGGGTATTTGTTTATGCCCTTTCGTTTCACCGGGTTCAGCCCGTGTTTATTTTTCAGGTGTTTACCTGTATATTTAGTCTGTTGTCTGGTGCGATTGGGTCCAGCTTTGTTTGCTGTTTTTTGCTACTGTGGATTTTGACGTCTGAAATAATAAAGTCTCAAACTCAACTCCTGCACCTGGTTCCACTGCATTTACTGCAACTCTCACACAAAGAGCTCTCCTCTTCTCTCCTCTTCTCTCCTTCAGAAAGACTTGCCTTTCCTCTTTAACCTGCATTATGTGGTGCTGACTGGCTGACTGGCTGACTGGCTGACTGGCTATGACCTGATGTATTATCTAGTGCTGATTGGCTGGCTGGCTGGCTGTGATATGATGTATTATCTGGTGCAGACTGACTGGCTGGCTGGCTGGCTGTGACATGATGTATTATCTGGTGCAGACTGACTGGCTGGCTGACTGGCTATGACATGATGTATTATCTGGCTGGCTAGCTGGCTAGCTGTGACATGATGTATTATCCGGTTGGCTGGCTGTGACATTATGTCTTATCTAGTGCAAACTGACTGGCTGGCTGGCTGTCACATGATGTATTATCCAGTGCAGACTGACTGGCTGGCTGGCTGTGACATGATGTATTATCTGGTGCAGACTGACTGGCTGGCTGGCTGTGACATGATGTATTATCTGGTGCAGACTGACTGGCTGGCTGTGACCTGATGTATTATCTGGTGCTGACTGGCTGACTGGCTGGCTGGCTGGCTGTGACCCTGATGTATTATCTGGTGCTGACTGGCTGGCTGGCTGGCTGGCTGTGACATGATGTATTATCTGGTGCAGACTGACTGACTGGCTGGCTGGCTGGCTGGCTGTGACATGATGTATTGTCTGGTGCAGACTGGCTGACTGGCTGGCTGTGACATGATGTATTATCTGGTGCAGACTGACTGACTGGCTGGCTGGCTGGCTGGCTGTGACATGATGTATTGTCTGGTGCAGACTGGCTGACTGGCTGGCTGTGACATGATGTATTATCTGGTGCAGACTGACTGGCTGGCTGGCTGGCTGGCTGGCTGTGATATTGATATGATGTATTATCTGGTGCTGACTGGCTGACTGGCTGGCTGGCTGGCTGTGACATGATGTATTATCTGGTGCTGACCGGCTGGCTGTGACATGATGTATTATCTGGTGCAGACTGACTGGCTGTGACATGATGTATTATCTGGTGCTGACCGGCTGGCTGTGACATGATGTATTATCTGGTGCAGACTGACTGGCTGTGACATGATGTATTATCTGGTGCAGACTGACTGGCTGTGACATGATGTATTATCTGGTGCTGACTGGCTGCCGACAGATGGGGATTCATGTCCACAACCACGGGATCGGTGAGACTGAGGGCAGCTACCTGTTCATTGGTCCCTTGCCATTTTTTTAGTAGGTTAATGTGATACAGTTGCTCCGCTCGTCTTCGTCCAGGCTGGCGTAGTCGGTAAGTTACTGGTCCAACCTTCTCAACTACCGTATAGGGACCCTGCCAGGACGCCAGGAACTTGCACGCAGAGGTGGGGACCAAGACCATCACCCTGTCTCCCGGCTGGAATTCCCGTGGTTGGGCTGCCCGATTGTAGTGGCGTTGTTGGGCCTGCTGGGCCTTGCTGAGGTGTTCCCGGACTAATGGCATGACCCGGTCGATCCTCTCCCTCATCTGCTTCACATGCTCGATGACCGTGCGGTGGGGTGCCGGCTGCTGCTCCCAAGCCTCCCGAGCGACATCCAGCAGCCCCCGTGGCTGGCGGCCGAACAGGAGCTCGAAAGGGGTGAAACCAGTTGAGGCCTGGGGTACTTCCCGGATTCCGAACGGACGTAGGGGAGCATGAGGTCCCAGTCACGTCTGTCTTCGGCCGCTACTCTACGGAGCATCCGCTTGAGGGTCTGATTAAAGCGTTCTACCAGTCCGTCGGTCTGCGGGTGGTAGACAGTCGTCCTTAACTGCAGCAGGGTGCAGAGGTCTGCCATTAGCCGGGACATGAACGGTGTACCCTGGTCAGTCAGTATCTCGGAGGGGATGCCGACCCGGCTGGCCAACAGAAACAGCTCCTGGGCGATGGCCTTCGCTGTCGCTTTACGCAGGGGGACTGCTTCCGGATACCGGGTGGCATAGTCGACGATGACAAGGATGTGTTCATAACCTCGGGCAGACTTAGGCAACGGCCCCACAAGATCCAATCCGATCCGCTCGAAGGGCACCTCAATGATGGGTAAAGGAATGAGCGGACTGGGGGGAGGAGATCTGGGCGCGGTGCGCTGACAGGTAGGACAGGCCTGGCAGAATCTCTTTACTTCTGCTTCCATGCCTGGCCAGTGAAACCGGTCTCGGATACGTTGACTGGTGTTCGCGGCTCCCAGATGACCTGCCATAGGATGGGAGTGTGCAAGTTCCAGAATGGCCTCCGTCTTGGTCCGTGGGACGACTAACAACTCCTTCTCCTCCCCCCGTCGCTGGGCGACGCAGTATAGCAGGCCCCTTCGGACAATGAAGTGCGGGAGAGGATGGGGTCGTGGGAGGACGTCTTTCCCATCCACAGTGCGGATTTGCCCCCAGCAATGCTTCAGCCGATCGTCCTCCCGTTGTTCTTTGGCAAAAGAGCCCCCCTCACTGGCCTGACGGAAAACATCATAGAAAAGGTTAGTAGCTTGAGAGGGGGACTCACCATCTCTCCCGTTGTCCGAAGCTAGCAGTGCCGGCCGGCGGCGGGGTCTCCGTGGCTGCCTGCGGTGATGACGGTTCCCTTTCTGACTGGCGGCCTGGGCGGCGGCAGCGAGCAGGCGGTCGAAGCCGGGCCAATCCCTGCCGAGGAGTAAAGGGACCGGAAGGTTCTCCATTATTCCAGCCTCCACAGGCCAACTGCCATGAGCTGCAGCGATGTTGATACGACGAGCTGGAACCTGTTGGGTATCTCCGTGCACACAAGTAATGGGAAGTAGACTCCGTTGGTTGCAACGTGGAGGGCACAGTCGAGCTTGAATGAGGGTGACCCCACTGCCCGAATCCAGAAGCGCCAGTATGGGTTGGCCATTCACGGTGACGTCCGCTTCTGGGGCCGCAGGTGGGACGCGCTGATGTATGATGCATCCCGCCACCCAGGTCCGCGGGGACGTGGTGAGATCAGCGGTGGGCATTGGCTCGTCCATCGGTAAGGGAACCGTCGGCCTGCCAACTGCGCGCGGGGTGCCCTCCGGCGTGCGTCGCTCCTGGACCACCCTCCGGGGAAACGGCGGCGCCCTCTCCCCAAACTCCCGATGTTGGACAGCGTCCGCCAGCTCGATCGCCTCGACTAGGTCCAGGACAGTGGCGGGATTCCTCATCCCGACGGCTTGGCGGTGGGCTCGGGGCAGGGCTCGTCGGAGGCGATCGACCACCACACGTTCTACTATCTGGGCGGCGGTGGGCTCTCCTTCCATCAACCAGTGTTGGGCCAAGCGGACGAGTTCGGCCGCCTGGGCTCGCGCTGGCACCCGGACTTTATATTCCCACTCGAAAAACTGTTGTGCAGCGCAAATGGGGGAAAGTCCCAGTCGGGCAAGGATTTCCCGCTTCACCTCTCCATAATCACCAGCCCTCGCTGGGGGTAGCGAGAAGAACGCCCGTTGAGCCTCACCAGTGAGAAGGGGCGCCAGCGCTGAAGCCCAGTCGTTCGGATCCCATCCCTCGCGGTGAGCTGTGGATTCGAACATTTGGAGGTAGGCTTCCGCATCGTCAGACTCTGTCATCTTCGGCAAGAGCCGGGCCGCTTGCATTCGGGCGTCAGGTAGTGGAACGCGCGAGGCCGCTTGGGCGCGGAGGGCGGCGAGTTCCGCCTCGGTCCCGCCCTGTCGAGTGGCCAGATGTTCCATAATCTGTTGCTGGCGGACGCTGACTTCAGTCAGGCGCTGCAACAGTTCATCCACTTCCATGGGGAGAGAGGACGCCAACCAGTGCTGGAGAAAGAGAACAGATTTTTTTTTTTTTAGTGCGGGTACATGCCAACACTTGTGTGTGATTTCTCATGCAATGCCCGCATTCTCCACCAGATGTCACGGGTGAGAAATCACACAACAAGGTAGCTCAGTGCAATGGCCCCGGAGGGTGGATATTTATTAATCCTTTGAAGTGAAGGTGTTGGGGAAAAAGCAGGGGTGCTCGGTGCGATCGTGCCTGGTGTTTCTGCGGTGTCCTCGTGTCCGTGAAGAGGTGTCCAGGCGTGCGTGCTGCGGCCGTCGGTCACTCGCTATCTTCTGCGTAACAAAGAGAGAGAACGTTAGAGCCAGAGCGATCTGCATGAGACGTTAGTCTTCCTGAGTGAGAGCGGCGCTGGCTTCTTAAGCTCTGTGTTGACGAGCGGCAGCTGGGAGCGATCGGCCTGTGATGAGGACGTGCAGGTGTAGCGTGTTGGTTGCCAGGGCGACGCTGATGAGCCCAGAGACACTCGTCACAATATTATAAACTGTAAAATGTTTTGTCATACCAACCACGGCTTTCAGCAAATCAGCATGCAGGGCTCGAACCACACAGTTTATAATACAGTCGTATGCAAAAGTTTGGTCACCCCTCTGAGGCTGCATAATAATTGACTCTGTCGTCACAGAAAATGATCACAGTGGCATGCCATTCATTTTCTAATAAAAGCTGAGTACTGGGGTATTGTCCAGAGAAAGATTTAGTGTAACAATATTAAGTTGTATGAAATTCAATCAGATGTGAAAAATAGGCTATGCAAACATTTGGGCACCCTTGTCATTCTGTTGATTTGAATACATGTAACTACTTAGCACTGATTAATTGGAACACACAATTGGTTTGTTGAGCTCATTAAGCCTTGAACTTCATAGACAAGTGCATCCAATCATGAGAAAAGGTATTTAAGGTGGCCAATTGCAAGTTGTTGTTCTCTTTGACTCTCCTCTGAAGAGTGGCAACATGGGGGCCTCAAAACAACTCTCAAATGACATGAAAACAAAGATTGTTCAACATTATGGTTTAGGGGAAGGCAAAAAAAAACTATTGCAGAGATGTAAGCTGTCAGTGTCCACTGTGAGGAACATAGTGCGGAAATGGAAGACCACAGGCACAGTTCTTGTTAAGGCCAGAAGTGGCAGGCCAAGGATGGTGAGAACGGTCAAAAACAGCCCACAGACCACCTCCAAAGACCTACAACATCATCTTGCTGCAGATGGTGTCACTGTGCATCGTTCACAATTCAGCGCACTTTGCACAAGGAGAAGCTGTACAGGAGAGTGATACGGAAGAAGCCTTTTCTGAACACACGCCTCAAACGCACATTTGGACAAGCCAGCTTCATTTTGGAATAAGGTGTTGTGGACTGATGAAACAAAGATTGAGTTATTTGGTCATAACAAGGGGCGTTATGCATGGCGGCAAAAGAACACAGCGTTCCAAGAAAAACACTTGCTACCCACAGTAACATTTGGTGGGGGTTCCATCATGCTTTGAGGATGTGTGGCCATTGCCGGTACTGGGAATCTTGTTAAAGTTGAGGGTCGCATGGATTCCACTCAATATCAGCAGATTCTTGGGAATAATGTTGAAGAATCAGTCACAAAGTTAAGGTTACGCCGGGGCTGGATATTTCAACAAGACAACGACCCAAAACACTGCTCAAAATCTACCCGGGAATTTATGCAGAGGAACAAGTACAATGTTCTGGAATGGCCATCCCAGTCCCCAGACCTGAATATCATTGAGAATCTGTGGGATGATTTGAAGCGGGCTGTCCATGCTCGGCAACCATCAAACCTAACTGAACTGGAGATGTTTTGTAAGGAGGAATGGTCCAAAATACCTTCACCCAGAATCCAGACACTCATTAGAGGCTATAGGAAGCGTCTAGAGGCTGTTATTTTAGCAAAAGGAGGCTCTACTAAATATTGATGTGATTTTTTTGTTGGGGTGCCCAAATTTATGCACCTGTATATTTTCGTTTTGATGCATATTGCACATTTTCTGTTAATCCAATAAACCTCATTTCACTACTGAAATATTACTGTGTTCATCAGTTATTTGATAGATCAAAATGAAATTGCTGATCCAAACACCCAATTAATTATAATTGGAAATCATGGAAATTGTCAGGGGTGCCCAAACGTTTGCATACAACTGTATATTATATACCATGGCATTTTTGAATACTTGTTTCTGATTGGCTTGAAGGGCATTCTAGAGAATGCACACTATATCAGCATGGTAGAATTCATGACTATAATTGGTTCTTGGATGTTGAAAGCACAAGTCGAATTGAAAACATTCTAGGCATCGCTGAACTTGATGTTCATAATAGCAAGCTAGGATTGACGGGTTGTTTAGCTAAACTAGCACTCTGTTTGTGTGTTACCAAGGCAACTACTGAAGCTAGATATATTGGAAACTTCAGTGGATGTTTAAAACATTTATACCCGCAAATGTATTCAATTATAGCCATGGTATAAAAGGATTATCAACTCGGAGCTGTATGGATTCTATAGAAAAATAAGAAATAATGCAAATAGTTCAACCTTCCAGATCATTCATTGTTTTCCATAGAACGCAAATCATTGATTATCCTCTACGTAGACTATAGAATCAATATTATAATATTAGGTGGTAACCTATAGAATCAAAATTATAATATGAGGTGGTAACCTATAGAAACCATATTATAATATTAGGTGGTAACCTATAGAAACCATATTATAATATTAGGTGGTAACCTATAGAATCAATATTATAAATATTAGGTGTTAACATATAGAAACCATATTATAATATTAGGTGGTAACCTATAGAATCAATATTATAATATTAGGTGGTAACCTATAGAATCAATATTATAATATTAGGTGTTAACCTATAGAAACAGTGTAATCATATTAGGTGTTAACTTATAGAAACCATATTATAATATTAGGTGGTAACCTATAGAATCAATATTATAATATTAGGTGGTAACCTATAGAATCAATATTATAAATATTAGGTGTTAACATATAGAAACCATATTATAATATTAGGTGTTAACCTATAGAAACCATATTATAATATTAGGTGGTAACCTATAGAATCAATATTATAATATTTGGTGGTAACCTATAGAAACAATATTATAATATTAGGTGGTAACCTATAGAAACAATATTATAATATTATAATATTAGTTGGTAACCTATAGAAACCATATTACAATATTAGGTGGTAACCTATAGAAACCATATTATAATATTAGGTGGTAACCTATAGAAACAATATTATTATATTTGGTGGTAACCTATAGAAATAATATTATAATATTAGGTGGTAACCTATAGAAACCATATTATAATATTAGGTGGTAACCTATAGAAACCATATTATAATATTAGGTGGTAACCTATAGAAACCTTATTATAATATTAGGTGGTAACCTATAGAAACCATATTATAATATTAGGTGGTAACCTATAGAAACAGTATCATTATATTAGGTGGTAACCTATAGAAACAGTATTATAATATGAGGTGGTAACCTATAGAAACAGTATTATAATATTAGGTGGTAACCTATAGAAAACATATTATAATAATAGGTGTTAACCTATAGAAACCATATTATAATATTAGGTGTTAACCTATGGAAACCATATTATAATATTAGGTGGTAACCTATAGAATCAATATTATAATATTAGGTGGTAACCTATAGAAACCATATTATAATATTAGGTGGTAACCAATAGAAACCATATTATAATATTAGGTGTTAACCTATAGAATCCGTATTATAATATTAGGTGGTAACCTATAGAATCCACATTATAACATTAGTTGGTAACCTAAAAAAACTATATTATAATATTAGGTGGTAACCTATAGAAACCATATTATAATATTAGGTGGTAACCTATAGAAACTATATTATAATATTAGGTGGTAATCTATAGAAACCATATTATAATATTAGGTGGTAACCAATAGAAACCATATTATAATATTAGGTGGTAACCTATAGAATCCGTATTATAATATTAGGTGGTAACCTATAGAATCCACATTATAACATTAGTTGGTAACCTAAAGAAACCATATTATAATATTAGGTGGTAACCTATAGAAACCATATTATAATATTAGGTGGTAACCTATAGAAACAGTATCATTATATTAGGTGGTAACCTATAGAAACAGTATTATAATATGAGGTGGTAACCTATAGAAACAGTATTATAATATTAGGTGGTAACCTATAGAAACAGTATTATAATATGAGGTGGTAACCTATAGAAACAGTATTATAATATTAGGTGTTAACCTATAGAAAACATATTATAATAATAGGTGTTAACCTATAGAAACCATATTATAATATTAGGTGTTAACCTATGGAAACCATATTATAATATTAGGTGGTAACCTATAGAATCAATATTATAATATTAGGTGGTAACCTATAGAAACCATATTATAATATTAGGTGGTAACCTATAGAAACCATATTATAATATTAGGTGGTAACCTATAGAAACCATATTATAATATTAGGTGGTAACTTATAGAATCAATATTATAATATTAGGTGGTAACCTATAGAAACCATATTATAATATTAGGTGTTAACCTATAGAAACCATATTATAATATTAGGTGGTAACCTATAGAAACCATATTATAATATTAGGTGGTAACCTATAGAAACCATATTATAATATTAGGTGGTAACCTATAGAAACAATATTATGATATTAGTTGGTAACCTATAGAAACAATATTATAATATTTGGTGGTAACCTATAGAAACAATATTATAATATTAGGTGGTAACCTATAGAAACAATATTATAATATTAGGTGGTAACCTATAGAATCCGTATTATAATATTAGGTGGTAACCTATAGAATCCACATTATAACATTAGTTGGTAACCTAAAAAAACTATATTATAATATTAGGTGGTAACCTATAGAAACCATATTATAATATTAGGTGGTAACCTATAGAAACTATATTATAATATTAGGTGGTAACCTATAGAAACCATATTATAATATTAGGTGGTAACCAATAGAAACCATATTATAATATTAGGTGTTAACCTATGGAAACCATATTATAATATTAGGTGGTAACCTATAGAATCAATATTATAATATTAGGTGGTAACCTATAGAAACCATATTATAATATTAGGTGGTAACCTATAGAAACCATATTATAATATTAGGTGGTAACCTATAGAAACCATATTATAATATTAGGTGGTAACCTATAGAATCAATATTATAATATTAGGTGGTAACCTATAGAAACCATATTATAATATTAGGTGTTAACCTATAGAAACCATATTATAATATTAGGTGGTAACCTATAGAAACCATATTATAATATTAGGTGGTAACCTATAGAAACCATATTATAATATTAGGTGGTAACCTATAGAAACAATATTATGATATTAGTTGGTAACCTATAGAAACAATATTATAATATTTGGTGGTAACCTATAGAAACAATATTATAATATTAGGTGGTAACCTATAGAAACAATATTATAATATTAGGTGGTAACCTATAGAAACCATAGTATAATATTAGGTGTTAACCTATAGAAACCATATTATAATATTAGGTGGTAACCTATAGAATCAATATTATAATATTAGGTGGTAACCTATAGAAACCATATTATAATATTAGGTGGTAACCTATAGAAACCATATTATAATATTAGGTGGTAACCTATAGAATCGATATTATAATACTAGGTGGTAACCTATAGAATCAATATTATAATATTAGGTGGTAACCTATAGAAACATTATTATAATATTTGGTGGTAACCTATAGAAACCATATTATAATATTAGGTGTTAACCTATAGAAACAATATTATAATATTAGGTGTTAACCTATAGAAACAATATTATAATATTAGGTGTTAACCTATAGAAACCATATTATAATATTAGGTGGTAACCTATAGAAACCATATTATAATATTAGGTGTTAACCTATAGAAACAATATTATAATATTAGGTGTTAACCTATAGAAACAATATTATAATATTAGGTGTTAACCTATAGAAACAATATTATAATATTAGGTGTTAACCTATAGAAACCATATTATAATATTAGGTGTTATCCTATAGAAACCATATTATAATATTAGGTGTTAACCTATAGAAACCATATTATAATATTAGGTGGTAACCTATAGAAACCATATTATAATATTAGGTGTTAACCTATAGAAACCATATTATAATATTAGGTGGTAACCTATAGAAACAATATTATAATATTAGGTGTTAACCTATAGAAACCATATTATAATATTAGGTGGTAACCTATAGAAACCATATTATAATATTAGGTGTTAACGTATTGAAACCATATTATAATATTAGGTGGTAATCTATAGAAACAATATTATAATATTAGGTGTATTATATGACCGAGAAACCTCTGTGATATCTTTTTTTTTAGTTCCCCATACAACACTGTTTAAATCAGTTTATTTTTATTATTATTATTATTGCTATTATTCTTATTATTATTATTGTTATTATTATTAAACATCTTGAACACTATTGTGTTTGTTCTTTATTCTATTGTTTATTATTGATATTTAAATTCACATGGCTTCAGTGACACTCTTTTCGTTTTAAATGATATAAAGCTTTATATCTTGACTATATCCATTATTATACAAAGACAGCTTCGAACAGACATTAGAGCATCTCTGAATAGTTGGGCTCTCTGCTAATATCTGAGGCAATGTATTCATTAATATAGTGTTGCTACGTGCTACAATGCATTTATTCAGAGTCTTTGTTTATTTGACTATTTTCAAATCATAAAAACGAGCATAAATCACGGCTCTGTATAACAATATTATGCTTGTACTTTTAAGTCCCTAACGTGAGCTACTTCAACTCACCGCGTCTATAAATCACGTCTCTGCTTCTTCCCCCGGAGCGTCCATGAAGCACCGCGCTGCACCGTGGAGAGGACATGAGCCGGGACCCGGGAATTATCCACAGACAACCATTAATACTTTTTAGCGACCGTTTAATATTATTACTTTTAATGCATATAAAATAATAAATACAAAAAAGGAAACTCATCAGTCTTATGTCTGTTTAGGTATCAATTCGCATATTCTATCTAACGTTTGACCTTTAGGCAAAAAGGTTTCCTGTTTTGTATTTCGTTCAAAGCTCGCAGTATTGTTTTATAATCGGTATGTTTTCTCCTCCCACGTCACACATTAAATGTAGCCTAAATTATCGTCATAATAAACGAATATTACTTAGTTTATTATAGTAACTATTGCAATAAATGATTAAATAATGTTACTATTGTTTTATTGTGAGTATTATTATTGTTGTCATAAACAAAACTAATTGAAAACATTGTGAAGTTACCGTAGACTTCAATAAACAGTTTCTAAATAATGTAGTCTAATTATTTTATCTCTTTTTCAGGGCTTGACAGGCAGTCAAAATATTGAAGTCGCGGAATAACGTGTGGACATTGATGAGTGTCAGTGACAGAGGTGTCAACAGAGGATCATAGTCTCAACAAACCACTGACTTAACTCACTGTCAACCAAGCGGCAAAGGAAGACTTCCCTGAATTCTGAGTCACTAACTAAAACGGTACAACTTTAGCACAATAGCCTCAGAAAAAATATGTGTTGTAACCGTTTTAGACTCAGTAGGAATATTCCCTTCACCAAAGCTATCAGCAGTTTAATGAGAGTAGACTTGGTAGCCTTGGACGTTCATTAGTAAATATATGTATCATAACATATAATGATTGAGCCCCTTCAAAGCGTGATATACGGTTCTGTTGTACAACTGACTAGGTTTTCCTCTTTCGTGTCTCTGTCTCTGTAGCTCATTATTAGAGCTGGTTTCTAAAGTTTCTTCCGGCAGAGGGGGTTGGTCGGTCCCACGGGCGGATACCCTTCCTGCGCCTCTCCAGACTAACCAAACATACACACTCTGATTTATAACGATCCGAGGTGCTGTCTGTCGGACTGTCTGTCGGACTGACTCTCTGCATTTTTAAAGAAACTCATAGGGAGTGTTTTTGTGGATTTACTGTGTGTACATGTAGCAGTGTATTGAAGAAGGCACATTGATGCTGCAATGTTGGTGGTTTACCCAATAAATTACTGGGAGTTTATACATATCGTGCGACTCTCTCTGTTTTTATAGCTTAGAAAAATAAATTAGGTCATATAATTTGCAAAACATTTGCATAATAATTTCAAAGCAATAATATTCTAGTTATATTAATAAGAAAATATATTTTCAATAGACAAGGTACAATATTATTTTAAACATGTTCTGATGAGACGTTCTGACTGATGCTTAATTGATTAAGGTTAGGTTATGAATGGTAGAGATGTTATATATGTAACTAATGCTTTGGAGATGTTATGGTCCAATACGCAGCATACATCACAGACTCACTCTACACTCTACACTATAGAGCTTGATTTGATAGGTAAGTAACTTGTTTACTAGTAAAGTGATCTCGCTATAGAAATCATTTACATAAACAACTTTACATCTAGGGATAAAATGTTCTTATAATATTGTCACAGCTGTTGAAGACAACAAGATTTGATTTGTATTTGATTTGTTTAGGTATTTGACATTTTCTAGGTAAGTTCCATAATAAAGAATGACTTCAGCACATGGCTGTTAAGAGCATCCTTTATTCATATAACACAGCAGGTAGCTGAGTGGTTAGAGTGTTCGGTCCGTAACCGAAAGGTTGCCGGATTAAATCCCAGAGCTGACAAGGTAAAAATCTGTCGTTCTGGCCCTGAACGAGGCTGTTAACCCACTGTTCCGAGGCCGTCATTGTAAATAAGAATTTGTTCTTAACTGACTTGCCTAGTTAAATAAACTAAAAAAGTTCAAGCATCTAATTACTGAAGGTGTTGTATGGTATCAAGAGCCAGTGCAATGAAGCTGCACTGAGGACTGTATTTTAAGGGAATTACTAGTATTACCCCAAATTATATCATACACACATTTAGCTATTAAAGTATCTCTTCCTGTCATTTATCTGTACAGTTTGTTTAAACATGCGAAATATTCACTTACCTGTAAATTTAACTGTATATTTACCTGTACAGTTCATTTAACCATGCAAAATATTCACTTACCTGTTCATTTAACCAGACTGTATATTAAGTAAACTATTAATACCCTCACTTATATCATACGCACTTTCAGCTATTTAAGTATTTCTCTGCCATCGACCTGTATAGTATAGTTAACCATGCAAATACTCCTTATTTATCTATATCAACTTTTTCACCTAACACTCTGTAACAATGTATAGTGTACCCATCCACCCATACTATGCAGTGTCTTTTTATAGCTTTTTTGCACCCCAGACTTCTTTTTATTATTTTTCATACTGCCGCTCTATGTATCATGTACCGTGTATCTGTCTTTTGTGTACTTTCGTTCTGGCATTTTGCATTTTTCGTAGCTGCTTGACGAAGAAATGTCTGTCTATCTATCTATCTATCTATCTATCTATCTATCTATCTATCTATCTATCTATCTATCTATCTATCTATCTATCTATCTATCTATCTATCTATCTATCTATCTATCTATCTATCTATCTATCTATCTATCTATCTATCTATCTATCTATCTATCTATCTATCTATCTATCTATCTATCTATCTATCTATCTATCTATCTATCTATCTATCTATCTATCTATCTATCTATCTATCTATCTATCTATCTATCTATCTATCTATCTATCTATCTATCTATCTGTACCACCACTCCACCACATCTCTGTATCACCACTCCACCACATCTCTGTACTGCCACTCCACCACATCTCTGTACCACCACTCCACCACATCTCTGTACCACCACATCTCTGTACCACCACTCCACCACATCTCTGTACCACCACATCTCTGTACTGCCACTCCACCACATCTCTGTACCACCACTCCACCACATCTCTGTACCACCACTCCACCACATCTCTGTACCACCACTCCACCACATCTCTGTACCACCACATCTCTGTACCACCACTCCACCACATCTCTGTACCACCACTCCACCACATCTCTGTACCACCACATCTCTGTACCACCACTCCACCACATCTCTGTACCACCACTCCACCACGTCTGTGTACCACCACATACAGTTGAATTCGGTTATTTACATACACCTTAGCCAAAGACATTTAAACTCAGTTTTTCATAATTCCAGGTTTGTAGGCCTCCTTGCTCGCACATGCTTTTTCAGTTCTGCCCACAAATGTTCTATAGGATTGAGGTCAGGGCTTTGTGATGGCCGCTCCAATACCTTGACTTTGTTGTCCTGAAGCCATTTTGACACAACTTTGGAAGTATGCTTGGGGTCATTGTCCATTTGGAAGACGTGTTTGCGACCAAGCTTTAACTTCCTGACTGATGTCTTGAGATGTTGCTTCAATATATCCACATAATTTTCCTTCCTCATGATGCCATCTATTTTGTGAAGTGCACCAGTCCCTCCTGCAGCAAAGCACCCCCACAACATGATGCTGCCACTCCTGTGATTCACTGTTGGGATGGTGTTCTTCGGCTTGCAAGCCTCCCCCTTTTTCCTCCAAACATAACGATGGTCATTATGGCCAAACAGTTATATTTTTGTTTCATCAGAGGACATTTCTCCCAAAAATCCGATCTTTGTCCCCATGTGCAGTTTCAAACCGTAGTCTGGCTTTTTTATGGTGGTTTTGGAGCAGTGGCCTCTTCCTTGCTGAGCAGACTTTCAGGTTATGTCGATATAGGACTCGTTTTACTGTGGATATAGATACATTTTTACCTGTTTCCTCCAGCATCTTCACAAGGTCCTTTGCTGTTGTTCTGTGATTGATTTGCACTTTTCGTACCAAAGTACGTAAATCTCTAGGAGACAGAACGCGTCTCCTTCCTGAGCGGTATGACGGCTGTGTGGTCCCATGGTGTTTATACTTGTGTACTATTGTTTGTACAGATGAAAGTGGTACCTTCAGGCATTTGGAAATTTCTCCCAAGGATGAACCAGACTTGTGGAGGTCTAAAAAATATTTTCTGAGGTCTTGGCTGATTTCTTTTGATTTTCCCATGATGTCGAGCGAAGAGGCACTGAGTTTGAAGGTAGGCCTTGACATACTTCCACAGGTACACCTCCAATTGACTCAAATTATGTCTAAAGCTTCTAAAGCCATGACATCATTGTCTGGAATTTTCCAAGCTGTTTAAAGGCACAGTCAACTTAGTGTATGTAAACCTCTGACCGACTGGAATTGTGATATATTGAATTATAAGTGAAATAATCTGTCTGTAAACAATTGTTGGAAGAATTACTTGTGTCATGCACAAAGTAGATGTCCTAACCGACTTGCCAAAACTGTAGTTTGTTAACATGAAATCTGTGAAGTGGTTGAAAAAGGAGTTTTAATGACTTCAACCTACAGTAAGTGTATGCAAACCTCCGACTTCAACTGTATCTGTACCAACACTCCACCACATCTCTGTACCACCACTCAACCACGTCTCTGTACCACCACTCCACCACATCTCTGTACCACCACTCCACCACGTCTCTGTACCACCACTCCACCACATCTCTGTACCACCACTGCACCACATCTCTGTAAAGCCACTGCACCACATCTCTGTAAAGCCACTGCACCACATCTCTGTACCAACACTCAACCACGTCTCTGTACCACCACTCCACCACATCTCTGTACCACCACTCCACCACATCTCTGTAAAGCCACTCCACCACATCTCTGTACCACCACTCCACCACATCTCTGTACCACCACTCCACCACATCTCTGTACCACCACTCCACCACATCTCTGTATCACCACTCCACCACATCTCTGTACCACCACTCCACCACATCTCTGTACCACCACTGCACCACATCTCTGTACCACCACATCTCTGTACCACCACTCCACCACATCTCTGTACCACCACATCTCTGTACCACCACTGCACCACATCTCTGTAAAGCCACTGCACCACATCTCTGTAAAGCCACTGCACCACATCTCTGTACCACCACTGCACCACATCTCTGTAAAGCCACTCCACCACATGTATGTATCTAAATGCTATAAATATATGGCCACATTTACTCATCCTTTTTCCTGCTCTCTCTGCTCTCAATCCCCTAGCTCAGTTAATAACAGTTAACTTGACCCCCCCCCTCCCCCCCCACACACACACACAAATAATACTTTGGGAAATCATTCCTCCAAAGTGTTACATCATTTATTGCCAGGACTTTGGTGAACTTCTCGTGAAAAATTAATGCCTTTAATTTTGTTTGATGGCAACATCAGCGCAGCTTTGTAAATCGATCTTTAATGAGATTTTGCTACAGGGGATAATCTGCCACTGACAGAAAAACATCTTGGAAACATCTGTAGACCGACGATTACACCCCCCTCACAGCACGTCGCTGAGTGAACAGAAACACAGAGACAAATGGTCACTCTGAAAGTACAACTTTCTATCAAAAGACAAGAACATAACTTTCATTCATGAGTTTGTTTGGATAATTAAAATGAGTTTGTTTAATATATTTCCTTTGTAGAGGTATGTATACTGTACCTACCTGCATAGTTACATCTGTAATACAGTATAACATAGTTTGGTAACGTTGCAGCTGTAATACAGTAAAACATTGTTTGGTAACGTTGCAGCTGTAATACAGTAAAACATTGTTTGGTAACGTTACAGCTGTAATACAGTAAAACATTGTTTGGTAACGTTACAGCTGTAATACAGTAAAACATTGGTTGGTAACGTTACAGCTGTAATACAGAAAAACGTTGTTTGGTAACGTTACAGCTGTAATACAGTAAAACATAGTTTGGTAACGTTACATCTGTAACACAGTAAAACATTGTTTGGTAACGTTACAGCTGTAATACAGTAAAACATAGTTTGGTAACGTTACAGCTGTAATACAGTAAAACATAGTTTGGTAACGTTACAGCTGTAATACAGTAAAACATTGTTTGGTAACGTTACATCTGTAATACAGTAAAACATTGTTTGGTAACGTTACAGCTGTAATACAGTAAAACATAGTTTGGTAACGTTACAGCTGTAATACAGTAAAACATAGTTTGGTAACATTACAGCTGTAATACAGTAAAACATAGTTTCGTAACGTTACAGATGTAATACAGTAAAACATTGTTTGGTAACGTTACAGCTGTAATACAGTAAAACATTGTTTGGTAACGTTACATCTGTAATACAGTAAAACATAGTTTGGTAACGTTACAGCTGTAATACAGTAAAACATAGTTTGGTAACATTACAGCTGTAATACAGTAAAACATAGTTTCGTAACGTTACAGATGTAATACAGTAAAACATTGTTTGGTAACGTTACAGCTGTAATACAGTAAAACATTGGTTGGTAACGTTACAGCTGTAATACAGTAAAACGTTGTTTGGTAACGTTACAGCTGTAATACAGTAAAACATTGTTTGGTAACGTTACATCTGTAATACAGTAAAACATTGTTTGGTAACGTTACAGCTGTAATACAGTAAAACATAGTTTGGTAACGTTACAGCTGTAATACAGTAAAACATTGTTTGGTAACGTTACAGCTGTAATACAGTAAAAAATAGTTTGGTAACGTTACAGCTGTAATACAGTAAAACATAGTTTGGTAACGTTACAGCTGTAATACAGTAAAACATAGTTTGGTAACGTTACATCTGAAATACAGTAAAACATAGTTTGATAACGTTACAGATGTAATACAGTAAAACATAGTTTGGTAACGTTACAGCTGTAATACAGTAAAACATAGTTTGGTAACGTTACATCTGTAATACAGTAAACCATTGTTTGGTAACGTTACAGCTGAAATAAAATGAGACATGGGACGGCAGAAGTGAGGCATCAGAGAATTTGCCAATCGCCCAGCCTGCATGACGACAGCATGGTGACTTCAAGGATCATTATGTACAACACTATGTATGTTTAATGGACCTTGGGTTCATAAAGAGAGAGATGTCTTTGTTATCACCTGTGTCCTCTCATACAGCTGATCCAGATAATCAAATGGGGAGAGCTGAGAAACATCATGCACATTAGTACCATGGTTAAGTTGGCTTGAGGCTTGGAGAGCAGAGGAACCAGCAGTGATTACTTTGGTATCCTAACAGACGTAGTACACAGTGAAATCATTTCACATTGACATCTCATAGCATCCAATTTGGAACTAGACATTATTCTACTGCTTAAGCAAGCCAACTGAATTCTGACAGCCTCATGCAGATATCCATCCTCCGACCATAAAACCCTGCCTTAATAAAGCGATGCCAGAGAATCCTGCCAAACCAACCAATACAAACTGAGCAACCGCCCATCAACCAATCCAAACGGATCTTTTCCAGAGCACTGTGGTATAGAATGCTTTCTAAGGGGTGCCTGGACAGAGTCCCACAGCTCAGTAACTGTTCCAAGGAGAAGAGAGGTTTGGACTCCATCCAGAGAAAATAAGATCATATCATAGCAGCTCTAGAGCCCAGCCAAAAGCTGCCCAAATTAAAGCTGACACGTTGGATCACATCAACAAAGATCTTCTCAGTGCCTCTCAGACGGTCACTAGATCTTTAAATATGTCTCTCTCAGTGCCTCTCAGACGGTCACTAGATCTTTAAATATGTCTCTCTCAGTGCCTCTCAGACGGTCACTAGATCTTTAAATATGTCTCTCTCAGTGCCTCTCCGACGGTCACTAGATCTTTTCACTGTGCCATGATGCCATCTTGCCACTGCCATCCATCTTTGTTTTACAGAATCTTAGCCATAACACTATCATGACCTCACCTCTCCATACCCTACCCTCACCCTTCCTCACCTCACCCCTCCTCACCCCAGCCCTCCTCAACCACTCCCCACCGTAACCCTTCTAACCTCACCCCTCCTCAACCCTACCCCTCCTCTCCTCACCCCTCCTCAACCCACCCTTCCTCACCCCACCCCTCCTCACCCTACCCCTCCTCACCCCTCTCACCCCTGCTATAGATGTAACATCTCATAACTTATAATAATATGGTCATAATACTGTCATGACCCATATAGTTACACCTGTTGTGACATATATTGTGTTATTTTATGGCTGGTTATGACACCTACATAACAGTGTCAAAACCTACATTTTATTCAAATTAGTTGTTTCCCTGCCAACAAGTTTCTATTCGTTTGAAAGTGTGTTTCCTTAATTTTCATCATATTTTACACTGAGAAAAAATATAAATGCAACATGTAACAATTTTAAGTTACAGTTCAGAAGGAAATCAGTCAAAAGAAATGAATTCATTAGACCCTAATCTATGGATTTCACATGACTGGGAATACAGACATGCATCTGTTGGTCTCATATACCTTACAAAAAAGGTAGGGTCGTGGATCAGAAAACCAGTCCGTATCTGGTGTGATCTCCATTTGCCTCATGCTGCGTGACACATCTCCTTCACATAGAGTTGACTGTTGCCTGTGGAATGTTGTCCCACTCCTCTTCAATGTCTGTGTGAAGTTGCTGGATATTGTCAGGAACTGGAATACACTGCCACACACATCGATCCAGAGCATCCCAAACATGCTCAATGGGTGACATGTCTGGTGAGTATGCAGGCCATAGAAGAACTGGGACATATTTCAGCTTCCAGGAATTTTGTACAGATCCTTGAGACATGGGGCAGTGTATTATCATGCTGAAACATGAGGTTATGGCGTCAGATGAATGGCACGACAACGACCATCGAAGGTGAGCATTTGCCCACTGAAGTCGGTTACGACTAAGAACTGCAGTCAGGTCAAGACCCTGGTGAGGACGACGAGCACTCAGATAAGCTTCCCTGAGACGGTGTCTGACAGTTTGTGCAGAACTTCTTCGGTTGTGAAAACCCATAGTTTCATCAGCTGTCCAGGTGGCTGGTCTTAGACAATCCCGCAGGTGAAGAAGCCAGATGTGGAGGTCCTGGGCTGGCATTGTTATACATGGTCTGCGGTTGTGATACCAAATTCTCTGAAACGACATTGGAGGCGGCTTTATGAATATAAATTAACAAATTCTCTGACAACAGCTCTGGTGGGCATTCCTGCAGGCAGCATGCCAATTGCATGCTTCCTCAAAACGTGGCATTGTGTTGTGTGACAAAACTGCAAATGTTTTAGTGTCATTTTACAGTATTGTTCCCAGCTCAAAATACACCTGTGTAATGATCATAATGTTTAGTCAGCTTCTTGATATGCCACAACTATCAGGTGGATGGATTATCTTGACAAAGGAGAAATGTTCAGTAACAGGGATGAAAACAAATTTGTGCATAACATTTTAGAGAAATAAGCTTTTTGTGTGTATGAATAATATCTGGGATATTTTATTTCAGCTCCTGAAACATGGGACCAACACTTTACATGTTGGTTATATTGGTGTTCAGCATAAATATCTTGTAGATAATACACATTATGAAACTGTCATGAAGCATTATGACCATCATAATCATATAAGCCAGATAGGGGGGTGGCAGGTAGCTGAGTGGTTTGAGCTTTGGGCCTGTAATTGAAAGGTTGCTGGATCGAATCCCTGAGCTGACAATAAAAAAATCTGTCGTTCTGCGCCTGAACGAGGCAGTTAACCCACTGATCCGAGGCTGTCATTGAATTTGTTCTTAACTGACTTGCCTTGTTAAAAACAATAGTCCTATCATGTTCATGCCCTTATATCAGTCATAGAGGGTGTCTTGTCCTGCTCCTGTATTCATCCCAGTTATCAACAACAGAGCATTGTGGGTAGGTGCATGTCTGACATCAATGTGGGTGCAATTACAATGATAATTTAATACGGTACATTTCTCAAATAAATGTATAACATAAACATACTGTTGAGAAGTAGGCTATGGTGTAATGTGATGTTCTGCCTTGTGTGATGGGTTTTGAAACAATCATAAAATAACTACTGTGGTAGGTCTTGTCATAACCACTGTGGTAGGTCTTGTCATAACCAGTCATAAAATAACGCAGGTCTAAATATATTCGTCATGAAAGTGTTATGACCATATTATAACAGGTTATGACAACTTATGTCAGCTGTTATAACATGTTATGACATGGTTATGACGTTGGGTGTCAAGTAAAGTGTTCCCGGAGGAAATGTTAAAAGTGGAACGATGCCTCGCCAGTGATGGTGTCTCAATATTACAGCTTTACAGACATGTCTAACACTTCTTCTCCACCTGGTCTTTACAGACATGTCTAACACTTCTTCTCCACCTGGTCTTTACAGACATGTCTAACACTTCTTCTCCACCTGGTCTTTACAGACATGTCTAACACTTCTTCTCCACCTGGTCTTTACAGACATGTCTAACACTTCTTCTCCACCTGGTCTTTACAGACATGTCTAACACTTCTTCTCCACCTGGTCTTTACAGACATGTCTAACACTTCTTCTCCACCTGGTCTTTACAGACATGTCTAACACTTCTTCTCCACCTGGTCTTTACAGACATGTCTAACACTTCTTCTCCACCTGGTCTTTACAGACATGTCTAACACTTCTTCTCCAGCTGGTCTTTACAGACATGTCTAACACTTCTTCTCCACCTGGTCTTTACAGACATGTCTAACACTTCTTCTCCACCTGGTCTTTACAGACATGTCTAACACTTCTTCTCCAGCTGGTCTTTACAGACATGTCTAACACTTCTTCTCCACCTGGTCTTTACAGACATGTCTAACACTTCTTCTCCAGCTGGTCTTTACAGACATGTCTAACACTTCTTCTCCACCTGGTCTTTACAGACATGTCTAACACTTCTTCTCCACCTGGTCTTTACAGACATGTCTAACACTTCTTCTCCACCTGGTATTTACAGACATGTCTAACACTTCTTCTCCAGCTGGTCTTTACAGACATGTCTAACACTTCTTCTCCACCTGGTCTTTACAGACATGTCTAACACTTCTTCTCCACCTGGTCTTTACAGACATGTCTAACACTTCTTCTCCACCTGGTCTTTACAGACATGTCTAACACTTCTTCTCCACCTGGTCTTTACAGACATGTCTAACACTTCTTCTCCACCTGGTCTTTACAGACATGTCTAACACTTCTTCTCCACCTGGTCTTTACAGACATGTCTAACACTTCTTCTCCACCTGGTCTTTACAGACATGTCTAACACTTCTTCTCCACCTGGTCTTTACAGACATGTCTAACACTTCTTCTCCACCTGGTCTCATTTCTCTTCTTTAAGTTTTTCTTTCAGTACGTCTCGTTCCTCCGCTGCGGATGCCATGGAAACAATAGACTGTCTGGGTTAATTACAGGGTAGCGTTCCGACGGCCAGGTGGGGTGCACAGCATTGTGGGTAATGGGCGCCGTCCTTATGGATTGGACACTGGGGTTGAAGTAAAGGATGGCCTGCCATCTCACTTCCTAGTTGATTTGGTCATCTGCTTCTACACACACACACACACACACACACACACACACACTATACACACACACACACACACACACACACACACACACACTATACACACACACACACACACACACACACACACACACACACACTGTACACACACACACACACACACACACACACACACTATACACTCTCACACACACAAACACACTGTACACACACACACACACACACTATACACACACACTATACACACACACACACACACACACACACACACACACACACACACACACACACACACACACACACACACACACACACAAACACACACACACACTATACACACACACACACACACACACACACATAGTCCCCTGTATATAGCCCCCTGTCTACTGCCCCTGTATATAGTCCCCTGTATATATCCCCCTGTATATAGTCACCTGTATATATCACCCTGTATATAGTCCCCTGTATATAGCCCCCTGTCTACTGCCCCTGTATATAGTCCCCTGTATATATCCCCCTGTATATAGTCACCTGTATATATCACCCTGTATATAGTCCCCTGTATATAGCCCCCTGTCTACTGCCCCTGTATATAGTCCCCTGTATATATCCCCCTGTATATAGTCACCTGTATATATCACCCTGTATATAGTCCCCTGCATATATCCCCCTGTCTACTGCCCCCTGTATATATCCCCCTGTCTATAGCCCCCTGTCTACTGCCCCCTGTCTATAGCCCCCTGAATATAGCTCCCTGTATATAGTCCCCTGTATATATCCCCCTGTATACTGCCCCCTGTATATATCCCCCTGTCTATATCCCCCTGCCTACTGCCCCCTGTCTATAGCCCCCTGTATATAGCCCACTGTCTATAGCCCCCTGTCTACTGCCCCCTGTATATAGTCCCCTATCTACAGCCCCCTGTCTACTGCCCCCTGTCTATAGCCTCATGTCTATAGCCCCCTGTCTACTGCCCCCTGTCTACTTGCCCCTGTCTATAGCCTCCTGTCTATAGCCCCATGTCTACTGCCCCCTGTATATAGCCTCCTGTCTATAGCCCCCTGTCTACTGCCCCCTGTCTATAGCCTCCTGTCTATAGCCCCCTGTCTATAGCCCCCTGTCTACTGCCCCCTGTCTATAGCCCCCTGTCTACTGCCCCCTGCCTACAGCCCCCTGTCTATAGCCCCCTGTATATAGCTCCCTGTCTACTGCCCCCTGTCTATTGCCCCCTGTCTACTGCCCCCTGCCTACAGCCCCCTGTCTATAGCCCCCTGTATATAGCTCCCTGTCTACTGCCCCCTGTCTACTGCCCCCTGTCTACTGCCCCCTGTCTACAGCCACCTTTATACACCCCCCTGCTTGCAGTCCCCTTTCTACATGCCCCCGCCTACAGGCACTAGTCCAGCCAGTGAGGGGACACATTGGTTACCATGTCAACCATATGCCACTCCCCATGCCAACCTGGTTACCATGGCGACCATGTACCGGTCCCCATATCAACCTGGAACCTGGTAACCATGGCATCCCCATTACCACAACACACCCACACAGGATGAACAAAGAGAGACAGAGAGACAGAGAGAGAGAGAGAGAGAGAGAGAGAGAGAGAGAGAGAGAGAGAGAGAGAGAGAGAGAGAGAGAGAGAGAGAGAGAAAGAGAAAGAGAGAGAAAGAGAGAGAGAGAGAGAGAGAGAGAGAGAGAGAGAGAGAGAGAGAGAGAGAGAGAGAGAGAGAGAGATTGACATTGTGCCTGGCCAAATGAAATGTGGAGCTGATCAAGAGGGGGTTCCAGGCCTAATGAACAGGACCAGAGGATATTTGCAGGGTCACACTAAGGAGCCAGTGGGGATGGCGAGGGAAAATTGGTCTTTCAGCAGGATGCCGTAGAAATGTCTTAAATACTGCAGGCCATGCTTCCAGGGACCCATCACTGGAAAAGGTCTGTACTACACTGGGGTTTCTCTCTCAGCAATGAGAGGATTATTCACATTTTATTTCCATTTTCCAACTGTCTGTCTTTTTTCTTCTCATCCTGCAGACCTATGGGGGGAAACAGCTGGAATGACAGAGGCTCTGAAATAGGGAACAAAAAATAGATTCAACGGATATACTAACAGTTCTAGGCCATTCAAATGTAAGAACTTTGCAGTGTCGCCAGCCCCAACAGTCTATTAGAATGCCAGGTTAGATCACAGTCTTCTAGAATGCCAGGGTAGATCACAGTCTTCTAGAATGCCAGGGTAGACCACAGTCTTCTAGAATGCCAGGGTAGACCACAGTCTTCTAGAATGCCAGGGTAGACCACAGTCTTCTAGAATGCCAGGGTAGATCACAGTCTTCTAGAATGCCAGGGTAGATCACAGTCTTCTAGAATGCCAGGGTAGATCACAGTCTTCTAGAATGCCAGGGTAGATCACAGTCTTCTAGAATGCCAGGGTAGATCACAGTCTTCTAGAATGCCAGGGTAGACCACAGTCTTCTAGAATGCCAGGGTAGATCACAGTCTTCTAGAATGCCAGGGTAGATCACAGTCTTCTAGAATGCCAGGGTAGATCACAGTCTTCTAGAATGCCAGGGTAGATCACAGTCTTCTAGAATGCCAGGGTATATCACAGTCTTCTAGAATGCCAGGGTAGATCACAGTCTTCTTGAATGCCAGGGTAGATCACAGTCTTCTAGAATGCCAGGGTAGATCACAGTCTTCTAGAATGCCAGGGTAGATCAGTGCCAGTTTAAACATTTATGGAAGTACAGTGCCTTCAAAACGTACACCCCTTAACGTACTCCACGTTCTGTTGTGTTACAGCCTGAGTTCAAAATTGATTAATATAACAAAAATGTCACCCATCTAAAACACAATACCCCATAATGACAAAGTGAAAACCTGTTTTTAGAAATGTTTGCAAATGTATTTAAAATTAAATACAGAAATATCTAATTGACATAAGTATTCACACCCCTGAGTTTAGACTTTGTAGAAACAACTTTGGCAGTGATTACATCTGTGAATCTTGCTGGGTAAGTCTATAAGAACTTTCCACACCTGGATTGCACATCATAATTTATTTTATTCAAAGCTCTGTCAAATTGGTTGTTGATCATCGATGGGACCGCAGCGGTTAAGGTAGAAAGATAGATAGATAGATAGATAGATAGATAGATAGATAGATAGATAGATAGATAGATAGATAGATAGATAGATAGATAGATAGATAGATAGATAGATAGATAGATAGATAGATAGATAGATAGATAGATAGATAGATAGATAGATAGATAGATAGATAGATAGATAGATAGATAGATAGATAGATAGATAGATAGATAGATAGATAGATAGATAGATAGATAGATAGATAGATAGATAGATAGATAGATAGATAGATAGATAGATAGGTACTTTTTTGATCCCCCGGGGGGGAAATTTCATTGTCAAGCAGCTACAACAAAACACAGGGCAGGTGCAAAATGCCACAACGAAAGTACACAAAAGACAGATACACGGTACATGATACATAGAGCGGCAGTATGAAAAAGTATAGAAATACAAGATATCTGGAATGCAAAAAAAAAGCTATAAAAAGACATTGCATAGTATGAGTGGTTGGCTGAATATGTACACTATACATTGGTGGATGTTGGATGGTTAACTATACTATACAGGCTGATGGCAGAGAAATACTTCAGTAGCTAAAAATGCGTATGATATGAGCGAGGGAATAATAGTTTACTTAATAGACAGACTGGGTAAATGAACAGGTAAGTGAAAATTTTGCATGGTTAAATTAGCTGTACAGTTAGGTATACAGTTATATTTACAGATAAGTGAATACTTGCATGTTTAAACAAACTGTACAGGTAAATGACAGGAAGAGATACTTTAATAGCTAAATGTGTGTATGATATCATTTGGGGTAATAATAGTAATTCCCTTAAAATACAGTCCTTAGTGCGCAGGGTTTAATTACAGACAACTGCACGTATTGCACATTCGATATACTAAAAGCAATGAGAAAAGGTGCAACTGACAGGATACTAATATGCATTCCTGAGTGAATGCCTACGTAGGTTAAATCCAATAATTACTTACAATATTGCATGTGATATAATATAACAACTGTACATGAGTATGTATATACAGACCTGTATGAATAAATAGGTCCTGAGTGGATGAGTGCTGACGGACCAGAGTTACTCATGGATGGATGCATAATTGTTAAACTAGGTCCTAGCACCCCAACAGTTCCAGATCTATGTTGCCGACGGCACGGCACCCCGGTGAGGCATTATATAGTCTAATAGCCGCCGGCAGGAAGGACCTCCTGTAGCGCTCTCTGGCACACCGTGGTGGGATCAGTCTGTGACTGAAGGTGCTCCTCTGCGTCATAACCATAGCGTGCAGAGGGTGGGTGACGTTGTCCATGATGGCCAGCAGTTTGGCCAGGATCCGTCTCTCCGCCACCTCCTCTAGAGTGTCAAGGCTCATCCCCAGGACAGAGCTAGCCTTCCTGATCAGCTTATTTACCCGAGAAGCATCACCGGCTTTGATGTTTGCTCCCCAGCACACCACTGCAAAAAAGATGGCACTGGCCACCACAGACAGGTAGAAGGTATGCAGTAGTTTACTGCACACGTTGAAGGACCTGAGCCTCCTCAGAAAGTAGAGTCGGCTCTGGCCCTTTTTGTACAGGGCCCCGGTGTTACCAGCCCATTCCAGCCTGTTGTCCATATGGACTCCCAGGAACGTGTATGACCCAACCATTTCCACATCCATCCCCTGTATAGGGACTGCAGTCAGTTGTGCCTTGGTTCTCCTGAAGTCCACCACCATGTACATATTCACCCATACTATGAAACTTATTTTTATAGCTTTTTGCTCTCAAGCCTTCTCGTATATTTATACTTTTTCATACTGCCGCTGTCACGGTGTCGGGTGAGGGAATGAGGCGCAGAGTGAGAGGTCGGTGCAAACATATTTATTAAATAATAAAACTGACAAAAACAACAAACGTAACATATCGTGAGCTGGCGTTAAGTGCAGACCCAGAGGCACAATAACACACACAATGACCCACACCCAGGTGGACGTGCAGTGCTACTAAATAGACTCCCCAATTAAAGACAACTCAAGACAGCTGTCTCTAATTGGGGATCACCCAAAACCCAACACCAACCTAGTGAATGTAAGGACCTGACTGCGGCCAGTCTGCCCCCCTAAGCCGCGCTACTCCCCTCAAACAAAACACAAGATTCCCAACCCAAACTACAAAAAAAATAAAAAATCTAAAAAATAAAAAGAGAGGGGACAGAGCGGAGTACTGAGGAGGTCGCTGGTGGAGGCTCCGGATCTGGCTTCGGGCGTGACGCAGGCAGTGAAGGCAGCTCCCTCCCTGCCTCCCCGTGGCACGACCGGTACATCCCCAGTACTCCCCTGATGCACCAAGTCCAGTCCGGACCCTGGTGTGGGGACCTCCACCTCTGGAGAGGGGCAGACAACCGGTCCTGGACTGGACCCCAGTGGAGCGGACTGCTCCGGCACTTGAGCGGAGCAGACGACCGGAGCCGGACTAGGCACCGGTGGAGCGGACTGCTCCGGCATGGGAGCGGAGCAGACAACCGAAGCCGGACTGGGCACCGGTGGAACGGACTGCTCCGGCACTGGAGCGGAGCAGACGACCGGACCCAGACCAGGCACCGGTGAAGCGGACTACTCTGGCGCTGGAGCGGAGCAGATGTCCGGACCCGGACTGGACCCCGGTGGAGCGGACTGCTCTGGCGCTGGAGCAGTTCTAAACGCCCTGCCCGGCCTGGGCCCCGACACAGATGATGCTCCCAGCCACATGTCTAGGCTGGTTGCCGGCCCCGGACTGGACCCCGGCACGCTGAAGAGCTCCGGCTCCAAAGCGGGTCTGAACACAGTGCCCAGCCTGGGCACCAGCGCAGAGAGTGTTTCTGGCTACTGGCCCTGGACTGGGCACCGGCATGCTGAGGAGCTCCGCCTCCCCAGCGGTACTGAACGCTGTGCCCAGCCTGGGCACCAGCGCAGAGAATGTCTCCAGTCACGTAACTGGGCTGGCTACCGGCCCCGGACTGGGCACCGGCACGCTGAGGAGCTCCGCCTCTGGTCTCTGGACCGTCACGGGAGGCACCGGACTCTGGACCGTTGTGGGAGGCACCGGACTCTGGACCGTTGCGGGAGGCTCCGGGCTGTGAACCGTCGCGGGAGGCTCCGGGCTGTGGGCCGTCGCTGGAGGCTCCGGGCTGTGGGCCTAAGTCATTTTCAAACAATTGAATTACTCCCCTGTTTTTAAGATTGGCTGCAAATAAATGTACATCTAATTTTGTAAAGTTGAAAGCCAAGCTGCAATTACAGCTCCAGCTATCTGTTCTCTTGATGAATCCTTCACTTCTCCAGCTATCTGTTGTCTTCATGAATCCTTCACCGCTCCAGCTATCTGTTCTCCTGATGAATCCTTCACAGCTCCAGCTATCTTTTGTCTTCATGAATCCTTCACTGCTCCAGCTATCTGTTGTCTTCATGTATTCTTCCTTTTCTGGGTTGTTTGGCAAATAAGGAAATATGTCAAAGCTTTCCTCTACTTTCGGTAATTAATGTGAAACACAATGCAACTCCTTAATTGGACTCCAGGAGAGATATTGAGGATTTATCTTGACTAATATAAGATGACTGTGGACAGAACAACAAAGCAGCATGTTGAAATGTGGTTCTGGATCTACAATTAATCAGCAGGTAGAACACAAGTGATTTAGCAGCGTAGCTCATTCAGGGAGCCGCTAGTCGCTATTCCCAGGTAATGCTCTTTTAATCATCTCACTACAACATTAGCTTACCCTCGTAACACAAAGATCAAATCAAAAAGAGCCATCACACTACTGGGTGGATAATGTTTCTCTGGGTGATGTGGAATACAGCTTTCTAATAGGACACAATTAATGACAAGGAGGTAAACAGAACGCCTGTGGTACTCTGGTTCTAAAGAACAGGCTTGGTGAGTCCATTACATAGTCACTGTTTCAGGTCGATCACATGATCTTGGCAGGGAAAACTACATAATACATTTTTGATTGAATCTTTGTGTAATGATAAATAATAATGATAATGATAATAATAATAATAATACTAATAATATGTCTCACTTTAGACAAATCAAATATGTACAAGTACAAAAAATACAATGAATATATTGGTACAAAAGTATTTGTAAAGTGACATATTTTTTGTTGTTTTGGTTTCTGTCAATAGCGATGCGGTTAAAGTGTCAGCTTTAATTTTAGGGTATTTTCAACCATGTTTAGAAATTACAGCACTTTTTGTCAAATGTCCCCCCATTTTAGGGGACCAAAAGTATTGGAAAAAATGCACTTAAATGTGTATTCAAGTAATGAAAAATGTAGTATTTGGTCCCATATTCATAGCACAAAATGATTACATGTCACAACCTGATCTGTTTCACCTGTCTTGTGATTGTCTCCAACCCCCACCAGGTGTCTCCCATTACCTCATGTGTATTTACACCTGTGTTTTCTGTTTGTCTGTTGCCAGTTTGTCTTGTCCCATCAAGTCCTACCAGCGTGTTCCCGTGTTTCCAGTGCTCCAGTTTTTGTTTTTTCCTAGTCTTCCCAGTTGTGACCTTTCTGCCTGACCTGATCCTGTCTTCCGTCATGTACCTACCTGACTCTGATTTGGATTATGACTCTTTGCCTGCCTTGACCTACTGATTGCCAGCCCCTTGTACTGTAACAAACTATGAGACTCGTACTATCCGCCTCCTGTGTCTGCATCTGAGTCTTAGCCTGAGCCGTTATAGTACAAACTGACCATGACTAACCTAGCAGACTCGGACCAGCTCCACAACGTTGTCTCCTCCCAAGGAGCCACCATTGGAAGACACGAGGAGTTCCTGCAAAGCCTTATGGAGGGACTCCATACCCTGGCAGAACGCCATGACCATGCGTTCAATACATTGCCGAAGCAATTCCACGGATTCCCCACTAGGCAGCAAGCAACAACAGTCATCCCCAGACACTCAGCAACCCCGCCACCAGCCTACCCCGGTGTCCGGAGAACCTTGCTTACCTCATCCAGGGGGCTATGCTGGAGATTCTGGAACCTGCCGGGCGTTTCTCTCCCAGTGCACCCTCATCTTCGAGCTGCAACCTTCTTCGTTCTCCTAGGACCGCTTGAAGATAGCGTACTTAATAACGCTGATATCCAGGAGGGCCCTCGCCTGGGCTACGGCGGTGTGGGAGCAACAGTCTACCGTTTGCTTCAGTCTGGAGGAGTTTGTGGTGGAGGTACGAAAAGTGTTTGATTCTCCGTTGTCCGGGAGAGAGGCTGCTCATAAGCTGCTCCACCTACGTCAAGACACCGGTAGTGTGGCAGACTACGCAATGGATTTCCGCACGTTGGCAGCTGAGAGTGCCTGGAACCTGGAGGAAAGCCCTGTTCAACACATTCCTTCACGGATTATCGGAGGTGAATAAAGATGAGCTCGCATCCCGGGAGCTGCCCCTGGACCTCGTCTCCCTTATAGCCTTGACCATCCAGATCGATGGGAGGCTACAGGAACGTAGAAGGGAGAGACGAGGTCCATGGGCAGCTCCCGCGTAGTACCAGGACTTATGGGAGGTTTTCAACTCTTCCCGTGCCACATCTCTTCATCTGCATCGGCCCTGTGCAGTCGACCTTCTCCCGGGCACTGCACCGTCTCGGATGTGACTTTATTTCCTGTCGGGTCTGGAGTCCAAATCGATGGAAGGGTATATTGAGGACTTTCTTGCTGCAGGGATTACGCATCCATCTGCCTCCCCCGCCGGCGCAGGGTTCTTCTTTGTGGAGAAGAAGGACAAGACCTGCATCCATCTGTGTATCGACTACCAGGGTCTTCATGACATTACAGTTAACATCCGTTACCCGCTACCACTCATCTCCTTGGCTTTCGAGCCTCTCCAGGGGGCTGACATCATCTCCAAGCTGGACCTTTGGAACCCCTACCATCTGGTTCAGATACGGGAAGGAGACGGCTAGTGGGCACTACGAGTACCTGGTGATGCCGTTCGGACTGACCAACTCCCGTTGTGTTCCAGTCCCTGGTCAATGATGTGTTCCGCGACATCTTGAACCAATTTGTGTTTTTCTACCTCGAAGACATCCTCATTTATTCCCGGGCAGCTTAAGATCATGTCCGACAGATCCTCTAGTATCTCCTGGAGAACCAGCTTTTCGTGAAGGCGGAGAAGTGTAAGTTCCATTGCTCCACAATGTCTTTCCTAGGATACATCATCGCTGCTGGGAATATTCAGATGGACTCTGACAAGGTGAGAGCAGTGATGGATTGGCCTCAACCCACATCCAGAGTACAGATGCGACGTTCCCTGGGGTTTGCACATTTCTATCGTTGTTTCATCTGGGGTTACAACCTACCTTCCCCCCTCTCTGCACACACCTCTCCCAAGGTTCCATTCATATGGTCTCCAGCTACTGACCGGGTGTTCTCAGACCTCAATCAGCGATTCATTACAGCTCCCATCTGCCTCCCTGCGCCTTCTTTTCCCATTGTCTCAACCCCACTGATAGGAACTATGACGTGGGAAATCGAGAACTACTCGCAGTTAAGATGGCGTTGGAGGAGTGGAGGCACTGGTTAGAAGGGGCGGAACATCTATTCTTGGTGTGGACGGACCATAAGAATCTGGAATATCTCCGCACTGCCAAGCGCCTCAACTCCAGGCAGGCGAGATGGGCCCTGTTATTCACTTGATTCCATGTCACTATCTCCTACCGCCCGGGGTCCAAGAATGTGAAGCCTGACGTTCTCTCACGTCTGTACAGCCCCGCTACTACACCATCATGAGACCATCCTCCGTACTTCCTGTCTAGCGGCTGCTATCATCTGGGGTGTAGAGAGTCTGGTCCGCAAGGCGCAGTGTTTAATTTGGCTAACCGGATGTTTGTCCCGGACTCTGTCTGTGCTCCGGTCCTGGAATGGGGATCTTCCTCGAGACTCACCTGTCATCCTGGCTCCCGCCAGACCTTGGCTTTCGTCCAATGTTTTTGGTGAGTGTTCCCTGGCATATCAGCCCCCGCTCTTCCCTGAGCAAGAGAAAGAGGTCAGCATACCTTCTGCCCAGATGTTCGTCCGTCGCTGTCACCATACCTGGAAGAGAGCCCGGGCCGCTCTTCTCAAGACCACCTCCAGGTATCGACGACAGGAGGACCGCCACCGAACACCTGCTCCCTGCAACCGTCTTGGGCAGAGGGTATTACTTTCCCCTCGTTTTATCGGCCCTTTCCCCATCTGTATATTCCTTAGCCCCTCTGCTGTTCCCCTTCTGTTGCCCACAACCTCTGTATACATCCCACTTTCCATGTATTTAGAATTAAACCCCTGTCTCACAGCCCTTTGTCTCCTGTTTCCAGGAGGCTACCATGTTTATGGTAGTCAATAATGATGTGTGAGAAAGTTACAGATGCAAAAATATCATACCCCCGAGACATGCTAACTTCTCACCACTATAATAACATGCGAGGTTAGCACAGCAAATGCATGTAACGAATTTGTAGAGTCACAAACTTGATATAGTCTTTCCGTTCTATGGATTTGTGACTAAATATTTAACTTTTGAATACTTTAACCCATAATAGTCTAAGCCAAGCTGGGGGAGGGTTCTACTAAGCTATATGGAATTGTTTTAAGAAGGTCATACAAGGGATCATTTGCTATTTGATTTAGAATTTTAAGACCCCTTGAAGTATCAAAAAAATCTTAAACAAATATTTAATGAAACATTTGATTTGGCCTTACTGCTATTAGCCCATACAAACACATTGAATCCCTCATGTAACAGATAGTCCTAAGAAAAATCTCAAGGAAGTTGGTTCTGAAGTGTCTGTCCTATATCTGAGAGATTTGTGGCACTAAACAGTCTCCATATGTACTGTACTTCCATACAATTTTTCAACTGGTACCGGGGGACTTTCAGACGAGTCTTGTGAGGCCTAAATGCAAAACAACCAACATGTACGTGTTTGTGAGATTCTCAGCCTTCCATAGAGGGGTCATAACAGTGTGTAGGCCAAACTGTTCTTACACCACAGATGATTTTGTGAGAAGACCGATTTTCGGGATGTCTCATGGTCTGACAAACACCGCTCTAGCTCTGTCACCTTTCACCACAGATGCTCCTCTCTGCTCCTCTCTGCTTCCCTGCTCCTCTATGCTCCTCTCTGCTCCTCCCTGCTCCTCCCTGCTCCCACCTGCTCCTCTCTGCTCCTCCCAGCTCATCCCTGCTCCTCCCAGCTCATCCCTGCTCCTCCCTGCTCTCTTCTCCTTCTTTCTCCCCATGTCCTCTCTGCTTCTCAATGCTTTTCTCTTCTCCTCTGCCCCTCCCTGCTTCTCCCTGCTCCTCCCTGCTCCTCTCTCCTCCCTCTGCCTCTCTCCTCCCTGCTCCTCTTTCCTCCCTCGGCCTCTCTCCTCCCTCTGCCTCTCTCCTCCCTCGGCCTCTCTCCTCCCTGCTCCTCTCTCCTCCCTCTGCCTCTCTCCTCCCTGCTCCTCTATCCTCCTCCCTGCTCATCACTCCTCTCTTCTTCCTGGGCCTGTAATGGTTTTCTCAGTGTGCTCTATGGTGTCTCAACTAGCTCCAGGAGAGAGGTCTCTCAACTAGCTCCAGGAGAGAGATGTATACTTTGACAATGTAAGTAATTTAGCTTGCCATGTCAATAAAGTCTATTGAATTTAAGTGAATTGGTCTCTTAACTAGCTCCAGGAGAGAGATGGTATCAAAACTAGCTCCAGGGGAGAGATGGTATCAAAACTAGCTCCAGGAGAGAGATGGTCTCTGAACTAGCTCCAGGAGAGAGATGGTCTGTGAACTAGCTCCAGGAGAGATGATAAAGGATAAGCGTATTTCTCTCCAATTTTGTGCACCAATTTGATTACATCCATTTTAGTGGGCATATCTCCGTTGCCAAGGTAATCCATCCAATGGACAGGTGTGGCATATCAAGAAACTGATTAAACAGCATGATCATTACACAGGTGTACCTTCTGCTGGGGGACAATAAAAGGCCACACTAAAATGTGTATTTTTGTCACACAACACAATGCCACAGATGTCTCAGGTTTTGAGGGAGAGTGCAATGTGCTGTTGCACAGAATTTCTGCACAAACTGTCATTAACCGTCTCAGGGAAGCTCGTCTGAGTGCATCCTCACCAGGGTCTTGACCTGACTGCAAATCGGCGTCGTAACTTCAGTGGGCAAATGCTCACCTTCGATGGCCACTGGCACGCTGGAGAAGTTTGCTCTTCAAAGATGAATCTCAGTTTCAACTGTACTGGGCAGATTGCAGACAAAGTGTATGGTGTTGTGTGGGTGAGCGGTTTGAGAGATACCGTGATGAGATCCTGAGGCCCGTTGTCATGTCATTAATCTGACGCCATCATAATGCACGGCCCCATGTCACAAAGATCTGTATACAATTACTGGAAGCTGAAACATGAAACAGAGTTCTTCCATGTCTTGCGTACAACCAAACATGTCACCCATTTAGCATGTTTGGGATGCTCTGGATCGACATGTACGACAGCCTGTTCCAGTTTCCAGCAACTTCGCACAGCATTTGAAGAGGAATTGGACACAATTTCAAAGGCCACAATTAGTAGCCTGATCAACTCTTTGCAAAGGAGATGTTTCGCACTGCATCAGGTTAATGGTGGTCACACCAGATAATGACTGGTTTTCTGATCCACTAACTTTTTTTAATGTACACTACATGACCAAAAGTATGTGGACACCTTCTCGTCGAATATCTCATTCCAAAATCATCTGAATTAATATGGAGTTACATAAAGGATTACAAAAAACAGTAACTGTAATTCGTTACGTTACCAGCAAAAATATTGTAATCAGATTACATATTCTTTTGAAAAACTAGATTAATAAAAAACAGAAATACCTTATTTACATAAGTATTCAAACCCTTTGCTATGAGCTCAGGTGCATCCTGTTTCCATTGATCATCCTTGAAATGTTTCTACAACTTGATTGGAGTCCACCTGTGGTAAATTCAATTGAATGGACATGATTTGGAAAGAAACACACCTGTATATATAAGGTCCCACGGTTGACAGTGAAAAAAACAAGCACTGAGGTCAAAGGAATTGTCTGTAGAGCTCTGAGACAGGATTGCGTCAAGGCACAGATCTGGGGAAGGGTACCACAACTTTTCTGCAGCATTGAAGGTCCCCAAGAACACAGTGACCTCCATCATTCTTAAATGAATGAAGTTTGGAAGCACCAAGACACTTCCTAGAGCTGGCCGCCCGGCCAAACTGACCAATTGGGGTAGAAGGGCCTTGGTCAGGGAGCACTCAACCAATCAGGCCTTTATGGTAGAGTGGCCAGATGGAAGCCATTCCTCAGTAAACGGAACATGACAGCCTGCTTGGAGTTCAAAAGGCACCTAAAGACTCTCAGACCAAGAGATCTGATGAAACCAATACTGAACTCTTTTTGCCTGAATGCCAAGCGTCATGTCTGGAGGAAACCTGGCACCATCCCTACTGTGAAGCATGGTGGTGGCAGCATCATGCTGTGTTTTTTTTTCAGCTGTTGAGACTGGGAGACTAGTCAGGATCGAGGCAAAGATGAACGGAGCAAAGTACAGAGAGATACTTAATGCAAACCTGCTCCAGAGAGCTCAGGACCTCAGCCTGGGGTGAAGTTTCACCTTCCAACAGGACAACGACCCTAAGCACAAAGCCAAGACAATACAGGATTGGCTTCGGGACAAGTCTCTGAATGTCCTTGAGTAGCCCAGCCAGAGGCCCGACTTGAACCCAATCGAATATCTCTGTAGATAAATGATAAAAGCTGTGCAGCAACGTTTCCCATCCAACCTGACAGTGCTTGAGAGGATCTGCAGAGAACAAGGTGAAAAACCTGTCGACGTGTCCTTGAGCAAGGCACTTAACCCTAATTTGCTCCAGGGGCTGACGCTGTAGGTAGGCCGTCATTGTAAATAAGATTATTTTCTTAACTGACTTGCCTAGTTAAATACAGGTTAAATAAAATGATTTAATTTAACCCAACAAAATGTGGCACTGTAATTTAATCGTATTATATGTAGTAGAAAGTGATGAGTCCACCAAACTTTACAGTTGCATTGGGG
>CM042417.1:1077668-1125168 GCA_023634145.1 Thymallus thymallus | reverse complement strand
ACACAGTGGAAAGATAATACTTTATTAGGCTGACAGACAGTAACACAGCCGGATAATATTGTATTAGGCTGACAGCCAGTAACACAGTGGGAAGATAATACTTTATTAGGCTGACAGACAGTAACACAGCCAGATAATACTGTATTAGGTTGACAGACAGTAACACAGTGGGAAGATAATACTTTATTAGGCTGACAGACAGTAACACAGTGGGAAGATAATACTTTATTAGGTTGACAGACAGTAACACAGCCAGATAATACTGTATTAGGCTGACAGACAGTAACACAGTGGGAAGATAATACTTTATTAGGTTGACAGACAGTAACACAGCCAGATAATACTGTATTAGGCTGACAGACAGTAACACAGTGGGAAGATAATACTTTATTAGGTTGACAGACAGTAACACAGCCAGATAATACTGTATTAGGCTGACAGACAGTAACACAGTGGGAAGATAATACTTTATTAGGTTGACAGACAGTAACACAGCCAGATAATACTGTATTAGGCTGACAGACAGTAACACAGTGGGAAGATAATACTTTATTAGGCTGACAGACAGTAACACAGCCAGATAATACTGTATTAGGCTGACAGACAGTAACACAGTGGGAAGATAATACTTTATTAGGCTGACAGACAGTAACACAGCCAGATAATACTGTATTAGGCTGACAGACAGTAACACAGTGGGAAGATAATACTTTATTAGGTTGACAGACAGTAACACAGCCAGATAATACTGTATTAGGCTGACAGACAGTAACACAGTGGGAAGATAATACTTTATTAGGTTGACAGACAGTAACACAGCCAGATAATACTGTATTAGGCTGACAGACAGTAACACAGTGGGAAGATAATACTTTATTAGGTTGACAGACAGTAACACAGCCAGATAATACTGTATTAGGTTGACAGACAGTAACACAGCCAGATAATACTGTATTAGGTTGACAGACAGTAACACAGTGGAAAGTTAATACTTTTGAAAAACACTTGCATTAGTCCTTATATGAAATGAAGAAACATTATTTTATTGTCTTTAGTAATCAATAATAAGTCCAGGTCTCTGTGTTGAATAGCACCTCTCTGTATACTATACCATATGTACTGATCACGGTAGTAACATGATCAATATTTATACCATATGTATTGATCACGGTAGTGAACATGATCAGTATTTATACCATATGTACTGATCACGGTAGTAACATGATCAGTATTTATACCATATGTACTGATCACGGTAGTAACATGATCAGTATTTATACCATATGTACTGATCACGGTAGTAACATGATCAATATTTATACCATATGTACTGATCACGGTAGTAACATGATCAATATTTATACCATATGTACTGATCACGGTAGTAACATGATCAGTATTTATACCATATGTACTGATCACGGTAGTGAACATGATCAGTATTTATACCATATGTACTGATCACGGTAGTGAACATGATCAGTATTTATACCATATGTACTGATCACGGTAGTAACATGATCAATATTTATACCATATGTACTGATCACGGTAGTAACATGATCAATATTTATACCATATGTACTGATCACGGTAGTAACATGATCAGTATTTATACCATATGTACTGATCACGGTAGTAACATGATCAATATTTATACCATATGTACTGATCACGGTAGTAACATGATCAGTATTTATACCATATGTACTGATCACGGTAGTAACATGATCAATATTTATACCATATGTACTGATCACGGTAGTAACATGATCAGTATTTATACCATATGTACTGATCACGGTAGTAACATGATCAATATTTATACCATATGTACTGATCTGGTGTGCTGAGATGCAGTGCCTTAGACCACTGTGCCACTTGTCAATCGCGATACAATCCAGATATTCCGCGCTACTGATTGAATGGACTTCTGCAGTCTAAACTCCTGTGTGTTGCCATCCCTATCTGACTGACGTACTGTGAGGCTGCCTGGGGTCAATCCCATCAATCCCAGTCAACTCAATCCCAGCTAACTCAATCACAGCTAACTCAATCCCAGTCAACTCAATCCCAGCTAACTCAATCCCAGCTAACTCAATCCCAGCTAACTCAATCCCAGCTAACTCAATCCCAGCTAACTCAATCAGAAAATGAACTGAAATTCTCATAGTTTATTCAGCTGACTTTTATTTTACTACCTCTGAAGTGATGAATATTTAGAAGGGAAAGGAATCTGACCATCCATACACTCTTTACATTATCTAACTGGAAGCAGAGTGGAGCTGTCCTCTGCTAACTACAGTCTGAGAGAAGCATTGCAAACATTTAAATACATTTCAATTAAATAGCTTCTACTTTTCAGTATATTTAAAAGTAAGTTATATTGAAATTTCTGTTTGCTTCCCGAATTGACTGCCTTCACTTTAAATGGACCTCAAACCCTGCTCTGAGTGGATCTCTAGTGGCCTGGGGGCTGAGGGCGGCTGGTGGAAGCATGGCCCAGCCAGACAAATGTTGACTACGATGAAATAGCTAGGAATACATGGTGTCTAATGTGGTGACTACTGTGACCTGTATGATGTCTAGTGTGGTGACTACAGTGACCTGTATGATGTCTAATGTGGTGACTACTGTGACCTGCATGGTGTCTAATGTGGTGACTACTGTGACCTGCATGGTGTCTAGTGTGGTGACTACTGTGACCTGTATGATGTCTAGTGTGGTGACTACTGTGACCTGTATGGTGTGTAGTGTGGTGACTACTGTGACCTGTATGGTGTGTAGTGTGGTGACTACTGTGACCTGTATGATGTCTAGTGTGGTGACTACTGTGACCTGTATGGTGTGTAGTGTGGTGACTACTGTGACCTGTATGATGTCTAGTGTGGTGACTACTGTGACCTGTATGGTGTGTAGTGTGGTGACTACTGTGACCTGTATGATGTCTAGTGTGGTGACTACTGTGACCTGTATGATGTCTAGTGTGGTGACTACTGTGACCTGTATGGTGTGTAGTGTGGTGACTACTGTGACCTGTATGGTGTGTAGTGTGGTGACTACTGTGACCTGCATGGTGTCTAGTGTGGTGACTACTGTGACCTGCATGGTGTCTAGTGTGGTAACTACTGTGACCTGTATGGTGTGTAGTGTGGTGACTACTGTGACCTGCATGGTGTCTAGTGTGGTGACTACTGTGACCTGTATGGTGTGTAGTGTGGTGACTACTGTGACCTGTATGGTGTGTAGTGTGGTGACTACTGTGACCTGTATGGTGTCTAGTGTGGTGACTACTGTGACCTGCATGGTGTCTAGTGTGGTAACTACTGTGACCTGCATGGTGTCTAGTGTGGTAACTACTGTGACCTGCATGGTGTATAGTGTGGTGACTACTGTGACCTGTATGGTGTCTAATGTGGTGACTACTGTGACCTGCATGGTGTCTAGTGTGGTGACTACTGTGACCTGTATGATGTCTAGTGTGGTGACTACTGTGACCTGTATGGTGTGTGTAGTGTGGTGACTACTGTGACCTGCATGGTGACTAGTGTGGTGACTACTGTGACCTGCATGGTGTCTAGTGTGGTGACTACTGTGAGCTGTATGGTGTCTAGTGTGGTGACTACTGTGACCTGCATGGTGTCTAGTGTGGTGACTACTGTGACCTGTATGGTGTTTAATGTGGTGACTACTGTGACCTGCATGATGTCTAATGTGGTGACTACTGTGACCTGCAATGTGTCTAATGTGGTGACTACTGTGACCTGTATGGTGTTTAATGTGGTGACTACTGTGACCTGCATGATGTCTAGTGTGGTGACTACTGTGACCTGCATGGTGTATATTGTGGTGACTACTGTGATCTGTATAGTGTCTAGTGTGGTGACTACTGTGACCTGTATGGTGTCTAGTGTGGTGACTACAGTGACCTGCATGGTGTCTAATGTGGTGACTACTGTGACCTGCATGGTGTCTAATGTGGTGACTACTGTGACCTGCATGGTGTCTAATGTGGTGACTACTGTGACCTGCATGGTGTCTAGTGTGGTGACTACTGTGACCTGCATGGTGTCTAGTGTGGTGACTACAGTGACCTGTATGATGTCTAGTGTGGTGACTACTGTGACCTGCATGGTGTCTAGTGTGGTTACTACTGTGACCTGCATGGTGTCTAGTGTGGTGACTACTGTGACCTGCATGGTGTCTAGTGTGGTGAGTACTGTGACCTGCATGATGTCTAATGTGGTTACTACTGTGACCTGCATGGTGTCTAATGTGGTGACTACTGTGACCTGCATGGTGTCTAATGTGGTGACTACTGTGACCTGCATTGTGTCTAATGTGGTGACTACTGTGACCTGTATGGTGTCTAGTGTGGTGACTACTGTGACCTGCATGGTGTCTAGTGTGGTTACTACTGTGACCTGCATGGTGTCTAGTGTGGTGACTACTGTGACCTGCATGGTGTCTTGTGTATTGACTACTGTGACCTGCATGGTGTCAAATGTGGTTACTACTTTGACCTGCATGGTGTCTAATGTGGTGACTACTGTGACCTGCATGGTGTCTAATGTGGTGACTACTGTGACCTGCATGGTGTCTAATGTGGTGACTACTGTGACCTGCATGGTGTCTAATGTGGTGACTACTGTGACCTGCATTGTGTCTAATGTGGTGACTACTGTGACCTGCATGGTGTCTAATGTGGTGACTACTGTGACCTGCATGGTGTCTAGTGTGGTGACTACTGTGAGCTGTATGGTGTCTAGTGTGGTGACTACTGTGACCTGCATGGTGTCTAGTGTGGTTACTACTGTGACCTGCATGGTGTCTAGTGTGGTGACTACTGTGACCTGCATGGTGTCTAGTGTGGTGACTTCTGTGACCTGCATGGTGTCTAATGTGGTTACTACTGTGACCTGCATGGTGTCTAATGTGGTGACTACTGCGACCTGCATGGTGTCTAATGTGGTGACTACTGTGACCTGCATTGTGTCTAATGTGGTGACTACTGTGACCTGCATGGTGTCTAATGTGGTGACTACTGTGACCTGCATGGTGTCTAGTGTGGTGACTACTGTGACCTGCATGGTGTCTAGTGTGGTGAGTACTGTGACCTGCATGGTGTCTAGTGTGGTGACTACTGTGAGCTGTATGGTGTCTAGTGTGGTGACTACTGTGACCTGCATGGTGTCTAGTGTGGTTACTACTGTGACCTGCATGGTGTCTAGTGTGGTGACTACTGTGACCTGCATGGTGTCTAGTGTGGTGACTTATGTGACCTGCATGGTGTCTAATGTGGTTACTACTGTGACCTGCATGGTGTCTAATGTGGTGACTACTGCGACCTGCATGGTGTCTAATGTGGTGACTACTGTGACCTGCATTGTGTCTAATGTGTTGACTACTGTGACCTGCATGGTGTCTAATGTGGTGACTACTGTGACCTGTATGGTGTCTAGTGTGTTGACTACTGTGACCTGCATGGTGTCTAGTGTGGTGACTACTGTGACCTTCATGGTGTCTAGTGTGGTGACTACTGTGACCTGTAGGGTGTCTAGTGTGGTGACTACTGTGACCTATATGGTGTCGAAGTGTAGTGACTGTACTGTGACTTGCATGGTGTCGAGTATACTGTATATATATATACACGAACCAGGGACAATATATATACACCCCAGGTCAAAAGTTTGGAATATTACTCATTCAAGGGTTTTTCTTTATTTGCACAATATTATGACATAACACACGCTGTCTGTCCGAAAACATGGATCTCATTCTTAAATAGTGACATGAAAGTAAGTCTGTATACATAATTCTACCATTGGTTACCTTGAGAGCTCATTTTAATGTTAGTGGTCGTAGTTACAGGCCCTGTGGAGCCAACCTTGGAAATCTTACCACAATTTCCACTTTCAGTTACGTATAAGCCTACCTCTTCTAGACCTAAGGATGGAAATGAGAGGCTAGAGGCCTTTACGGAGAACAAGAGGATTCAGACTCCTGCTGATTTTAAATGTCGGAATGGGTTGGGATTTTTACATTTAAATATTACTCACAAAAATGGATTATATCAAGATTTTTGGCTTACAGGCTAACCCGGACGTTATGGCTGTGTCTGAAACCTGGCTTAACACGAATATAAATGACTTGGATATCAGTATGGATGGTTGTAATGTGTTTAGGGCTGACAGAAAAAGGAGAGGTATGTTAAGAATAATCTAAATAGTTCAATGCTAAATTCCATATATACTCCTAAATATCTGGAATGACTTGCCTGAAAGCTTCCTGTAGGGAACAACTGGAACAGTTGTAGAAGTCTACAGAGACCCTCTGCTGTCCTGGGTGCACTTAAGGATCTAGAACATTGCCTGTCCACCTTCTCATCTTCTGAATTAGTAATTTTGGGGGACCTGAACTGGGATTGGAATTCTGATTCTTCTGCTAATTTCAAAGATGTGTGCAATGATCTTTACCGAATGCAACAGATTATGTCGCCCACAAGGCCACATTTAAAGTATCCTGAGAAATCAACCTTGATTGATCTAATTTTAACAAATATACCTGAAATATATATATGAAAAAAATATGTTCTCACTTGACATTAGTGATCATTGTCCAACTGTGTGTGTTAGAAAGATGCCTAGAACATTTAAATGAATTCTGATCTTTATCTTGGTGACTTTGATTGTATTGCTCTTATACCGGACCCTGAGTTTGCTCTGAAACACTTCTTAAATGTTTTTAATTGTGTTGCTGATGCGCCTTTTAAGAAACAACTAATTAAAAAAGGTCTTGCCCTTCATTCAGTCCAGAGCTTCCTGAACTCATACACAACAGAGATGCTGCTTGGGCTAGAGACAAATATACAGATTCAGGCCTAGACTGGCAGTCGTTCAGGCCATTGAGAAATATGTGTAAAACAAGTCAAAAAGCTCAATCAGATGTGTATGTTAATACACTAACTGACTGTGCAGGGAATCCAGCTACATTTTGGAAAACAGTTAAGTCACTAAAGGGGTGTGTCTCCTCTTCTCTCCATCAATAAATTGTTGAGTGATGTTTGAGGATATTGTAAAGTCAGCTCCTGAGAAGGCTGTTTTGGATGCTGATGGTCTGTTGAGTGATGGTGAGGCTGTTTTGGATGCTGATGGTCTGTTGAGTGATGGTGAGGCTGTTTTGGATAATGATGGTCTGTTGAGTGATGATGAGGCTGTTTTGGATGCTGATGGTCTGTTGAGTGATGTTTGAGGATATTGTAAAGTCAGCTCCTGAGAAGGCTGTTTTGGATGCTGATGGTCTGTTGAGTGATGGTGAGGCTGTTTTGGATGCTGATGGTCTGTTGAGTGATGGTGAGGCTGTTTTGGATAATGATGGTCTGTTGAGTGATGATGAGGCTGTTTTGGATGCTGATGGTCTGTTGAGTGATGTTTGAGGATATTGTAAAGTCAGCTCCTGAGAAGGCTGTTTTGGATGCTGATGTTCTGTTGAGTGATGGTGAGGCTGTTTTGGATGCTGATGGTCTGTTGAGTGATGTTTGAGGATATTGTAAAGTCAGCTCCTGAGAAGGCTGTTTTGGATGCTGATGGTCTGTTGAGTGATGGTGAGGCTGTTTTGGATGCTGATGGTCTGTTGAGTGATGATGAGGCTGTTTTGGATGCTGATGGTCTGTTGAGTGATGTTTGAGGATATTGTAAAGTCAGCTCCTGAGAAGGCTGTTTTGGATGCTGATGGTCTGTTGAGTGATGGTGAGGCTGTTTTGGATGCTGATGGTCTGTTGAGTGATGATGAGGCTGTTTTGGATGCTGATGGTCTGTTGAGTGATGTTTGAGGATATTGTAAAGTCAGCTCCTGAGAAGGCTGTTTTGGATGCTGATGGTCTGTTGAGTGATGGTGAGGCAGTTTTGGAGTGATGGTGAGGCTGTTTTTGATGCTGATGGTCTGTTGAGTGATGGTGAGGCTGTTTTGGATGCTGATGGTCTGTTGAGTGATGATGAGGCTGTTTTGGATGCTGATGGTCTGTTGAGTGATGTTTGAGGATATTGTAAAGTCAGCTCCTGAGAAGGCAGTTTTGGATGCTGATGGTCTGTTGAGTGATGGTGAGGCTGTTTTGGATGCTGATGGTCTGTTGAGTGATGATGAGGCTGTTTGAGATGCTGATGGTCTGTTGAGTGATGATGAGGCTGTTTTGGATGCTGATGGTCTGTTGAGTGATGTTTGAGGATATTGTAAAGTCAGCTCCTGAGAAGGCTGTTTTGGATGCTGATGGTCTGTTGAGTGATGATGAGGCTGTTTTGGATGCTGATGGTCTTTTGAGTGATGTTTGAGGATATTGTAAAGTCAGCTCCTGAGAAGGCTGTTTTGGATGCTGATGGTCTGTTGAGTGATGGTGAGGCTGTTTTGGAGTGATGGTGAGGCTGTTTTGGATGCTGATGGTCTGTTGAGTGATGTTTGAGGATATTGTAAAGTCAGCTCCTGAGAAGGCTGTTTTGGATGCTGATGGTCTGTTGAGTGATGATGAGGCTGTTTTGGATGCTGATGGTCTGTTGAGTGATGTTTGAGGATATTGTAAAGTCAGCTCCTGAGAAGGCTGTTTTGGATGCTGATGGTCTGTTGAGTGATGGTGAGGCTGTTTTGGAGTGATGGTGAGGCTGTTTTGGATGCTGATGGTCTGTTGAGTGATGATGAGGCTGTTTTGGATGCTGATGGTGTGTTGAGTGATGTTTGAGGATATTGTAAAGTCAGCTCCTGAGAAGGCTGTTTTGGATGCTGATGGTCTGTTGAGTGATGGTGAGGCTGTTTTGGATGCTGATGGTCTGTTGAGTGATGGTGAGGCTGTTTTGGAGTGATGGTGAGGCTGTTTTGGATGCTGATGGTCTGTTGAGTGATGATGAGGCTGTTTTGGATGCTGATGGTGTGTTGAGTGATGTTTGAGGATATTGTAAAGTCAGCTCCTGAGAAGGCTGTTTTGGATGCTGATGGTCTGTTGAGTGATGGTGAGGCTGTTTTGGATGCTGATGGTCTGATGAGTGATGATGAGGATGTTTTGGATGCTGATGTTCTGTTGAGTGATGTTTGAGGATATTGTAAAGTCAGCTCCTGAGAAGGCTGTTTTGGATGCTGATGGTCTGTTGAGTGATGGTGAGGCTGTTTTGGAGTGATGGTGAGGCTGTTTTGGATGCTGATGGTCTGTTGAGTGATGATGAGGCTGTTTTGGATGCTGATGGTCTGTTGAGTGATGGTGAGGCTGTTTTTGATGCTGATCGTCTGTTGAGTGATGATGAGGCTGTTTTGGATGCTGATGTTCTGTTGAGTGATGTTTGAGGATATTGTAAAGTCAGCTCCTGAGAAGGCTGTTTTGGATGCTGATGGTCTGTTGAGTGATGGTGAGGCTGTTTTGGATGCTGATGTTCTGTTGAGTGATGTTTGAGGATATTGTAAAATCAGCTCCTGAGAAGGCTGTTTTGGATGCTGATGGTCTGTTGAGTGATGGTGAGGCTGTTTTGGATGCTGATGGTCTGTTGAGTGATGATGAGGCTGTTTTGGATGCTGATGGTCTGTTGAGTGATGTTTGAGGATATTGTAAAGTCAGCTCCTGAGAAGGCTGTTTTGGATACTGATGGTCTGTTGAGTGATGGTGAGGCTGTTTTGGATGCTGATGGTCTGTTGAGTGATGATGGCTGTTTTGGATGCTGATGGTCTGTTGAGTGATGTTTGAGGATATTGTAAAGTCAGCTCCTGAGAAGGCTGTTTTGGATGCTGATGGTCTGTTGAGTGATTGTGAGGCTGTTTTGGATGCTGATGATCTGTTGAGTGATGATGAGGCTGTTTTGGATGCTAATGTTCTGTTGAGTGATGTTTGAGGATATTGTAAAGTCAGCTCCTGAGAAGGCTGTTTAAGATGCTGATGGTCTGTTGAGTGATGGTGAGGCTGTTTTGGATGCTGATGGTCTGTTGAGTGATGGTGAGGCTGTTTTGGATGCTGATGGTCTGTTGAGTGATGATGAGGCTGTTTTGGATGCTGATGGTCTGTTGAGTGATGTTTGAGGATATTGTAAAGTCAGCGCCTGAGAAGGCAGTTTTGGATGCTGATGGTCTGTTGAGTGATGGTGAGGCTGTTTTGGATGCTGATGGTCTGTTGAGTGATGATGAGGCTGTTTGAGATGTTGATGGTCTGTTGAGTGATGATGAGGCTGTTTTGGATGCTGATGGTCTGTTGAGTGATGTTTGAGGATATTGTAAAGTCAACTCCTGAGAAGGCTGTTTTTGATGCTGATGGTCTGTTGAGTGATTATGAGGCTGTTTTGGATGCTGATGGTCTTTTGAGTGATGTTTGAGGATATTGTAAAGTCAGCTCCTGAGAAGGCTGTTTTGGATGCTGATGGTCTGTTGAGTGATGGTGAGGCTGTTTTGGAGTGATGGTGAGGCTGTTTTGGATGCTGATGGTCTGTTGAGTGATGATGAGGCTGTTTTGGATGCTGATGGTCTGTTGAGTGATGGTGAGGCTGTTTTTGATGCTGATGGTCTGTTGATGGATGATGAGGCTGTTTTGGATGCTGATGTTCTGTTGAGTGATGTTTGAGTATATTGTAAAGTCAGCTCCTGAGAAGGCTGTTTTGGATGCTGATGGTCTGTTGAGTGATGGTGAGGCTGTTTTGGAGTGATGGTGAGGCTGTTTTGGATGCTGATGGTCTGTTGAGTGATGATGAGGCTGTTTTGGATGCTGATGGTCTGTTGAGTGATGTTTGAGGATATTGTAAAGTCAGCTCCTGAGAAGGCTATTTTGGATGCTGATGGTCTGTTGAGTGATGATGAGGCTGTTTTGGATGCTGATGGTCTGTTGAGTGATGTTTGAGGATATTGTAAAGTCAGCTCCTGAGAAGGCTGTTTTGGATGCTGATGGTCTGTTGAGTGATGGTGAGGCTGTTTTGGATGCTGATGGTCTGTTGAGTGATGATGAGGCTGTTTTGGATGCTGATGGTCTGTTGAGTGATGTTTGAGGATATTGTAAAGTCAGCTCCTGAGAAGGCTGTTTTGGATGCTGATGGTCTGTTGAGTGATGATGAGGCTGTTTTGGATGCTGATGGTCTGTTGAGTGATGTTTGAGGATATTTTAAAGTCAGCTCCTGAGAAGGCTGTTTTGGATGCTGATGGTCTGTTGAGTGATGTTGAGGCTGTTGGCCAGGAGGTTTCTTTTCGTAAGTTTACTGATGTAGAAGTTCTGGATGCTTTATTGTCATTGGATGGGAGAAAATTCACAGGTGCGGATAGTTTGGATCCTGGTCTGCTTAGGTGTGCAGCTCCCTTTATTGCTGGCTCAGTTGCCCACATTTTAACTTAACACTGTTATCAGGAAGTGTCCCTAAAGCATGGAAGTCAGCGTATGTGCTTCCACTCCATAAGGTTGGGGATACATATGATCTTGACAATTATCACCACATTTCAATACTACCTTGTTAAGCTAAGCTACTTGAATCCTTGGTTAATGTACAACTTCGATCCTTTTTATCTGATAATTGTATTTTAAATGATAACCAATCAGGGTTTAGGCCTGGGCATAGTACTGCTACAGCTATCACCTTGGTTTTAAACGATCTGGTAAATGCCTTGGATGATAAAATGTCATGTTGCCTTATTTACTGACCTCTCTAAGGCATTTGACCCAGTGGATCATGATGTTCTGTTATACAAACTGTCCTCAAGAGGCTTGGGAGAGGATGCTTGTGTATGGTTTAAGAACTATCTGAGTGACAGTATTACGCCTGAAGGGTCGTATTGGAGTTTCTTCAGGTCCAAACAGGGATCCCTCAGGGTTCGGTTCTTGGGCCTTTGCTGTTCACATTGTACATAAATGATACTGGTAGAAATGGGAAGCACTGATATATTAATTTTTATGCGGATGATACTGTGTTGTACTCTGTATTGGCCTTCTCCTATGTACAGTCTGACTTTAAAGTATTACAAGCGTCATTATGGGACCGTAAACTGGTCATCAACTCTAGCAAAACGAAACACATGATGTTGACTAGATTGGATTATAATGATCTTTTAATTACTAGTATGAATGGATCACAAATTGAGTCCCTGCTTATAAATTTCTGTCATCTGGATCGATGAATAGTTGTCTTTTAAAACTCAGGAAAAAAGGTCAAGATAAATATTGGGTTATTTTATAGAAAGGTTTTAACAATAGAAAGAAGATTGTGCTACTTTTATGTCGGTTTTATATTACTGTGATTTTATTTATATGTATTATTTATTTATATGCATCTGTTTTAGACCCCTGGACTCAGTCTATCTTGCAGCTATACATTTTATTACTGAGGATGTTTTTAGAACTGTATGGAAATGTGGGACGGACCTCTCTGTCAGTAAGAAGAGAGCAACATTATTTTCTGTTCATTTACAAAGCATTTTTAAACAAAGTTTCTCTTTATATTAGCTTGCTGTTTAGCTGGAGGTCTAGTGGCTACCAGACTCGCTCTCTGGTCGTGTTGGTTTTGGAGCTGGAGGGTTTCCACTGAGATAGGGAGGTCTGCCTTTAGTGTGCTGCCTCATGGAATACCCTACAGGTGTCCTTGAAGTTAGATTCACTGGTCTCCTTGGGCCCTATTAGAGATTTACTAGAGGAGGAAATGTATGATACTTGTATGTGTTTTTGATGTGATGTATTGTTATTACTATTGTTGTGCTACTTTTGGATTGTGTTATGCTATTTAACTGTTTATTATATTAAATTATTTAGTAAATGTTGCCCACAGGGCTCCCTGTAAATGAGACCTTGGTCTCAATGGGATTTCCCTGTCTAAATAGAAGTTAATAAATATGTAAATATGGAATCATGTAGTAACCAAAAAAGTGTTAAACAAATCATAATATATTTTTTGGGTTAGTACATATTATTCCATATTTACATATTTATGATTCTTCAAATAGCCACCATTTGCCTTGATGACAGCTTTGCACACACTTGGCATTCTCTCAACTTTTCCATCAGTCTTGAAGGAGTTCCCACATACGCTGAGCACTTGTTGTCCGGTTTTCCTTCACTGCGGTCCGACTCATCACAAACCATCTAAATTTGGTTGAGGTTGGAACCAAACAAATAGCACATCAAAACTATGAAATAACACATATGGAAGTATGTAGTAAGCAAAGAAGTGTTAAACAAATCCAAATATAGTTTATATTTGAGATTTTCAAATAACTTGATGACAGATTTGCACACTCTTGGCATTCTCTCAACCAGCTTCACCTTGAACACTTTTCCGACAGTCTTAAGAGTTCCCACATATGCTGAGCACTTGTTGGCTGCTTTTCCTTCACTCTGAGGTCAGACTCATCCCAAACCATCTCATTTTGGTTGAGGTGGGTGATTGTGGAGGCCAGGTCATCTGATGAAGCACTCCATCACTCTAATTCTTGGTAAAATAGCCCTTACACAGCCTGAAGGTGTGTTGGGTCATTGTCCTGTTGAAAAACAAATGATAGTCCCACTAAGCCCAAACCAGATGGGATGGCGTATCGCTGCAGAATGCTGTGGTAACCATGCTGTAAATTGATACCCAGACTGCATAATTTCTTTTAATCTAATTTGAAATAATTACTGAGGTTCAGACATCGGTGTCCTCATATGTAACTACGGCCCTGGGCCAACACATGTTTTTCCGCTTTTCATTCTGTGTTTATAAGTGCCATTTCAATGCTGAACCTTCCTTAAACTACTAAGCCAGTTCTCACTAGGAGGAAAGAAGAGGGCTATGGGGCTGAACGAGAGTGTTACCCACGCAAGCAGAACATCCCTCTCTTTTTGTGCAGTGGGCTGGCGAGGGGGCAGCCGGGAGGACGCGGTCAGTCTATTCCAGTAGAATAGAGGGTTGGGCAGCTGCCTCGGCCCGACAAAAGGACTAGTCTTCTGTTCGCTGGCTCATGTTTACTTATCGTTGTTTCTAGGCGCCATACAGAACCTATGTCTTGTGCACATGCGTGTCCATGTAGTTCTAGCTGAATGGGAGGGAGATAGAAATGCCCTCCGCGGTCAATCGAGTCAATTGAACCATCAGCAGCTTTGAATGTATTTAGGTTTATTAGGAAAAACTAAATAGGTTATAGTTGACACTTTGAAAATAATTACAATTACTTTTGTACTGATCGGGATAATAGTTCGTTGTTATTTGTAATATTAATACTTATTAACTTACAGTTACAGTTATTAAATTAATTAAACACGACTCTTGCAAGAGTGCACAAATATATGCCTATTTGTAATGACAGTGACTGCACACATTTTTCTACAACACATCATAATTGCTTGCAATATGCTATACACAGAGCAATGTTATTATTGTGTTGTCCCTCCTAGTGCAGTGGAAGGTCGCTATTTTCTAGGCGTCATGCTCCGTGTAGCCTTCCTAAGGGATTAGAGGAGATGGGGCTGAGGCTGACTGACTAGGGAAAGTACCAAGTCTTACCAAGTGCTTAAAAGTCATCCTCGTCTATCTTTGATTCACAGACGAATAGTCGCTCCCAAGAGCTCGCCTTTGATCCCTTTCATGTGCGGTTCTCTTTCTACAGCAGATCTGTTCTGCACGAAAATGCTTAAGTCTTCCATAGAAATGCGTCCTTTCCGTCGGGATATTGATGTTTTCGTCGTTGCAGGGGTTATGATATGGTGAATCAGAATTGAAAAGCATGGGGACAATGGCAGTATTCATGGTTGTTTTGGGGTCTTTTGTTTGTGTTTTGTCTTGTTGTTCAAACCCCCTCATTTCTCAAATGAATACAAATATTGTTTACTCTGCTGATATGGCTCTGGCTCCATCACTTTAGATGCTTTTCAACGATTAAACTATTTTCAACAGCAGCAGGTTGTTGCACCGCCAGAAGCTCTGTAGAGAGCTACACTCTCTTTCCCTCTCTCTCTCTCTCTCTCTCTCTCTCACACACACACATTATGGAGCCTGACCATCATGTCAGCATCCAACACACAGAAAAAGCCTTTGAAGGCCAGTGAACAGATAGAGAGAGAGAGAGAGAGAGAGAGAGAGAGAGAGAGAGAGAGAGAGAGAGAGAGAGAGAGAGAGAGAGAGAGAGAGAGAGAGAGAGAGAGAGAGAGAGAGAGAGAGAGAGAGAGAGAGAGAGAGTGAGAGACAGAGCTGCATTTCCTGACAAAATGTCAAAAATATAAAACTATCAGAGAGAGTCACTTCCCCAAATTTGAACAAGTAGTCCGGGGCTTTGAGGACCTCTCTGAAATAGAAAGGCTGCCGATCCTTTTGGGGGAAGACATGGACAGCTGTGCGCTGGCAGCATGCTATGTTGCTGCCTGCCAGAAGTTGAGGGACAGTGCCTGACATATTTCATGCATTTTTTTTTCCTGTTGTTATTTGTTCTTTGATGTAATTATATTTTTAAAAAAAATATGTGTGTATGTATGTATGTATATATATATACAGTGGGGAGAACAAGTATTTGATACACTGCCGATTTTGCAGGTTTTCCCACTTACAAAGCATGTAGAAGTCTGTAATTTTTATCATAGGTACTCTTCAACTGTGAGTGACGGAATCTAAAACAAAAATCCAGAAAATCACATTGTATGATTTTTAAATAATTAATTTGCATTTTATTGCATGACATAAGTATTTGATACATCAGAAAAGCAGAACTTAATATTTGGTACAGAAACCTTTGTTTGCAATTACAGAGATCATACGTTTCCTGTAGTTCTTGACCAGGTTTGCACACACTGCAGCAGGGATTTTGGCCATTCAGATCCTTCAGGTTTCGGGGCTGTCGCTGGGCAATACGGACTTTCAGCTCCCTCCAAAGATTTTCTATTGGGTTCAGGTCTGGAGACTGGCTAGGCCACTCCAAGACTTTGAGATGCTTCTTACGGAGCCACTCCTTAGTTGCCCTGGCTGTGTGTTTCGGGTCGTTGTCATGCTGGAAGACCCAGCCACGACCCATCTTCAATGCTCTTACTGAGGGAAGGAGGTTGTTGGCCAAGATCTCGCAATACATGGCCCCATCCATCCTCCCCTCAATACGGTGCAGTCGTCCTGTCCCCTTTGCAGAAAAGCATCCCCAAAGAATGATGTTTCCACCTCCATGCTTCACAGTTGGGATGGTGTTCTTGGGGTTGTACTCATCCTTCTTTTTCCTCCAAACACGGCGAGTGGAGTTTAGACCAAAAAGCTCTATTTTTGTCTCATCAGACCACATGACTTTCTCCCATTCCTCCTCTGGATCATCCAGATGGTCATTGGCAAACTTCAGACGGGCCTGGACATGCGCTGGCTTGAGCAGGGGGACCTTGCGTGCACTGCAGGATTTTAATCCATGACGGCGTAGTGTGTTACTAATGGTTTTCTTTGAGACTGTGGTCCCAGCTCTCTTCAAGTCATTGACCAGGTCCTGCCGTGTAGTTCTGGGATGATCCCTCACCTTCCTCATGATCATTGATGCCCCACGAGGTGAGATCTTGCATGGTGCCCCAGACCGAGGGAGATTGACCGTCATCTTGAACTTTTTCCATTTTCTAATAATTGCGCCAACAGTTGTTGCCTTCTCACCAAGCTGCTTGCCTATTGTCCTGTAGCCCATCCCAGCCTTGTGAAGGTCTACAATTTTATCCCTGATGTCCTTACACAGCTCTCTGGCCTTGGCCATTGTGGAGAGGTTGGAGTCTGTTTGATTGAGTGTGTGGAGAGGTGTCTTTTATACAGGTAACGAGTTCAAACAGGTGCAGTTAATACAGGTAATGAGTGGAGAACAGGAGGGCTTCTTAAAGAAAAACTAACAGGTCTGTGAGAGCCGGAATTCTTACTGGTTGGTAGGTGATCAAATACTTATGTCATGCAATAAAATGCAAATTAATGATTTAAAAATCATACAATGTGATTTTCTGGATTTTTGTTTTAGATTCCGTCACTCACAGTTGAAGTGTACCTATGATACAAATGACAGACTTCTACATGCTTTGTAAGTAGGAAACCTGAAAAATCGGCAGTGTATCAAATACTTATTCTCCCCACTGTATATATATATATATATATGTATGTGCGTGTATATATATATGTATATATATATATATAAAATAGAAAGAAGAAAAAAATATATATATATAAATATATAGAAAAACAAAAAAAAAAAATATATATATATATATATAAATATTGATGTATGATACTTTGGCAATATGTACATTGTTGCGTCATGCCAATAAAGTGAATTGAATTGAATTGAAATTGAGAGAGAGAGAGAGACAAAGAGAGAGAGCACTTGGCTATTACTAAAGCTGTGGTCCATTCCTGTGCTCAGAGTATTAACTCGACACCCAGCACAGCCCTGCCCAGCCCTGCCCAGCCCCGTTCTCAGCCCCGTTCTCAGCCCTGCCCAGCCCCGTTCTCAGCCCCTTTCTCAGCCTCCCCTCCTTACAGCTGACATGTCTGGTAGACTACGCTTTGTCTCCGCATTGTCATCTTGTCATCTCAACAATGTACATCTTCAGGACACCAATGTTAGAACTCTTTGATGAGCAGACTGAAGAGAACAGTTATGGGGAAAAACCCCTTTGTGTCTGAGCTTTTAGATTTGTTTTCAATATTATTTAACAATGTGGAGATCCAGATAATTGATGATTAATATTGTCTGTCTGGGAAAAAGGGAGAATATCACCAGGATGCCCTTTTCACACGTCCTGTGTTTGTATAAAACTTTTGAATGTCATGTGAGCAGGAAGACATAAAGGTAACTGCCAAAATAAAGGAAACACCAACATGAAGCGTCTTAATAGGGCTCTAGGCCACTAAGAGCCAGAACAACTTCAATGCACCTTAGTATACTGTAGATTCTACAAGTGTCTGGAACTCCATTGGAGGGATGTGACACCATTCTTCCATGACAAATTCCATCATTTGGTGTTTTGTTGATGGTGGTGGAAAACGCTGTCTCAGGCGCCACTCCTGAATGTCCCAAAAGTGTTCAATTGGGTTGAGATTCGGTGACTGAGACGGCCATGGCATATGGTTTACATAGTGTTCATGCTCATCAAACCCTTCAGTGACCGTTCATTCCCTGTGGATGGGGGCGTTGTCAACCTGGAAGAGACAACTCCGATCAGGATAGAAATGATTCACCATAGGTTGAAGGTGATCAATCACAACGGTTGTGTATTTATTGGTGTTTACCTTACCCTCTAAGGCAGGGATAATCAAATAAAAAAAATACAACTTGGGGGGCCAAATAAAACCCCCAGTGGGCCGCCAGTTGGGGAACCCTGCTCTAAGGGGTTGAGTGAATCTAAACCATGCCTGGGAAATATACCCCATACAACAACAGAGCCGCCAGAACCTTCGTCTACTCAAGTGTTTCCTTTATTTTGGCAGTTACCTGTAGATCTGAGTCCTATTCAAGAGAGTCATAATTTAAAAATACTGTAGAATAGACCTATACCCTGTAACCATAATGAAGAAAATGCCTATATACCTGTTATCCTGCCGCGATTCTAAAATCATACCTAAACGCATTAAATCTGCTGCTGCCAAATTGATATGAAATTCCTTAAATTCCTTGGTTCCCTCCTGACCTGGATACAGTTTATGGCGATCTGACCCTAACATTAACTGTAAGATCCAGTCTGGTGTCAACTGTTTGAATTACTGGCGCAATCATCAGGTTTCTCTCTCCTTTTCCTCCCTCCCTCTCTCCTTTTCCTCCCTCCCTCTCTTCTCTACCTCCCTCTCTCCTTTTCCTCCCTCCCTCTCTCCTTTTCCTCCCTCCCTGTCTTCTCTACCTCCCTCTTTCTCTCCTCCATCTCTCACTTCCTCTAATATATATAGTGAGCAGTGAATGGTAACAATGAAGTCGTTCCTCCATTTTATCACCACAATAACCTACATTTGTTGTGATTATTATTATTCTCATTTTCTATATTATTTGAACAGTAGTTTCTATATGTATATGATATATACATATTGTTATTGGTGTAATTCCTTTATATGTATATGATATATACATGTTGTTATTGGTGTAATTCCTTTATATGTATATGATATATACATGTTGTTATTGGTGTAATTCATTTATATATATATGATATATACATGGTGTTATTGGTGTAATTCCTTTATATGTATATGATATATACCTGTTATTATTGGTGTAATTCCTTTATATGTATATGATATATACATGTTGTTATTGGTGTAATTCATATATATGTATATGATATATACTTGTTGTTATTGGTGTAATTCATTTATATGTATATGATATATACATGTTGTTATTGGTGTAATTCCTTTATATGTATATGAAATATACCTGTTATTATTGGTGTAATTCCTTTATATGTATATGATATATACATGGTGTTATTGGTGTAATTCCTTTATATGTATATGATCTATACATGTTGTTATTGGTGTAATTCCTTTATATGTATATGATATATACATGTTGTTATTGGTGTAATTCCTTTATATGTAAATGATATATACATGTTGTTATTGGAGTAACTCCTTTATATGTATATGATATATACATGTTGTTATTGGAGTAATTCCTTTATATGTATATGATATATACATGTTGTTATTGGTGTAATTCCTTTATATGTATATGAGTATATAGCTGTTGTTATTGGTGTAATTCCTTTATATGTATATGATATATACATGTTGTTATTGGTGTAATTCCTTTATATGTATATGATATATACATGGTGTTATTGGTGTAATTCCTTTATATGTATATGATATATACCTGTTGTTATTGGTGTAATTCCTTTATATGTATATGAGTATATACCTGTTGTTATTGGTGTAATTCCTTTATATGTATATGATATATACCTATTGTTATTGGTGTAATTCCTTTATATGTATATGATATATACCTGTTGTTATTGGTGTAATTCCTTTATATGTATATGATATATACCTGTTGTTATTGGTGTAATTCCTTTATATGTATATGATATATACCTGTTGTTATTGGTGTAATTCCTTTATATGTATATGATATATACCTGTTGTTATTGGTGTAATTCCTTTATATGTATATGAGTATATACCTGTTGTTATTGGTGTAATTCCTTTATATGTATATGATATATACCTGTTGTTATTGGTGTAATTCCTTTATATGTATATGAGTATAAATCTGTTGTTATTGGTGTAATTCCTTTATATGTAAATGAGTGATATATTGTGGTTCTATAATATAGACGTTGTTAATGGTGTAATTCCTTTATATGTATATCAGTCATATATTGTGGTTCCATGATATAGATGTTGTTATTGGTGTAATTCCTTTTTATGTAAATGAGTGATATATTGTGGTTCCATGATATAGCTGTTGTTATTGGTGTAATTCCTTTATATGTAAATGAGTGATATATTATGGTTCCATGATATAGCTGTTGTTATTGGTGTAATTCCTTTATATGTAAATGAGTGATATATTATGGTTCCAATATATAGCTGTTGTTATTGGTGTAATTCCTTTATATGTAAATTTGTGATTTATTATGGTTCCATGATATAGCTGTTGTTATTGGTTTAATTCCTTTATATGTAAATGAGTGATATATTGTGGTTCCATGATATAGCTGTTATTATTGGTGTAATTCCTTTATATGTAAATGAGTGATATATTATGGTTCCATTATATAGCTGTTGTTATTGGTGCAACACCTTTATATGTAAATGAGTGATATATTATGGTTCCTTGATATAGCTGTTGTTATTGGTGCAACACCTTTATATGTAAATGAGTGATATATTATGGTTCCTTGATATAGCTGTTGTTATTGGTGTAATTCCATTATATGTAAATGAGTGATATATTATGGTTCCATGATATAGCTGTTCTTATTGGTGTAATTCCTTTATATGCAAATGAGTGATATATTGTGGTTCCATGATATAGCTGTTGTTATTGGTGTAATTCCTTTATATGTAAATGAGTGATATTTTATGGTTCCTTGATATAGCTGTTGTTATTGGTGTAATTCCTTTATATGTAAATGAGTGAAATATTGTGGTTCTATGATATAGCTGTTGTTATTGTATTAATTCCTTTATATGTCAATGATTGGTGTATTATGGTTCCAATATATAGCTGTTATTATTGGTGTAATTCCTTTTTATGTCAATGATTGATGTATTATGGTTCCATGATATAGCTGTTGTTATTACTAGGCTACCTGCCGCCTTTATTTCAGTATTTATTCCTGTATTTATTTTACTCAAGTGCATTGTTGCAATCAGTCTGGTGCATAGATCAATGAGTTGCAGTATATGTAGTAGAATCCCAGAATCCCCTTATTGATTATTTTCCTACAAAATACAATTTTGGAAAAACTACATAAGTTCGGTTATTTTGAACTTACATTGACTTTTGACTGGTTGGGTTTCGATTTTAAATGATGAACTATCGTACTATATTTACTATTATAATGTTTATATACAGCCAGCATCAAGTAAATATGTGACGACTTTAGTCATAGGCTACACAGTAATTATACATTTATTCTCAACACGTATTATTAACAAATAAACTATTTCTTAAATTCACTTCCTTTTTTTTTGTATGTCTTAATATCTATTCCACACTGTGACCAGACACCAAACATTTAGAAACACCTGAGAGCTTATTGAGATCCTCAGCCCTGCGAACATCCATCAGGTGAACAGGACGTGTCACGCCAGCGCATGTCCCATATAAAGGACTCATTGTGTTTTAGACAAACATCGGGCACAACATAAAGCCAGAGGTCAAGTCCTCTCTGAGCTCAAGTCGACAGGGCAGCGCTATCCTATGCCTTCTCCCACTTTCAACAATTGTATTTGAGGGATGTAATGCAAGTAGCATTTCAACCCCTTGTTATTATTATTTAAAACCCTCTCTTCTTTCCACAATAGTCTGTGTATTTCTATCAAGCGATTCAGATACGTATTCCCCCGTGACGAACGTGGAAAAGTGCTTACAAACGCAATAATGTCGCCACGGTAGTTTACTTCCCGTGGAAATCCCCTTCAGCAGAATGTGCAGCTCGACAGACACATCGACATTAGGCTGTTTTATAGCTCTGCAGCGGTATTATGGGTTAGCGCTGCAAGGCTCTTCCCTTGATACCCATACCATACTTAATGAAACTTCAAACGCCGACTAAAATCCACAAGAACAGTTTAATAATACATCGCTATCAATTAATGCGAATGAGATTCCTAAAGCGTATATATATGTATAGCATTATGTTTTATTTTTTTATTCCTACATGAAGTTCAATTGTTAGTAGAACAGAGAGCGAGCAGCGGATTAGAGGAGGAACAAGTAGTGTTAATTGCGCTGCAGGTATAACAAGCAGGTTCAACCTGACTTCCCCCTCTCCTCTCTTCTCTCTATTGAGTTGCTGTGGCTTAATGAGTGGCAGGTAGACCTGCATCCTGTTTTCACACGTGCAAAAAATAGGTCTCTCCCTGCTGGCAGTCCAGGACCCTGGCTGGGCACGGGAAACAATTGATTTTAAGCATATAGTTAATTATGCTTAGAAATTAGACAGCCTCGCGCTACAGAGGGACATGGAGCTTTATCGCCGCGTGATTTCCTGCCAGCTTTCACGCTCTCTCACACTGAACACAACCTTACAGACATCCATTGGCTTATTCAGAAGTGTAATATAGGCTATGTAAGGAGAAAAAGGCCAACAATGACTAGTCTTGTCACCTTACTTTAATGTTTACGACATATTGGCATGCAGGTTTGCTATACTTTACTACACAACATCATCTAAATATATCAAGAGATGTTGTATACTGCGTTACCTCTGACTGAACAAATAAGTAGGGCAAATCTCAGAGTATTCCTCCATTCCTTGCCTAAATAATGTCACACTGGTCGACTTATTATTGAAGCATTTCTTTATACTAAGAAACAAACTCTTTTAGAACGTTTTCTTTTGATGAATGAACTAATGGAAGGGGCTAAAGACTGTGAGATATTATGCAGCTTTCTCCGTGATGACATGCGAATTAAGAGAAAGTGCATCTCATGTTTCAAGTGTCCTTATCAATACAGTGCTGACTCCATAGATATACAGTAACATGTCTTCAAGATACAGACAGATGGGAAATCAGTGAAGCGTTTTTCAATAATGTTAAAATATATATTCAGAAGGTCTAAGTAGAATTGTATTACCGACCAATCCCATTCTCGTCCAGTGTAGGTACATAACAAGACAAGCTCCGTAAATAAATTATCTTCATTATAATATTGTATATTATATTGTTACTATGTTGTTATTATTATCATTGTAATTATATATTTTTTATGTAATTGTTGATATTAATGTAATTATTATTATTGTTGTTATAATCAATGTTATAACAATAGTATGAATGTGTTTGTTTTATGTCGTTTGTGTTATTTATAAATTACTTATAATTAAAAAGAACATACCCGCAGATTTTTAACAAGGACGGGATAGTTTTCCATCAAGCTCTCTACAATGACCCACAGTGACCTGACTGAAGGAGGATACACTCATGGCGATGTGGTTCTCATGCCACAGATACGACGGGTAACGCTTGATTATATTACCATACGTTACATTATTGGATTGCTATGTTACAATTCTGTCAAATCAAAATGATTGACTAAGTAATAAAACGAGACAGCTATTTTATCTGATTATAGTGTAGGTCTGCATATGGCGACCTTGGCACATTGGCACATTGGGGAATTGGGGAATTGCTCTGCCAAATAAAAGTGTTTCTGGGGATCGATTGCTGCAATGGGATCCATCCTCCTGCAAATGGTTAGCAGGTGGCTGTTGACATTTAAATCAAAGCCTCACCTCCAGCAATCTACAGTTACAACAAGACAGATACCTTCCTTTCCTCAATAGACAGCTAGAATGATGCTTTTGTGAAACGGAATCTGTAAAAAACAAAGTTGATTATTTCAATAACATGCTTAGCCTTTACTCGTCAACGAATTATGGAATGATGTGCATTTTTGTTGAAGGTGAAGGTAATTCCATGGGCTGCTGCCTGTATCCTGTATTGGCTACGTCATGTAGGCCTTACTGACGTACATGTTCAAAATAATTCCGTGGTTTGCATGAAAATCTTCGGGTCTTTTATTCTGTCTTCCAGTCCTTCTCTCTCCACCTGGTGATACCGTCAGACCGACAGACAGACAGACCGACAGACCGTCAGACCGACAGACAGACCGACAGACCGTCAGACCGACAGACAGACAGACAGACAGACAGACCGACAGACAGACAGACAGACAGACAGGCAGACCGACAGACAGACAGACAGACAGACAGACAGACAGACAGACCGACAGACAGACAGACAGACAGACAGACAGACAGACAGACAGTATAATATCATATAATAATGCTTAATAGGGCGTGATATATCAGACTGAACTGTATGAAACTTAACAATACGTGTCAGAAAACCGGAACAAGTCAACTCCTTCATTACCATGTTCTCCAAGGACCAGCGAACATTTCATTCATTTGTAAGTTATGAATGTTCGACAAATATTAAAGGGTATGTAAATATGAGAGGCATAATGTATTTTCTGCGGGAGACTGAAGAGATGACCCACAGTCTTCGGATGCTGCTAGGGTAATCACATGCATTATACTTCTGTTCAAACTGTGCCTCCAATACGAGCAACATCTTTCCACAACTGACGTGTGAAACAGTGCAGACAAACCAATGGCTAAAAACAAAATGTTGGCAACATTTGCATCTTTTCATATTTTACATAATGTTTTGATGCATGATGACAAACTGTCTTCTTCTGTGGAGTTTATAACCTCGTGGGTACATTATGGCGGGATAAACCAATGGGAAGATCACGTGGACGATATAGACCATTTACGATTTTAGGTTTTTAAAACAAGTGTCCTTAAAAAAATATATATTTTGAAAGATTCTGAAACTGCTTCATCATTCATTTATCATGGAATTTTAGATCAAATTTGACTGTTTAGTGGGATGTTCATCCAGTTTCTGTTCATACAGTTTTTATTTTAGAATACATATTGCAGCGGTGTTGATAATAATAACACGTAACCAAAATAACAACTAATTATTATTGTACAGTCTTAATTATAATAATAATAATTATTAGTAGTAGTATTATTATTATGACAAATATTGTGACTATTATTATTGTTATTATTACTATTATTATTGTTATTATTACTATTATTATTACTATTATTATTACTATTATTATTACTATTATTATTACTATTATTATTACTATTATTATTATTACTATTATTACTATTATTATTACTATTATTAATAATATTATTATTACTATTATTAGTATTACTATTATTATTATTACTATTATTACTATTATTATTACTATTATTATTATTACTATTATTATCATTATTATTACTGTTGTTCATATCAGCTGTTATTTCCTTGTTCTGTCTCTAACCCTAACCCTGGTTCTGTCTCTAACCCTAACCCTGGTTCTGTCTCTAACCATAACCCTAGTTCTGTATCTAACCCTAACCCTGGTTCTGTCTCCTACCCTAACCCTAGTTCTGTATCTATCCCTAACCCTGGTTCTGTCTCTAACCCTAACCCTAGTTCTGTATCTAACCCTAACCCTGGTTCTGTCTCTAACCCTAGTTCTGTATCTAACCCTAACCCTGGTTCTATATCTAGCCCTAACCCTAGTTCTGTATCTATCCCTAACCCTGGTTCTGTCTCTAACCCTAACCCTAGTTCTGTATCTAACCCTAACCCTGGTTCTGTCTCTAACCCTGGTTCCGTATCTAACCCTAACCCTATCCCTAACTCTGGTTCTGTCTCTAACCCTAAGCCTGGTTCTGTCTCTAACCCTAACCCTAGTTCTGTATCTAACCCTAACCCTGGTTCTGTCTCTAACCCTGGTTCTGTATCTAACCCTAACCCTGGTTCTGTATCTAACCCTAACCCTGGTTCTCTCTCTAACCCTGGTTCTGTATCTAACCCTAACCCGGGTTCTCTCTCTAACCCTGGTTCTGTCTCTAACCCTGGTTCTCTCTCTCTAACCCTGGTTCTGTATCTAACCCTAACCCGGGTTCTCTCTCTAACCCTGGTTCTGTCTCTAACCCTGGTTCTCTCTCTAACCCTGGTTCTGTCTCTAACCCTGGTTCTGTCTCTAACCCTCATTCACTTTTCACACAATTCAAATCACACCATCCAGTGGTGCTGTGGTCTAAGACACTGCATCTCAGTGCTAGAGGTGTCACTACAGACAACCTGGTTCGAATCCAGCCTGTATCACAACCGGCCGTGATTGGGAGTACCATAGGGCGGCGCACAATTGGCCCAGCGTTGTCTGAGTTTGGCCGGTGTAGGCCGTCATTGTAAGTAAGAATTTGTTCTTAACTGACTTGTCTAGTTAAACAAAGTCTACACAGTAGTTAGGAATAGAGGCTGGCCAGAGAGAGAGGAGGCCTCTTCAGTCAGGCAGACTGGATGTCTTCTAACAATGGTATTCTGGACTCTTAATCTGGTGCTCTCTCTGTGGTGAGAGGATTGTGTTTCCAACACTGACCATATAGCACTGTCTTGTAGTCTACACTTAGCCTGTTTCTGGTTACTCAATATAGCACCGTCCTGTTTCTGGTTAATCACACCAACACTATGTGCTCCTGTCCATCACAGAGGTCATTACAGAGGTCATCACAGAGGTCATCACAGAGTATTTAGAGTTGAATAATGGGTTAATGTGTTGGCTATACAACTTTACTTATAAGGGGGTTATTTATCACTCATTTACTCTTGACTTCAATAATAGAAACTCTAATGAGCCTTTTGTGGCAATTGTTCTTTACTGTTGTCTAACTTGACAGATAGACAAGTACTCACACACTCACTATACACTATACACACACACACACACTCACACACACACACACACTCACACACTCACACACTCACACACACACACACACACACACACACACACACTCACACACACACACACACACACACACACACCAGAATATGACTGTAGCAGTAACACTGTACAGTGGGTGTGGAGAGAGAGAGTCAGGGAATGAGTCTAGGGATGATGAATTACATCTCAGATCTTCCTAATCGCCAAAGGGCACGTTCACAAATTCATAATAATTTATTCTGGATGATGTATGGCCCACTTATATGGATCTGATAACGTTAGTATGAATATAGTTTTCATTATTATTCCATACTTTTCATTATTTTAATTATTGCATTTTATTACACTAACCGTGGCTGCGGTTAGATTGATGAAGCAAGCCATGCCTATGTCTCCAGACACCGTGGTCCGCTGCTCCGTTCTGATAGGCCTGTGTCATGTTAGATTTTACAGATTAAGGAAGAGTATGGCCCATATTAATGGCGAGGGAATATATGGCCGTTCTGGATAATTTCGTTAGTTTTGTTTGCAGCCATGTCGTTATTTTCACTGATAGACCCCCGCCGATGCTGTACATTAAAATAAAACCTTGATGTGATTTCCGGGTTACGCGGACGACCGGCGGTGTTTTTAATGTGGAAAGCAAATGTTGATTTATCCGTGGTTTTGGAGATTGGCTTCTTACCACACTACCAATCGTTCGTTTTTATCAAGCTTTATTCATTGTAAATTGATGAAGGCTGTATTTACTTGAAACGGTAGTGTCAGCTATAGTTCGCCATTAACTGCCTGCATAAACGCGTTTGGAATGTAGCGTCTTTGACAGGAACATTCCGAGTTTCCCTGATTTGTTTGTCTGGAAATCACTGCTGGTTAAAGCCATAAATGCACCCATTTGAAAAGGCAAATATAATACATGTACATTTTATTTGAGCACAACATATTGATACAATATCTTTGGTTATTGGAGACTTTTGTTTGATAGTTATAGAAAGCTATATCAGAGACAGATATTTAACAGGAAACATCACACACACAGACACACACACACAGACACACACACACAGACACACACACACAGACACACACACACACACAGACACACACACACACAGACTGGTCGACTTATTATTGAAGCATTTCTTTATACTAAGAAACAAACTCTTTTAGAACGTTTTCTTTTGATGAATGAACTAATGGAAGGGGCTAAAGACTGTGAGATATTATGCAGCTTTCTCCGTGATGACATGCGAATTAAGAGAAAGTGCATCTCATGTTTCAAGTGTCCTTATCAATACAGTGCTGACTCCATAGATATACAGTAACATGTCTTCAAGATACAGACAGATGGGAAATCAGTGAAGCGTTTTTCAATAATGTTAAAATATATATTCAGAAGTAGAATTGTATTACCGACCAATCCCATTCTCGTCCAGTGTAGGTACATAACAAGACAAGCTCCGTAAATAAATTATCTTCATTATAATATTGTATATTATATTGTTACTATGTTTTTATTATTATCATTGTAATTATATATTTTTTATGTAATTGTTGATATTAATGTAATTATTATTATTGTTGTTATAATCAATGTTATAACAATAGTATGAATGTGTTTGTTTTATGTCGTATGTGTTATTTATAATTTACTTTCTTTGAAAAGTGAATGATCCAACTTTTTAGTTGTAGACCTTCGTATCATCAACTAGGACAGCATAGAGGATGAAGAGTTTTAATCTCAGACCTTCGTATCATCAACTAGGACAGCATAGAGGATGAAGAGTTTTAATCTCAGACCTTCGTATCATCAACTAGGACAGCATAGAGGATGAAGAGTTTTAATCTCAGACCTTCGTATCATCAACTAGGACAGCATAGAGGATGAAGAGTTTTAATCTCAGACCTTCGTATCATCAACTAGGACAGCATAGAGGATGACGAGTTTTAATCTCAGACCTTCGTATCATCAACTAGGACAGCATAGAGGATGAAGAGTTTTAATCTCAGACCTTCGTATCATCAACTAGGACAGCATAGAGGATGAAGAGTTTTAATCTCAGACCTTCGTATCATCAACTAGGACAGCATAGAGGATGAAGAGTTTTAATCTCAGACCTTCGTATCATCAACTAGGACAGCATAGAGGATGAAGAGTTTTAATCTCAGACCTTCGTATCATCAACTAGGACAGCATAGAGGATGAAGAGTTTTAATCTCAGACCTTCGTATCATCAACTAGGACAGCATAGAGGATGAAGAGTTTTAATCTCAGACCTTCGTATCATCAACTAGGACAGCATAGAGGATGAAGAGTTTTAATCTCAGACCTTCGTATCATCAACTAGGACAGCATAGAGGATGAAGAAGGAGATGAAGAGTATAAAAACGGTTTAACTGCTGAAATGTGTTTGATAAGCCACGATACACAACATCATAAAGAGTCCCTTCCCTTTTGACTGCATGGTGTAGTCTGTCTATAGTCTGAAAGACTGCATGGTGTAGTCTGTCTATAGACTGAAAGACTGCATGGTGTAGTCTGTCTATAGTCTGAAAGACTGCATGGTGTAGTCTGTCTATAGACTGAAAGACTGCATGGTGTAGTCTGTCTATAGTCTGAAAGACTGCATGGTGTAGTCTGTCTATAGACTGATAGACTGCATGATGTAGTCTCTCTATAGACTGAAAGACTGCATGGTGTAGTCTGTCTATAGTCTGAAAGACTGCATGGTGTAGTCTGTCTATAGACTGAAAGACTGCATGGTGTAGTCTGTCTATAGTCTGAAAGACTGCATGGTGTAGTCTGTCTATAGACTGATAGACTGCATGATGTAGTCTCTCTATAGACTGAAAGACTGCATGGTGTAGTCTGTCTATAGACTGAAAGACTGCATGGTGTAGTCTGTCTATAGACTGAAAGACTGCATGGTGTAGTCTGTCTATAGACTGAAAGACTGCATGGTGTAGTCTCTCTATAGACCGACAGAAGGTTGTAATACTAAATAGGAGGGTAGTGTGTGATCAAAAGGCAGGCGGAATAAGCACGGTTCGCCTGCTTCATTCATCCAGCAGCATAGAGTATCAAGGCCAACAAGCGTATCTCTCTCTGAAAGGGAGTTCCTATTCAATGTGCAGGTGCGAAGTAGTGTTGCACATTCTGCCACATTATGCGAAGGTTGTTAGAGCGCCGTGCTCCGACGTACTAACTATGGGGGCTGATTCGCATTGGAGGGAGTCCGCTCATCCATGAAAGTAAAATAACTTATCGCCTGAAACAGGGAACGGACTGTAATCCGAACACTTTGGGGAACGTTCAGCCGACGCGCGTCATGAATCAACCTTGGCTTTGACTCGACTCGACCAAATTCTCAACTTGTTGTACATTTATTCCAGGAGCTGACTACCGAATGGCTATACTGTTGATTTATGCCACACGTTTGTTGTCAAAGTGAAATCAAATATCGCAAGGGTGTAGTCTGAATTTAACCCTACCTGATTATTAAAAGACATTTCATAATAAGACCAATAATTTGATAGTTTGATAAACCAGTAGAAAATCAAAAATAAATCTAATATAATACATGCAAGCATTTTTTTATTGTTAAAGCATGACTTTTCATGACATGAAACATTTGATTCTATAATGCATATTGTTTTCTGGGAACCACTAATAATTATTGACTAGAGATACTTGTATCCTACATTCACGTTTTCCATTTGTGAAGTGTCCTTTTTCTAATTGATATATTGACTTGTTTGGTATTGCACCTGTCTTTTGGATTAGAATGTGAATTCCGGCCGGGCCACTCCATGTCTGGTAACTATGACATGAAATGAAACGTTGAATGGCTTCCAGAGCTGCCCGCGCGCTAATCCCCCCATTAAAAGAGCTTTATTCAATAATGCAGGACAGTTTCCGGAAGTCGGATTAGCGCCTCAATTATTTTGCAAAGAAATGATATTTCACACTCAAACGAGTCTTAGGAAGCTTCGATATGAGGCTGAGAGGGCCAAGGACAAGAAAGTAAATGCATTCATCTTCTTTTGTGTGGCATTAGTTCCAAATAATATACAATTTTATGTAGGTCTAATCTGTAATTAATGTTATATGTACTTTAACGAAAATGACCCTTCTAACATTGAATTAGGCTTCTTTCTCCTGTAATTTGAGGTCTTATTCACTGAACTATGCTGTACATACTACCATGTTCCAGAGTTAAACTAACATTTTCATCTTTTAGCAGACACTTTTCCAAAGCCATCTACAGTTAGGCCTAGTGCATTCAACCATAGAATACGTTTCCAAACAGAGTGAAAAAACATATTGAAATACTCAGAACAAAAACATAACCTATGTGAGATTCTACTAGAACATTTCCTTCATGCATTTCTGAATGGTGGAATATGTGGTGATTCATAGAATCAGAGCCTTTATACAGGCCTATGAGTTCCCTTTGGTCTGGAAGATACAGAAGCCTTTATATAGGCCTATGAGTTCCCTTTGGTCTGGAAGATACAGAAGCCTTTATATAGGCCTATGAGTTCCCTTTGGTCAGGAAGATACAGAAGCCTTTATATAGGCCTATGAGTTCCCTTTGGTCTGGAAGATACAGAAGCCTTTATATAGGCCTATGAGTTCCCTTTGGTCAGGAAGATACAGAAGCCTTTATACAGGCCTATGAGTTCCCTTTGGTCAGGAAGATACAGAAGCCTTTATACAGGCCTATGAGTTCCCTTTGGTCAGGAAGATACAGAAGCCTTTATACAGGCCTATGAGTTCCCTTTGGTCAGGAAGATACAGAAGCCTTTATATAGGCCTATGAGTTCCCTTTGGTCTGGAAGATACAGAAGCCTTTATATAGGCCTATGAGTTCCCTTTGGTCTGGAAGATACAGAAGCCTTTATATAGGCCTATGAGATCCCTTTGTTCAGGAAGACAGAAGCCTTTATACAGGCCTATGAGTTCCCTTTGGTCATGAAGATACAAAAGCCTTTATACAGGCCTATGAGTTCCCTTCGGTCCTCCTCACAGCTGCCCATGTCCCTTAAAGTTGATGATGTGGTTGTTACTGACAAGAAGCACATGGCTGAGCTCTTTAATTAACACTTCAATAAGTCAGGATTCCTATTTGACTCAGCCATGCCTCCTTGCCCGTCCTGAAACTTGACCCCAAGGGTCAGATGGTTTAGGCCATTTCGTCTTTAAGGTTGCTGCCCCTATCATCGCCAAGCCTATCTCTGACCTTTTTAACCTGTCTCTCCGTTCTGGGGAGGTTCCCATTGCTTGGAAGGCAGCCACGGTTAGTCCTTTATTTAAAGGAGGAGATCAAGCTGATCCTAACTGTTAGAGGACTATTTCTATTTTGCCCTGTTTATCAAAAGTGTTGGAAAAACTTGTCAATAATCAACTGACTGGCTTTCCTGATGTCTATAGTATTCTCTCTGGTATGTAATCTGGTTTCCGCTCAGGTTATGGATGTGTCACTGCAACCTGAAAGGTCCTCAATGATGTCACCACTGCCCTTGATTCTAAACAATGTTGTGCTGCTATTTTTATTGACTTGGCCAAAGCTTTTGATACGGTAGACCATTCCATTATTGGTGTCTCTGAGGGGTCTTTGGTCTGGTTTGCTAACAATCTCTCTAAAACAGTGCAGTGTATAAAGTCAGAAAGTCTGCTGTCTCAGCCACTGCCTGTCACCAAGGGAGTACCCCAAGGCTCGATCATTGGCCCCACGCTCTTCTCAATTTACATCAATAACATAGCTCAGGCAGCAGGAAGCTCTCTCATCCATTTATATGCAGATGATACAGTCTTATACTCAGCTGGCCCCTCCCTGGATTTTGTGTTAAATGCTTTACAACAAAGCTTTCTTAGTGTCCAACAAGCTTTCTCTACCCTTAACCTTGTTCTGAACATCTCCAAAAAAAAGGTAATGTGGTTTGTTAAGAAGAATGCCCCTCTCCCCACAGGTGTGATTACTACCTCTGAGGGTTTAGAGCTTGAGGTAGTCACCTCATACAAGTACTTGGGAGTATGGCTAGACGGTACAATGTCCTTCTCTCAGCACATATCAAAGCTGCAGGCTAAAGTTAAATCTAGACTTGGTTTCCTCTATCGTAATCACTCCTCTTTCACCTCAGCTGCCAAACTAACCCTGATTCAGATGACCATCCTACCCATGCTAGATTACAGAGACATAATTTATAGATCGGCAGGTAAGGGTGTTCTCGAGCGGCTTGATGTTCTTTACCATCCGGCCATCAGATTTGCCACCAATGCTCCTTATAGGACAAATCACTGCACTCTATACTCCTCTATAAACTGGTCATCTCTGTATACCCGTCACAAGACCCACTGGTTGATGCTTATTTATAAAACCCTCTTAGGCCTCACTCCACCCTACCTGAGATATCTACTGCAGCCCTCATCCTCCACATACAACACCCGTTCTGCCAGTCACATTCTGTTAAAGGTCCCCAAAGCACACACATCCCTGGGTCGCTCGTCTTTTCAGTTCGCTGCAGCTAGCGACTGGAACGAGCTGCAACAAACACTCAAACTGGACAGTTTTATCTCAATCTCTTCATTCAAAGACTCAATCATGGACTCTTACTGACAGTTGTGGCTGCTTTGCGTGATGTGATGTTCTTGCCCTTTGTGCTGTTGTCTGTGTTCAATAATGTTTGTACCATGTTTTGTGCTGCTACCATGTTGTGTTGCTACCATGTTGTCATGTTGTGTTGCTACCATGTTGTTGTCATGTTATGTTGCTACCATGTTGTGTTGTCATGTTATGTTGCTACCATGCTGTGTTGTCATGTGTTGCTACCATGCTGTGTTGTCATGTGTTGCTGCCTTGCTGTGTTGTCATGTGTTGCTGCCTTGCTGTGTTGTTTTAGGTCTCTCTTTATATGTAGTGTTGTTTTGTCTCTCTTGTCGTGATGTGTGTTTGGTCCTATATTTATATTATATTTATTAGTATTTATTAGTATTTTTAATCCCAGCCCCCATCCCTGCAGGAGGCCTTTTACCTTTTGGTAAAGATACAGAGGTTCTACATGTTGATACTGCTGATGATGTTGTCTTCAAGACTGATTTACTGGTGGAATACAGGAGGCTCTAACACAAGGATGTCAATCTCCTTCCATAGAGGGCCTAGTGTCTACAGGATTTTAGCTGTTCCTTTCAGTTAAGCTCTAGAAAACCATGTGTGGGGAGTTCCTTACCAGGAGTGAAAACCAGCCCTGTGTGGAATGAGTGCCCTAACATGTAGAGAAGTTACTAACACACAAACAAACACACACTCACACATCCTATGGTTGGTGATAGGAAGAAAGGGGATGGATCTGAACCCTGACCCTTTGTGTCACACACAGAAAAGGAGAGTCAGCATCATTTAAAAGACGCACTAATGATGGGCCCTTTACACTGACCAACCAGCCTTCCCCTTTACACTGCCCAACCAGCCTTCCCCTTTACACTGACCAACCAGCCTTCCACTTTACACTGACCAACCAGCCTTCCCCTTTACACTGCCCAACCAGCCTTCCCCTTTACACTGCCCAACCAGCCTTCCCCTTTACACTGCCCAACCAGCCTTCCCCTTTACACTGCCCAACCAGCCTTCCACTTTACACTGCCCAACCAGCCTACCCCTTTACACTGCCCAACCAGCCTTCCCCTTTACACTGCCCAACCAGCCTTCCCCTTTACACTGCCCAACCAGCCTTCCACTTTACACTTCCCAACCAGCCTTCCCCTTTACACTGCCCAACCAGCCTTCCCCTTTACACTGCCCAACCAGCCTTCCCCTTTACACTGCCCAACCAGCCTTCCCCTTTACACTGCCCAACCAGCCTTCCACTTTACACTGCCCAACCAGCCTTCCCCTTTACACTGCCCAACCAGCCTTCCACTTTACACTGCCCAACCAGCCTACCCCTTTACACTGCCCAACCAGCCTTCCCCTTTACACTGCCCAACCAGCCTTCCCCTTTACACTGCCCAACCAGCCTTCCCCTTTACACTGCCCAACCAGCCTTCCACTTTACACTGCCCAACCAGCCTTCCCCTTTACACTGCCCAACCAGCCTTCCCCTTTACACTTCCCAACCAGCCTTCCACTTTACACTGCCCAACCAGCCTTCCCCTTTACACTGCCCAACCAGCCTTCCCCTTTACACTGCCCAACCAGCCTTCCCCTTTACACTGCCCAACCAGCCTTCCCCTTTACACTGCCCAACCAGCCTTCCCCTTTACACTGCCCAACCAGCCTTCCCTTTTACACTGCCCAACTAGCCTTCCCCTTTACACTGCCCAACCAGCCTTCCCCTTTACACTTCCCAACCAGCCTTCCCCTTTACACTGCCCAACCAGCCTTCTCCTTTACGCCTCCCAACCAGCCTTCTCCTTTACGCCTCCCAACCAGCCTTCTCCTTTACGCCTCCCAACCAGCCTTCCACTTTACGCTGCCCGACCAGCCTTCCCCTTTACACTTCCCAACCAGCCTTCTCCTTTACGCCTCCCAACCAGCCTTCTCCTTTACGCCTCCCAACCAGCCTTCCACTTTACGCTGCCCGACCAGCCTTCCCCTTTACACTTCCCAACCAGCCTTCTCCTTTACGCCTCCCAACTAGCCTTCCATTCTGCACTGCCCAACCAGCCTTCCACTTTACGCCTCCCAACCAGCCTTCCACTTTACGCTGCCCAACGAGCCATCCCCTTTACACTTCCCAACCAGCCTTCTCCTTTACACCTCCCAACCAGCCTTCCACTTTACACTTCCCAACCAGCCTTCTCCTTTACGCCTCCCAACTAGCCTTCCATTCTGCGCTGCCCAACCAGCCTTCCACTTTACGCCTCCCAACCAGCCTTCCACTTTACGCTGCCCAACGAGCCATCCCCTTTACACCTCCCAACCAGCCTTCCACTTTACACCTCCCAACCAGCCTTCTCCTTTACGCCTCCCAACCAGCCTTCCACTTTACACCTCCCAACCAGCCTTCCCATTCACACTGCCCAACCAGCCTTCCCAACCAGACTTTTCCAACCAGCCTTCCCCATCAGGCTGTGCAACCAGCCTGCCCACCCAGCTTCCCCATCAGGCTGTGCAACCAGCCTTCCCAACCAGGCTTCCCAATCAGCCTTTTCAACCAGCCTATCCAAACTGCCTTCCTAACCAGCCTTCCCAACCAGCCTTCCCAACCAGCCTTCCTAACCAGCCTTCCCCTTTCATATGCCCAACAACAGTATGTTATACCCAACTACTATCAAATCCTCATATAGTCTTTGTGTGTATCCCATATGGCACCCTATACCCTCTAATAGCACCCTATACCCTCTAATAGCACCCTATACCCTCTAATAGCACCCTATACCCTCTAATAGCACCCTATACCCTCTAATGGCACCCTATACCCTCTAATAGCACCCTATACCCTCTAATAGCACCCTATTCCCTCTAATAGCACCCTATACCCTCTAATGGCACCCTATACCCTCTAATGGCACCCTATACCCTCTAATAGCACCCTATACCCTCTAATAGCACCCTATACCCTCTAATGGCACCCTATACCCTCTAATAGCACCCTATACCCTCTAATAGCACCCTATACCCTCTAATAGCACCCTATACCCTCTAATAGCACCCTATACCCTCTAATAGCACCCTATACCCTCTAATAGCACCCTATACCCTCTAATGGCACCCTATACCCTCTAATAGCACCCTATACCCTCTAATAGCACCCTATACCCTCTAATAGCACCCTATACCCTCTAATAGCACCCTATACCCTCTAATAGCACCCTATACCCTCTAATAGCACCCTATACCCTCTAATAGCACCCTATACCCTCTAATAGCACCCTATACCCTCTAATAGCACCCTATACCCTCTAATGGCACCCTATACCCTCTAATAGCACCCTATACCCTCTAATAGCACCCTATACCCTCTAATAGCACCCTATACCCTCTAATAGCACCCTATACCCTCTAATAGCACCCTATACCCTCTAATAGCACCCTATACCCTCTAATAGCACCCTATACCCTCTAATGGCACCCTATACCCTCTAATAGCACCCTATACCCTCTAATAGCACCCTATACCCTCTAATAGCACCCTATACCCTCTAATAGCACCCTATACCCTCTAATAGCACCCTATACCCTCTAATAGCACCCTATACCCTCTAATAGCACCCTATACCCTCTAATAGCACCCTATACCCTCTAATAGCACCCTATACCCTCTAATGGCACCCTATACCCTCTAATAGCACCCTATACCCTCTAATAGCACCCTATACCCTCTAATAGCACCCTATACCCTCTAATAGCACCCTATTCCCTCTAATAGCACCCTATTCCCTCTAATAGCACCCTATACCCTCTAATAGCACCCTATACCCTCTAATAGCACCCTATACCCTCTAATAGCACCCTATACCCTCTAATAGCACCCTATTCCCTCTAATAGCACCCTATACCCTCTAATAGCACCCTATACCCTCTAATAGCACCCTATACCCTCTAATAGCACCCTATACCCTCTAATAGTGCAGTTTCTTTTACAAGGTTCATAGGGCTCTGGTCAAAAGTAGAGCACTATGTAGGGAATAGCGTGACATTTGGGATGCAGACTTTATGTTGACTATAGTCAACTAATATGATATCCTGATGACGCTATGCAGGGACTGAGGTTAAACTTCTGATCTATGGACCCTGGGTCGTCGCCGGGTCTTTATACTATTTATAACAGCCTATAGTGGGGACTGGGGGTGATCAATATATCGTTGTGACTACTGCTCATGCTCTGGGCTTCCCTAGTCTAATGTAATAACGGACATGTAGGCTATGAGTTGAGTACACGTGCAGGGTATGAGTTGAGTACACGTGCAGGGTATGAGTTGAGTACACGTGCAGGCTATGAGTTGAGTACACGTGCAGGGTATGAGTTGAGTACACGTGCAGGGTATGAGTTGAGTACACGTGCAGGGTATGAGTTGAGTACACGTGCAGGCTATGAGTTGAGTACACGTGCAGGGTATGAGTTGAGTACACGTGCAGGGTATGAGTTGAGTACACGTGCAGGGTATGAGTTGAGTACACGTGCAGGGTATGAGTTGAGTACACGTGCAGGGTATGAGTTGAGTACAAGTGCAGGGTACAGAGCTGGGTGTCAACGATTGCAGAAATGGATGAAAAGGGCAATTTATTTTATTTCAATTCTACCGTGCATTATAGTTTGCTCTCTCTCTCTCTACCTCTCTTTCTCTCTCTCTCGCTCTCTCTCACACACACACACACGCACACACACACAAACACAAAGACACACACACACTTGTACTTGGGTATACACACTCCAAACATGCACGGTCAATGTTGATTTTTCATGCAGTGCAGAAACTGTTTATTCTCACCTATACGTTTTGCTGTTGAATAATTCTGTCAGCCCTTGTCTCTCCTTTGACGGCTGGAACTAAAAGCTTTGGAAGGCGCAACAGAGACGAGTCGAACACATTCGTGACAAAGAAGGCTTTCCGTGTCATCAGCGTCGTTTAGACGACATGGAAAAATCCCTCAGATAATAAGTCCTGCTTCAAAGACTCCTCGCTTCAATTGAGACCGAACTATCTTTTACCCCATCCAGGCACAATAGATGGTGCTATGGAGAGGACTCAACTGTTTGGTTATTTTTTGTAGTGTTTATTATTCCTTATTTTCTATGGGGCACTTGGACAGAGTAAACCAATACAAGCACAAAAGGAACAAACTCTAAACGTATCAGACAGTGGGGTCTCCCGCCTTGCTTGTGGCTCAGAATGGCTAATGTTTTGCAGCGGGTTCTGCACTCTCAGCCTCTTTAAAACAAATATATGCCTCAGATCCTTGTAAAAACGTGTATGTACATCTCTTAATTAGTGCATAACATTGCCCGGTGTATGTTTGACATGATGGAATGAATTAAGACACAAACCCGTTTATAGGATATCATTGTATATATTTCTTTAAATATTAATAATTCTATACATTTTCATGAATTATTAAATAATATTGTATTTTTGCCAGCCTAAACGCTAATGTGCACTACAATTAGCTCAGTCGCATAGGAAAGGTTTTTACTAATAGGCTACCTGTTCCAAATCTCACCTCTTTCGAGATATTGGCTGTCGACCATCTCTAAAACCACTGTTAGCATGGCTGTGCTTATTCCCCTCAATACCAAACATGTAGCTATAACATACTCATCTTGAAGAAAGCAGAACCCACTAACAGACTCTGTTCACAGGATGCATCCAAGCAGCTATGCAATGCAAGTCTGTTATTGTGGGAGTAAGTGCGTCATTCTACCGGCTTCTCTTTTGATAGTTGTAAAAATATAGCAAAAGAATATTTTATCCTTATATTGGATAGAAAGACCATAGATGACCGTTTCCTACCCCATGGGCAGCAAATATTACATTCCTTTGAAGAGGCGTTGAAGTCTTCGGACTTGGCCCCATATTATTCGAGTTTGACTCGGCTATTGCTATAGAAATCTTAATTCGCCGTGAGGATTCACCGTCATGAAGAAATGGCTCTTTGTGTTAAAATATCTTTGAAGTCTGGGTAAGAATATAGCCTTTCATCAAACGCTGCCCGCATCTACCCTGCAGAAAATCACACTTTAAACGCTTCCCGCATCTCCCCTGCAGAAAATCACACTTGATTTAACTATGAGAGAAATAGAGCCCGCACAAATAAGACATGGACATGACTAGTGAATAATGTATTTGTTTAAATTAAATATGGATATTATTTTAAATAATTGCTTTGTAATTTTCCACTATTCAAATTTAGACTAAGCGGATGCTAAATAGAAGGCCTATGAGAATGGCTTCTTTTCAATGTTTCTTTATGTGGGTTTAAATGTTGAAATGGCTACACGTTGGTAATAAGCTATAGCAGTAGATAAAAAATCATTAACATCGTTCAAACGAAACAAAAATCGCCTACTGGAACGTTAGGTCTAAAGTGCCTGCTCTGGGTACAACGTGTTTTGTTCCTATGGGCTCTGCCCTATAGATGGCACCTGAGACTTAATAATATATAGATGGCACCTGAGACTTAATAATATATAGATGGCACCTGAGACTTAATAATATATAGATGGCACCTGAGACTTAATAATATATAGATGGCACCTGAGACTTAATAATATATAGATGGCACCTGAGACTTAATAATATATAGATGGCACCTGAGACTTAATAAGTAGCACATGTCAATAAGGCACGCTGTTGAATATAGTGATCGAAGAGTCTCTCTGCGCTTGGTCTCATGACTCCTTTAAAAAAGACTGATGTTATTCTGCTCTGCTGAGTTATGAAGTTATACAGGAGTAGTCTACACCGTGAGGTTGAAGGCTTTTTACACAACCTGTGATATATTGGTTAACAGTACCCTGATAGCATATGCATTTAAATTAATAATTGTATATATTCATGTTAGGCCCAGAACAGTAAAATAGACATTTTATCATACACGATTTATTCAAAATACTGAAAAATTACAAGGCAGTTTGTAACATATTTCGAGTGTCTTTTCTCTATAGAATAACATTTTCATAAAAATGCATTACTAACAAGTATTGACAAGAATGAGAAAATCACAAAATGCCCGCGTTGACCAAACATGTCTGACTGTAATGTTGGTAACATCAGCTAGACTCTAAGAAAACACTTCGACCATAGACTTTCATCACAAATGGAGAACATATGTCTGTATGAAACTCAAAACTTCTCAATTATTTAATTTATACAAATAAGAGCAGCAAAAATTAAAATAGCTGAAAGATCAAAGCTTTAAAATTACTGTTAACAATTACACATTGAATTTTAGCAATTTACAAATGTACACGTATTATTTATTCATATTGAAACACTTTGGTTCGATAATACAAAAATGTTTATGTCAGATTCAAAAAATAAATTAAAAAGATATTGAATTCCAAACTAGATTTACAAAATTATACAACAACATACATGCGTACAAATAACCAGTACGAGAAATTAGAAAAATTGTACAAACAGAATAGTTGTTCATATTAATCCACATGGGGATATAAGAAAGCGATCGCAAAACTACAATTTGGCAGTTTCTTATTTGTCGATATGCCAGTGCATTGAATGATTTGGGCCTTAGAAAACAGACCTTCTCGATATGTTCTTTTTTTTTTTGTCTATGGGCATATTTGAATATATCTTTGATATGTTTTTAATTATTTTATGGGGCAATTTTGGTTAGAACGCGTCCCTTGGCTCTGGGTGTCTGTAGAGCGCCTCATCCCCGGGATCAGGGCTGGAGGAGCCGCTGGGGGGTGTCTGAATGCCGCTGGCACCCGAACTATGACAGACGTACCACTCTCTTAAATTGGCGGGCTGGGACGAGGCTGCTGGTTCCGAGAGGGACGAGGCCCCTGGCTCTCGGCCTAAGTCGGATGATGGGGACACCAATGACGGGGTTGATGACTCGTATCCAGAACTCGGTGGTGGAGACTTGCAGTGCACTTTCATGTGTTTTCGGAGCGAGCTGGGGTGTGTGTAGGATTTGTCACAGCCTCTCACTTTGCAGTTGTAGGGCTTATCGCTGGTGTGCACGTGGGAGTGCTTCTTCCGATCACTGCTGTTGGCGAAACGTCGGTCACAGCCGTCAAACTCACATTTGAAGGGTTTTTCACCTGAAATAAGGGAACATAAGTTAGGCGTTGGATTCAGAAAGGCATAAACCTAAACCGCTGCTTTATTTTTGGTGGCGATTTAAGGCCATATGAGGCCTATAGTGTATTGCCTATTGTACTCAATGAACCAGCTGAGTTCCTTTAGGACAGCCCAATGAACCAGCTGAGTTCCTTTAGGACAGCCCGATGAACCAGCTGAGTTCCTTTAGGACAGCCCAATGAACCAGCTGAGTTCCTTTAGGACAGCCCGATGAACCAGCTGAGTTCCTTTAGGACAGCCCAATGAACCAGCTGAGTTCCTTTAGGACAGCCCGATGAACCAGCTGAGTTCCTTTAGGACAGCCCAATGAACCAGCTGAGTTCCTTTAGGACAGCCCGATGAACCAGCTGAGTTCCTTTAGGACTGCCCAATGAACCAGCTGAGTACCTTTAGGACAGCCCAATGAACCAGCTGAGTTCCTTTAGGACAGCCCAATGAACCAGCTGAGTTCCTTTAGGACAGCCCAATGAACCAGCTGAGTTCCTTTAGGACAGCCCAATGAACCAGCTGAGTTCCTTTAGGACAGCCCAATGAGCCAGCTGAGTTCCTTTAGGACAGCCCGATAAACCAGCCTAGTTCCTTTAGGACAGCCCAATGAACCAGCTGAGTTCCTTTAGGACAGCCCAATGAACCAGCTGAGTTCCTTTAGGACAGCCTGATAAACCAGCCTAGTTCCTTTAGGACAGCCCGATAAACCAGCCTAGTTCCTTTAGGACAGCCCGATGAACCAGCTGAGTTCCTTTAGGACAGCCCAATGAACCAGTTGAGTTCCTTTAGGACAGCCCGATAAACCAGCCTAGTTCCTTTAGGACAGCCCGATAAACCAGCCTAGTTCCTTTAGGACAGCCCAATGAACCAGCTGAGTTCCTTTAGGACAGCCCAATGAACCAGCTGAGTTCCTTTAGGACAGCCCAATGAACCAGCTGAGTTCCTTTAGGACAGCCCAATGAACCAGCTGAGTTCCTTTAGGACAGCCCAATGAACCAGCTGAGTTCCTTTAGGACAGCCCAATGAACCAGCCTAGTTCCTTTAGGACAGCCCAATGAACCAGCTGAGTTCCTTTAGGACAGCCCGATAAACCAGCCTAGTTCCTTTAGGACAGCCCAATGAACCAGCTGAGTTCCTTTAGGACAGCCCAATGAACCAGCTGAGTTCCTTTAGGACAGCCTGATAAACCAGCCTAGTTCCTTTAGGACAGCCCGATAAACCAGCCTAGTTCCTTTAGGACAGCCCGATGAACCAGCTGAGTTCCTTTAGGACAGCCCAATGAACCAGTTGAGTTCCTTTAGGACAGCCCGATAAACCAGCCTAGTTCCTTTAGGACAGCCCGATAAACCAGCCTAGTTCCTTTAGGACAGCCCAATGAACCAGCTGAGTTCCTTTAGGACAGCCCAATGAACCAGCTGAGTTCCTTTAGGACAGCCCAATGAACCAGCTGAGTTCCTTTAGGACAGCCCAATGAACCAGCTGAGTTCCTTTAGGACAGCCCAATGAACCAGCTGAGTTCCTTTAGGACAGCCCAATGAACCAGCCTAGTTCCTTTAGGACAGCCCAATGAACCAGCTGAGTTCCTTTAGGACAGCCCAATGAACCAGCTGAGTTCCTTTAGGACAGCCCAATGAACCAGCCTAGTTCCTTTAGGACAGCCCGATAAACCAGCCTAGTTCCTTTAGGACAGCCCAATGAACCAGCCTAGTTCCTTTAGGACAGCCCGATAAACCAGCCTAGTTCCTTTAGGACAGCCCGATAAACCAGCCTAGTTCCTTTAGGACAGCCCAATGAACCAGCTGAGTTCCTTTAGGACAGCCCGATAAACCAGCCTAGTTCCTTTAGGACAGCCCAATGAACCAGCTGAGTTCCTTTAGGACAGCCCGATAAACCAGCCTAGTTCCTTTAGGACAGCCCGATAAACCAGCCTAGTTCCTTTAGGACAGCCCAATGAACCAGCTGAGTTCCTTTAGGACAGCCCAATGAACCAGCTGAGTTCCTTTAGGACAGCCCAATGAACCAGCTGAGTTCCTTTAGGACAGCCCAATGAACCAGCTGAGTTCCTTTAGGACAGCCCAATGAACCAGCTGAGTTCCTTTAGGACAGCCCAATGAACCAGCCTAGTTCCTTTAGGACAGCCCAATGAACCAGCTGAGTTCCTTTAGGACAGCCCAATGAACCAGCTGAGTTCCTTTAGGACAGCCCAATGAACCAGCCTAGTTCCTTTAGGACAGCCCGATAAACCAGCCTAGTTCCTTTAGGACAGCCCAATGAACCAGCCTAGTTCCTTTAGGACAGCCCGATAAACCAGCCTAGTTCCTTTAGGACAGCCCGATAAACCAGCCTAGTTCCTTTAGGACAGCCCAATGAACCAGCTGAGTTCCTTTAGGACAGCCCGATAAACCAGCCTAGTTCCTTTAGGACAGCCCAATGAACCAGCTGAGTTCCTTTAGGACAGCCCGATAAACCAGCCTAGTTCCTTTAGGACAGCCCGATAAACCAGCCTAGTTCCTTTAGGACAGCCCGATAAACCAGCCTAGTTCCTTTAGGACAGCCCGATAAACCAGCCTAGTTCCTTTAGGACAGCCCGATAAACCAGCTGAGTTCCTTTAGGACAGCCCGATAAACCAGCCTAGTTCCTTTAGGACAGTATGTAGGTATGTAGGTCCCTGTTGTCAAAGCAACAACCTGGCCTATACCAGTAGTTATTACCATACTTAACATTTAGTTGTTTATTTTGCACTGTAATGGAAAATTGTAATTTATAAGGTGCATTGTGGGAAAACCACTGTATTTATAATGGTAGCCTACTGTAATTCCATCCCATAGAATAAAAGTACCATCCCATATCTTTGGAGCGCCGGAAACCTTTTCACCACTAGTGAGTGCATGGTATTGTTGTTTCTGTGTCATTAACATATTTTCTGGTGTGCCTTTTAAGAGGCTGAATTTCTTGCACTGTGAGTGAGAATGCTGTGTCAATTTACTTCCTATATGGTTATAGTGCCCCATGATGTTAAAACATGTAGAGGGTTCAGATTAGAGCATGTTGTTACACCATGTCCTTCTGCTCTGTGTTGCCCTGGAGTCCCTGCCAGTTTGGAAGCCTTTGTTAAGGCCTCTAGAAGTCCAAGTGATATAAAACACCAAGTGTTCATGAATATACTGTAATGTGTGAACCAACCTGTTTGCACCAATACCTTTAATTAAGGTACAATACTATGAAATACAAACCCCTGCCCTCAATACATTTTATTCATTCATTCATTACGATTACAGAAGCGTTCACTTTTTTTCAATATAATACAGTCAATATTTACGATATTGTACTGTGTGTCATTACACAGCACTTGCTTTGATACAATATATATTATATATAGTACAGTACGTGTACTGTAAATTACTGTACACCTACTGTAATATAAATATGGTATCAAAGCAAGTACTGCGTAAAGAAATACAGAATTTCACTGTCCACCAAGCTACAGCCTGATTGCCCTAGAATGTCTAGCCTCTATGTAGCCTATAAGGCATAACCTGGCAAAAAAATAATGGTTGAATTAATTACTCTGAAATCATGCTATGCTGATCTCTCCAATGCAAGGCGTCGTTGTCAGCCAGCTAGGCGCTAAGATGCAGAGACAATAGATTTGCTCAGTATAATTACACAGGCACGTTGAATATCAATTTGACCTTCAGCTGTTGGGCTGAGAGGCAATCAAGGATGTTAGTGTAGTACAACAACAGGTATCAGAACACACCCCAGGGGAAACCCAGCCATAACCACAGATCCCCAGGGAAAACCCAGTCATAACCACAGATCCCCAGGGGAAACCCAGCCATAACCACAGATCCCCAGGGGAAAACCCAGCCATAACCACAGATCCCCAGGGGAAACCCAGCCATAACCACAGATCCCAAGGGGAAAACCCAGCCATAACCACAGATCCCCAGGGGAAACCCAGCCATAACCACAGAGATCCCCAGCGGAAATCCAGCCATAACCACAGATCCCCAGGGGAAACCCAGCCATAACCACAGAGATCCCCAGGGGAAACCCAGCCATAACCACAGAGATCCCCAGGGGAAACCCAGCCATAACCACATAACCTAGGTTTTAAACATGATACCCTGGACCATAATAATACAGAAACAGATTTGTACTTTAATTAATGTGAGCAAATAATATGAATAATACATTTGGAAATTAGCGAGCTGAGGCAAAATGTTCGTTCACCATAAAGGAAAAAAAGAGTCATATTATGTGCAGTTCTAACTTATCAAGGCCCTAAGGAAGGCTTTTTACTTGGGTCAAAACTGCACTTTTGCCAAACCTCGCTGGCCCTTTAGATAGGCAGAAGCCAGCAGACTGGCGGACATATTTGTTCTGGAAATATGACTCTCTTTATGTGATTATCTGTAGTAAAATGAAACTAGAATGGCACTAAGCTACATTACACGTCTCCATCAAGTAATAGTGCAGGCAGGCTGGATAAGCAGATCAGTGATACTACCCTACTACTTATACTGCTATATGACTCCTCCTCTTCTGCTGCCCTACTACTTATACTGCTATATGACTCCTCCTCTTCTGCTGCTCTACTACTTATACTGCTATATGACTCCTCCTCTTCTGCTGCTCTACTACTTATACTGCTATATGACTCCTCCTCTTCTGCTGCTCTACTACTTATACTGCTATATGACTCCTCCTCTTCTGATGCCCTACTACTTACACTGCTATATGACTCCTCCTCTTCTGATGCCCTACTACTTACACTGCTATATGACTCCTCCTCTTCTGATGCCCTACTACTTACACTGCTATATGACTCCTCCTCTTCTGCTGCCCTACTACTTACACTGCTATATGACTCCTCCTCTTCTGATGCACTGCTATATGACTCCTCCTCTTCTGCTGCCCTACTACTTACACTGTTATATGACTCCTCCTCTTCTAATGCACTGCTATATGACTCCTCCTCTTCTGATGCCCTACTACTTACACTGCTATATGACTCCTCCTCTTCTGATGCCCTACTACTTACACTGCTATATGACTCCTCCTCTTCTGCTGCCCTACTACTTACACTGCTATATGACTCCTCCTCTTCTGCTGCTCTACTACTTACACTGTTATATGACTCCTCCTCTTCTGCTGCCCTACTACTTACACTGCTATATGACTCCTCCTCTTCTGATGCCCTACTACTTACACTGCTATATGACTCCTCCTCTTCTGCTGCCCTTCTACTTATACTGCTATATGACTCCTCCTCTTCTGATGCACTGCTATATGGCTCCTCCTCCTTTTCTGCTGCCCTACTACTTATACTGCTATATGACTCCTCCTCTTCTGATGCACTGCTATATGGCTCCTCCTCCTTTTCTGCTGGCTGCTGCCCTGCCTGTTTATCGACTTGTTGCTGAGGCTACTACAACCCATCTCTTAGCAACAACCCTTCCCTAAGCAAAACTACAACCCTGACCTAAGCAACAACCCTGCCCTGAAAAATACTACAAGCCTTGCCTTAGCAATACTAAAACCTTCCCTCAACAAAACTTAAACCTTCCTTGAGCAATTCTACAAGCAGAGGAGTTTCTAGAGGGGTTTCTAATTGATATGAATGAATGAATACAAATAATTGTTTATGAATATGACAGTTTGACATTATTTAATTTTGTGTTCATTATAGTGTATTACTACCTTTATATACTAATACTAATGCTACCACAACTGCTACTACTACTACTACTACTGCTGCTAGTACTGCTTGTACTACTAATACTACTACT
>CM042417.1:1060168-1072668 GCA_023634145.1 Thymallus thymallus | reverse complement strand
CATATCAAATTATTAAAAGACACATCCTGGGGTTATTCGTCGCGGCAGAACTAGAAAGGGTCTCCACTCCAGAAACAGGTCCAATACAATACCAGAATGTATTTCCACTCCAAGGATATGTCCTACCAACTGCATTGTGAAACCGGCCGGATTCTACTACATTGTATGGCGATACATGAGACTTCAGAGAAGTAAGTGACAACTCTCTATGTCCTATGCTTGATTTCATGTCCCTGCAGCAGGGGTTTGAGAGTACAGTTTATATCAAAATGTACTCAGCAGATTAGGATAATTATGTTAACATGATCAACTTTCGACGTCAATATGACATTAAGTGTTATCACATCTAACGCAACAGTTGGACAGACCGTGTGGGCCTCTGTCTCTCTTTGGACGGCATGTTTTGGCACACATCAAACCCCTGGGTGAGAGAACTGTCCTACCATAATCCCACTAGCTTTATCTCTGTACATCGTTGGCACACTGGAGCAACTCACAACAAACACATCGGAAATGTGTTTGTACAATGTGTTTGTACAATACACTAATGTAAATGTTTAGGCTAGTCAGGCTGGATGTCATGCCGACGTTCTGGTAGCCTAAATATTGCTTCTTTGAAATGCCATGATCCAAATATCACATTTAGAAATAACAAAACAAACAAAACAAAACAAAACAAAAAAAAATATATATATATATATATATGTCGATATAATTATCAAATAAATACTGCTTTCAGGGATTTGGCCATTGGTTAAATTACATTTGAAATAATACTGGTTTGCCTTTTGATTTACGCTATGGCTACTGTACAGCATAGATTCTCAATATAACTAAATTGTATTTAAATGCAACACCAAATATAATGTAAATTTAGCTCTACTGTGGAATGGTGTTCAATCCATGAATGATAGCGGTCCGTAAATTCAAATCGTAAACTCGCTCAATGCTGGAGGAGGATACATGTTTTACCGACGTCTCTGAAACGGAAATAAAGTCACTGACCTGTGTGAGTCCTCTTGTGGATCTTCAGGTTCTCCGATCGGGCAAATACTTTTCCACAGCCGGGGAAGGGACATGGAAATGGTTTTTCTCCGGTGTGCACTCTGATATGATTTACAAGTTTGTACTTGGCTTTAAATGGTTTTCCTTCTCTGGGACACTCGTCCCAGAAGCATATATGGTTAGCCATTTCGGGTCCACCGACATGCTCCACCGTCACATGCGTTACCAGCTCGTGCATTGTGCTGTAAGTTTTAGAGCAGAGTTTCTTCGGCGACTGTTCCGGTTCGTTCCACTTGCAGATGAGTTCTTGCTTTATCGGCTGCCTCATGTAGCGGAAGAATGCACCGGCTCCGTGATGCGGTGCGCTGAGGTTCATGTTCAGGTGGTTCAGACCGCCGTAGCCATGTAATGTGGAGGTGGAGAACGGATCAGCCCTGGAGCTCGCCACTTGACTCAAGTGATCAGACCTAACGTACATTTCGCCAGGTATTCCTAACCTTATTTGTCCATTCATGGCTTGGCCACCTGGTGCTCCGCTAGATGACTGCTCATGGTGGAGTCCGGAGAAGAGGGCATGGCTACCAGCATCAGGGTGATGGCCATAGTGTCCCGGATAGCTACCTGTTGTTGAGACAAACATTCCGTGATGAGAGGTTGAACAGGGGCTCTGATCGGTCAGTACCGGCATGGCTTGAGCTGTCAGGTCTCTCCGAATGAGGAAATCCCTGCCTGCGGCTGCGGATAACGCCTGGGCCGTCTGGGACATGGAATAGGGGACGGTCGCCGCCTGCACCGGGCCAAAAGCTCCCGTTTGACTGGAGAACACTTCACTGTGGCCTGCCATATGATGATTGTGGTGGTGATGGTGGTGTGGATAATGATGGGCTGGGCTGATTTTGAGGGCCGCGGAGTGCCCCATGTGTTCTGGCCCAAATGGACTCGGCCCCAGGCGGGGTTTCGCAGTAATCTCCCCAGGGTGCGAGTGAGCCATTGAGTGTGGATGGCTGCTGAACCCCGGGAAGCCTGTCACGCTCTGAGGGGTATGGTGGTGATGATGGTGATGGTGGTGCGCCCCTACCAAGTCAACTAATCTCAGCGCCGTGTTCCGTTTGGAAATCGTAGGGTCCATCACATGGTTTCCCAAAGCATCCATGTTCATTACTTCTAATTCTATAATAACTTGACAGCAGGCAAAATAACAATGATGACAGATATATTTTAATTGCAATGAAAAATATAGAAAAACAAACTGGAAGATATATTTTAAAAGTTCTAAAGTTGTGGTTCTATATAAGTGGCCGCATGGAATCCCATTCGGTTGGTCGGCAGCAGCAGGAGACTTTGATTGTGAATAGAGATTCATAGTAGGCGCTGCAGCCCGTGGAGCTAAACAATCACCCCGCCTTCTAATTGGTCAGAGCCCAGTGATTGACGTCACTTGTGACAGTCTCCAATGTGAAGAAAAATGTTTTAGCGACAGCAAGCAGGCAGAGCGCCTGCGCCGAGCCTCAGGCAACACTCGGAAGAATTTTTTGTATTTCTTATGTAAAGGTTATTGTACTTTAAACTAATCTCCAAAAGTTAATCCGTTGCACCAAAGCTATAACTGTCATATTTTACTACTGAGTGACTAAGAGTTATGGAAGTGCAATATCCCCAATTTAGCCCAAATAACACCTATCCTACAGTAAACATGAAAAGTATGTTAAGTAGAGCCTCTAAAAAAGTTGTAGGCTATAGCTCATCATCAATAGAGAGTTATCTTAATTTCGGTGCATAATTTACGAAAATACGTCATTGAAATTCATAAAATTCATATAGTAACAGTCAGAAATTACTGAATTTATTTTCAAACATGGACTAGTCCTTTTCTCAAAAGCAATTTTCCGCGGTTTCGGAGTTTTTACGCATCACTCAAAGGCCCAAAAAGATTCCGTAAAATAAATAAAAAATATTTGACACGTCCTCCCACCCGCTCGCTTGTTCGTCCGCACCGCACCACCCCTCATCCCTAGTTGCGCTTCGTCCTCCTCGTCGCGGGATCGGTTTCTGTGTATTAGTGAATAGAGACGACGCCGTCCATTGTCCGGGAAAAAGTAATGGAACGGACCTGTTGTTATGATCCGGGGTAATTTCGCTCACGAGCCCTGTCGGATTGAGACCCAGAACGGGAGCGGATCAGGGGCACGGGTGATGGCGCCTGATGAACGGCACAGAACTGGACAAGAGCGGCAGAGATTTAAACCCAAAATAAGACTTGCTAAAATATGATTAATAGAATAATACTCTGAGAGGGCGAGGGCCGTCCACCTGTCAAGGAAACGGCTGTCGAAAACATACAAGTTAATCTGATTGATTACTCACTGCTATCAAATAAACAACCCAGTGACCACACCACCGTTAGATTATACCATAAATCACAAAACATATTTCACATTCATTTGGATTATGTTAGACGAAGGAAGTTAATAGTTAAGAAATATGTTACTCTCCTAACACATGTATTCAAAAACCAAGGCGTAAGGGAGCGCGTGAAGGCTCCGTATGTTATATTAAATATTTTAAGACAATCTGTACTCTTTGTGACGCGATAGTGTGGTGGTATTATATTAGCCTAATATATTCAACTACATAATGAAGACATTGAGCTGTTTTTATCAACGTTATTTTGCTGTTCACGTCTATATTAGGGGACTATTTATACGTGTAACTTAATTATAGGCTATAATACTGTTGTCATGGTACTCCCAGCTAAAGCCTTGCATATTTTTTTTCATAAAACTTTAAAATTTTGTAAATGCATGCATGCATAAATGAATGCATATTAATCCACAGATACTTAAGTATTCTTACCTTCATCTACATTGCATGAGCCCTTTATCTTAATCAAATCAGTCGGAGACAAATAGGAATTGTTCTGTGAATTGACCCAAAAGGAGGTCAAACCGTTACAATTAGATTCATGTCAAATATCACATGTAGAATATGTTTAACTATTGGTCGGATTATAAGGTGCCCATAGCAGTCAATCATTGGGTTGTTGTCTCACGCCAATATTATACTACTTTGTGACCATTGCATCAATAGGTATTTGAGAGACCCAGGTTGAGACCCAGGTTGAGACCCAGGTTGAGACCCATGTCAATGCACGAGTGTCATTACGCTGGTGAGCAAAAGGCCTGTCCATTCTCAATGTGGAATGAATTCGGTCATCAGTAAATAGTATACAATGATCCATTAGTATCTCAATAACGTGGTCATTACAACCACAATCTATTGCAGAAACCTTTTGGGTCGACTTTATTTTAGGCACTTCTTGTCTCAAAACATGGCATGCATAAGTGAGAAAATGTTGCACCAGCCTACTCAACACTGCACACTGCTGACACTAGCCTACTCAACACTGCACACTGCTGACACTAGCCTACCCAACACTGCACACTGCTGACACTAGCCTACTCAACACTGCACACTGCTGACACTAGCCTACTCAACACTCTAGAGAATAATATCCAGGATTGACTTGTCAATGTCATTTGCTGACAAAGTCACGTTAAACACGTCATAAATAAATAAATATGATGTGAAATACGTGTGGTCCTGGCTATGTTTATGAAATGGCCTCTGCTTCAGGTGCCTAGTGCAGGGTCGCAGCTGTAGTCTGCAAAGAGAGAGAGAGGCATCTCAGAAAAGCACTGCAGTAATGCATATGTCTTGGAAGAGCTATTTCTGGTTCAAGCTGCGCCCTCTTGTAAACCTCAGAGATAGAGACCAAGACCAGACCATATTGCAGCAATTCACAAAACGCGTAATCGGAAGTCTAGTTGAGTATATATATATATATATATAAAGGCAAAACAATATATATATGTGCTATATGTATAAACTGTAGGTCTATTTCGTTACAGACAACACGAGGTATATGGCTCCGCCAATAAGAATTAGATTGCCTATACAAACTCAATGCATTTCAAAACAATCCTATTTTAACGCATTGAATATCAGTTGTTAGACACCGCATGATTCTAGGACTTAATAACATCACCATTACGTTCGCTTTGGATCAAATAAATGCCCTGTAGCCTGTCCTATCGACCATCACATAAATTACATTAGAGGCCTCGACCCATAATGGAATCCATATAATTGGTCACTCTCATGTACAGTTCTCCATTTCCAGTAAATAATCAGTCAACAATGCATGCGTCAATCACCGGACACTTCTGATGTCAGATAAATTAGTACAAAATAAACAAGCAGATTGAACTATAAAGCTTGTTTGCCTTGCCTTGTTTCCCCAGACACTTGTTGAACCCCTAAAGGTTTTTCTTTCTTCCCTGTTCAAAGTCACGACACACGTTCCATCGTGACCGTTTCCCACCTGCTGTGTGTGTTGTGGTAGTCTACTTCAAAACTTGATAAAAATTGTTTGGAAAAAGAGAACCCTAGATGATGTTGTCTTCCCCTTGGCCTCTCTGAAATGAGTTGGGGAATGTATGAAGCAGAAACGTGCAGTCAAAATGATATTTTAATGGTTCGTATGGCATGTCTGTTCATGCGGCTTTGAACCAGAGCAGCCGGAGGTTCCTGCAGTGAGAGCCACAAATCCCACTTGATAACTTCGAGAACCCACAACGTTCTACACATATATACAGTTTAGCTATGGTGATGCAGTAAGCTTTTACTAGTCGCCCAACAGAAAATGTGACCAAAGTTTAGTTTTCAACAATCACCAGTGCGTGAGATATCATTATAAATGTTCTTCACTGATTATTATGTCTTTGTGGTGATAACTTTTTGTATGCTTTTGGGGAAAGTATCTAGGTGAGAATGATCATGCCAGAAGAGAGTCCTGGCCCTGCTGATGTTCCCTTTACGAGGCTGCTTCAAAAAGAGACATGGAATGGAGAGAGAGACAGAGAGAGTGAGGAGAGAGAGACATAGAGGGTGAGGAGAGAGAGACACAGAGGGGGAGGAGAGAGAGACGCGGAAAATAGATAACTATAGCCTAGGTTCTACATATGGAACCTAATTTGAGCCAGTTTGCTACAGCAGGAAAATAATCCTGCAGCAACAGGAAATGTGAATTATTATGTGGATTAAAATGAATGGACGCATTTGTAGAGGTTTGATACATTTATCTAATGAAAAATCTGTAAATCTGAATTTTAAAGTGGAAATTACAAGCTTCAGAAGCCTTTTAAACCTCAAACACACAACACGTTTTAAATGTTCTGCATTGCAGGAACGTCCTCCTGCAACAAGGTGATCAGATTAAGATCCTCCATCTGTAGATGTTTTCCTGCAACAGGGTGATCAGATTAAGATCCTCCATCTGTAGATGTTTTCATGCAACAGGGTGATCAGATTAAGATCCTCCATCTGTAGATGTTTTCATGCAACAGGGTGATCAGATTAAGATCCTCCATCTGTAGATGTTTTCATGCAACAGGGTGATCAGATTAAGATCCTCCATCTGTAGATGTTTCTTTGGTCATAAACAACACATAACATTGACATTGGATTGTTATTTCGAGATAGACCTATAGCTCATTTGAACTGATAAAGGAAAAGAGTACTTAACCGTTGTACATGTATGATAATTCGTCTTTATTATTAGTAATATTTTAATGTGTTTGTGACCATTATTTATTTTATTTAACTAGACAAGTCAGTTAAGAATAAATTCTTATTTACAGTGAAGGCCTACACCGGCCAAACCTGGACGACGCTGGGCCAATTGTGCGCCGCTCTATGGGACTCCCAATCACAGCCGGATGTGATAAAGTCTGGATTCGAACCAGGGACTGCATTGACGCCTCTTGCACTTTATCGTCGTTTTGTCGGATTCTCATGTTAGTAAAACGTAATATTCCATTCTGGTATGCTTCCCTGCAGCCTTTGCTCCCTAACACACTTGAATAGAGAGGGGGAAATGGAGTCGAGGCTTCTTTTCCGTTCCCTTTCATCCGCCGGAAATTTTACTGGATCCAAAGATTACCATGGAAATCAACAAAGACATCGCCATGCCCTCAACGTGTGTCCTATGAAATCAAACAAATATCCCGTATCAACAACAAAGAGTGTGTGGTAAACAGCCTCCCAGTCTCTTTACTGTGCAACAACATTCAGTGACACATTGACTTCTTGGTATAGTATGCAGCCGAATAGCCATGCTCTACATCAGCATTTGCCCCCCCCCCCTACACACACACACAAAAGTGTGTTTTAGTATGGAAAGTTGTTGCTATGCATTAGTTGTAGAGGAACATGCATGCGGTCTACATTTTCACACCGTCAATTGTTGCTTTTATATTTCTCAACTTTCTTTCTCCTTTTATTCACCCGTTTAACCAAAACCACAGTCAGCAATCTCACAATACCTGGGATTGATGATGCACACCGACCAATGGGAGAGAGGCCTCGGCACGCGGATTGTTATATGATGGGTGAATGTTAGTAGGGGGATAGGGCTTCCTCCAATGAGCGTCTGGGTACCGGGTCACATGTTGGGCCCCCCTTCCTCCCCATTCATCAGGGGTGGACTGTGTTGTCTTTTCAATTCATTTATCTGCAGGAATGATTGCGACTATCAGTCTGAAGCTCACCGCCTGACTGGGGAGGTGAAAGTTTCGCCACAGGAAGATAAACCGCAAAAGACAATATTGTACATGATTTGCGTGTGTATCGGATGAGAAGTAGTGTGGGGGAAATTCCACTCTTGTTTTAGGTAAATAGAAAACCGGTGGATTGGAGTTTGCACAGCTCAGTAAGTCCGAGAGAGACTTTTTTCAGGCAGATAGAAAGCGAGAGAGGTATAGGGGTGAGAGAATATCTGTTCGAGATTTTTTATTTCTGCTCTCAGTCGCCTCATTGAGTTGTAGACTGACGGAAGATGCTTCTGGATGCAGGACCCCAGTACCCCACCATAGGAGTCACTACGTTCGGCTCCTCAAGGCATCACTCAACAGGCGAAGTCACAGAGAGAGAAGTGGCTTTGGGGATAAATCCGTTCGCAGACGGGATGGGAGCTTTTAAAATCAACCACAGCTCCCATGACCTGGGCTCCGGCCAGACGGCTTTCTCCTCCCAGTCTCCCGGCTACGCTGCTGCCGCCCTGGGTCACCACCACCACCCGACACACGTCAGCTCCTACTCCACCGCAGCCTTCAACTCCACCCGGGACTTTCTCTTCAGAAACCGGGGCTTCGGGGACGCCACCAGCGCGCAGCACAGCCTGTTCGCCTCGGCAGCGGGAAGTTTTGCAGGGCCACATGGACACTCCGATGCCGCGGGGCACCTGCTCTTCCCGGGACTCCACGAGCAAGCCGCAAGCCATGCATCATCTAATGTTGTCAACAGTCAGATGCGGCTTGGCTTTACCGGGGACATGTACGGCCGGGCTGACCAGTACGGCCACGTTACGAGTCCCCGCTCCGACCACTACGCCTCCACCCAGCTGCATGGCTATGGCCCTATGAACATGAACATGGCTGCTCACCACGGGGCAGGGGCCTTCTTCAGATACATGAGGCAGCCCATCAAACAAGAGCTCATCTGTAAGTGGGTCGAGCCCGAGCAGTTGTCGAACCCCAAAAAGGCTTGCAACAAAACTTTCAGCACGATGCACGAGCTCGTGACCCACCTGACCGTGGAGCATGTGGGGGGACCGGAGCAGTCGAACCATATTTGCTTTTGGGAAGAGTGCGTCCGAGAAGGAAAACCGTTCAAAGCCAAATACAAACTTGTAAATCATATCAGAGTGCACACCGGAGAGAAACCATTTCCATGTCCCTTCCCCGGCTGTGGAAAAGTGTTTGCCCGATCGGAAAACCTGAAAATACACAAAAGGACTCACACTGGTAAGAAATATAACAGGTTTTTTTTTCCCGATTCATGATCGCAATTTCCGCTACAAAAGCGATAAATGTTATTTGCGTAAGAAATATTTGACTGTGTAACAGGCAAGAGTAGCCTATCAGCTTGAATGTTTTACTTATGTTTGTACACAAATAATTGTCTGCAATAATATTGAATGCAATTATTAAATAATATTTACAGTTTAACTTTATTATTCGTATTTTGAAACGTTCAAAATGAATATAATGCAATATGTTTGTGAAAAATGTGACATGATGTTGCGCATTGCTTATCTCAGTGGTCCAAGAAAACATGCGATCACAACAAAATGTGTGTGTAAATACATAGGCCTACACACATTGAACAAATCATAAATACAACGTGCTTGCACCACATGACAACTGAAACTCTGATATGTTCATGTTAAATTAAAATGTATAATGGTTCATATTTTCCTTGTGTAAAATGTATATTTTGTGTTTTTTTTTTAGGTGAAAAACCTTTCAAGTGTGAGTTTGAGGGTTGCGACAGACGGTTTGCGAACAGTAGCGACCGGAAGAAACACATGCACGTCCATACGTCCGACAAGCCCTATCTGTGCAAGCAGTGCGACAAGTCCTACACACACCCCAGCTCTCTACGGAAACACATGAAGGTACATATTAAGTTACACTCATATTTGAACGCGTAGTTCATTTATTTGTTCTGTATGCTATAAATACGTTGAATCATTTTGAGAAGGAACATACTATGTATACGTTCCAGAACATATGAACACAGCAGAAACATACGATGCAGTACATCTAAATAGCTGTTGTGTTTTCATAAATCCTTTCAGGCTATATTCATATCCAAAAGATTGCATCATGCATTTTAATTTATCAGCTTGGTTTATTTATTCAACATGGATTATAATTAACATATATATAATTAGCCAATCGTTTTCTTCTCACTATTGGAGAATAGAAATGAAAACCTTTATATTTCCATAAAGCATGGCAGCCTATGATATAAAATGTCCTTTTTTAAACATATTTTTCACTCTGTTTTGCAGGTTCACGAGGCTACCACGCAAGGACCCCAACCGTCACCAGCGGCCAGTTCCGGATACGAGTCGTCCACGCCGCCCACCATCGTGTCCCCGTCCACAGAGAACCAGAGTTCCAGTTCCATATCACCGGCAACCTCAACAGTGCACCACACGACCAGTCACCACACCACGCTTTCGTCAAATTTTAATGAATGGTACGTGTAAAAATATTTTCACAAAGACCGCAGAAATAGGACTGCTTGGAATCAAAGACTTTGAAAGTCAGTCTATAATGCGTGGACAGAGAAAAACACGAGGAAGCCAAAACGGTTGGTTAATGGCTACAGAGAGAGACAGAGCGATGCATGGACAAGGTGCACGGCCAGCTACCAAGATAAAGTTCTGTTTCATTTTCCCCCGCTCTTTTTTGAAAGACTGCACGCAAGAGATCTCAATGCATGCTATATGAGGTTCGTGGCCTGATTTTGTTTTTGTACATAAAGATTCACAGTTCGAACATGTAATATTTTATTTTGTAAATAGTTATATCACAGTTTAAGGGCATTTGTGAAAATGTGGTCCCCAGATATATGGAAAATGAGATGGTTTTAACAATAATATTGCGATGACTAGTGTTGATTGGACAGAATGTTGTAGTTGATGTGTACCAATGTGAATTACTCAGTATAACTTACGTCTCCAATATGTCGACCTTACCGACTATTAGTCTATTTATGTGCTTTTTGTATTTGGTGCAACATTTCGTCTACGGTCCAGTTGGAGTAGCGCAGTACTTACCATTGTTGTTATTTAATGTCATGTCGATAAATCGTGTGTAGTGAAAGCCTGAAACTCCGTGTCAATCTGTTTATGTACGTGATAAAATATAACAACTATTTGTCCATTACCTTGATAATGTCAAGGCATTATTACCTACATGTATATAAGCTCACTTTTCCATATTTATCCGCATGTAAAGATTAACACATGTTAGAAATGATCGGTATTTATGGAGAAATGCGCTCTTATGTAGAATTTAGTCTACAGTAAATGTTTGGTTACATTTCATACTTTATTAAAGCATCAAAAATACAAACAACTACTGTCTGTTTCTCATAGACTCGTGTCTAAATATGACTGGATATCAAAACGACTTACACTTACCATTAACAACACACACTTAAATAGAGGACTAGGCCTTTAGCAAAGCATTATATGCCTATATTATGTATTATATTGAAATAATTGTGATATTAAAAGTACACTTTTTAAATGACATGTTCACACGTGAACAAATCAAATAGGTGGTGCATATTCTTTAACATATAATTAATCAATAAAGAGCCCAACTTATCAGGCTAGATTACCCTCCATTAGGATATATGGACCAACAAAGCAGGCTATATATATATTTAAATGTAACCTTTACTTAACTAAACAAGTCAGTTAAGAACAAATTCTTATTTACAATGACGGCCTACCTACAGGGTCAACCATAGGCGCCCCTGGAGCAAATTAGGGTTAAGTGCCTTGTTCAAGGACACATCGACAGGACCGTCTTATCAGGTTAGGCTACCCTACCTGCTCCATTATGATATTTGGACCGTCGTATCAGGCTAGGCTACCCTACCTGCTCCATTATGATATTTGGACCGTCGTATCAGGCTAGGCTACCCTACCTGCTCCATTATGATATTTGGACCGTCGTATCAGGCTAGGCTACCCTACCTGCTCCATTATGATATTTGGACCGTCGTATCAGGCTAGGCTACCCTACCTGCTCCATTATGATATTTGGACCGTCGTATCAGGCTAGGCTACCCTACCTGCTCCATTATGATATTTGGACCGTCGTATCAGGCTAGGCTACCCTACCTGCTCCATTATGATATTTGGACCGTCGTATCAGGCTAGGCTACCCTACCTGCTCCATTATGATATTTGGACCGTCGTATCAGGCTAGGCTACCCTACCTGCTCCATTATGATATTTGGACCGTCGTATCAGGCTAGGCTACCCTACCTGCTCCATCACCCGCTTATCAAAGGGCACAACCTAAACCACATCATGCTTGTCTTTTTAGGCTTGCAGAATCCAGTTCCGCAAGTAATTTGATTCCCATGTCCTTGTCTCCTGTTTATCCATAATTAACATCCCAGTACTCGGCCTGGAGTAATTTGAGAATGTAAACGGTTAATCGTGACGGATATAATTATCAGTCAGTGTAAGTTAAACTGTTAATGTTTTTACTCAATTGTTCTGGATGTAATTCAGTTTCCCCTAGCTAGCTGTGTCAGATGGATGTCATAGTGTTGAGGAAGTGTTGGGACTTCTGGAGTCAGTGTTTGAGTCTTTGTTCCGTGGTGTAGCCAGCCTGGTTGACCGGGCTATTAGGCAGGGTTCACGTCAACAGACAGACGCCAGTGATCACCAGCCTGGCCTGCGTCGTTAACACTGCCAGTGCGCTAAGGCGACACAGAATAGAATCATATCATCCCCGATCTGTCAGTCTGCAGCTGACAACATGACACATTGGACAGGCCGAAAAATGATGAAACAATTCTAAAAGAAAAGCCGAAGACAAATAGTCTGCACACAATGTTGT
>CM042417.1:957668-1055168 GCA_023634145.1 Thymallus thymallus | reverse complement strand
CAGCCCGTAGTGGCAGTGGACAGGCACAGTGACACGCTATTAAGTTTAGACCACAGAAGATTTGTAGAGGCGCTGACATTGTCCATGTTCTCGCGTTTCCCCGACATGTTGCTAAATGGGTTCATTCCAATGAGTTGTTTGTGACAGGAGTGGACCAGGGGTAGCCTTCTCCCTGGGCCGTTGGTTCACACCATGCTGCTGTGGTTTAGGGCTAGAAAAACATCATCATCCGACCCCTACAGAAGGCTTCATGTCAACTGTACAAATTAGGCACCAATTTAATTTTTAAATTTGTATTGTTTTCTGACATACAACCAGCCAGAAGTAATGTTGGTAGGCCTACGTTTATTGCTATGGTATTTTACCTCTCCTTGTTATGGCACAGGTCATTTCACTAGTTATCTCATGTAGCTAAACCTTTTTTAATTACATTTGTAGAGGGCAAGAAAAAATACATGATATTTGGTTGTTTTGTAAATTATATCCTATTAGGTTAGCATTGGTATTTTATTTGCTCTTCAGAAGAGAGTTAGAGAGAGAGAGAGAGAGAGAGAGAGAGAGAGAGAGAGAGAGAGAGAGAGAGAGAGAGAGACCAGCTTGTAGACATCTGCTGTGTTAATTGCAGCTCATCAGTATAATAGATTATCATATCTGGAGGTGACGCACTAGATTGGAACATTCCCATAAAAACACAGGAGCATGCTCACTACCAAAGGTTATCTATTAGAAATACAGGAGCATGCTCACTACCAAAGGTTATCTATTAGAAACACAGGAGCATGCTCACTACCAAAGGTTATCTATTAGAAATACAGGAGCATGCTCACTACCAAAGGTTATCTATTAGAAATACAGGAGCATGCTCACTACCAAAGGTTATCTATTAGAAATACAGGAGCATGCTCACTACCAAAGGTTATCTATTAGAAACACAGGAGCATGCTCACTACCAAAGGTTATCTATTAGAAATACAGGAGCATGCTCACTACCAAAGGTTATCTATTAGAAACACAGGAGCATGCTCACTACCAAAGGTTATCTATTAGAAACACAGGAGCATGCTCACTACCAAAGGTTATCTATTAGAAATACAGGAGCATGCTCACTACCAAAGGTTATCTATTAGAAATACAGGAGCATGCTCACTACCAAAGGTTATCTATTAGAAATACAGGAGCATGCTCACTACCAAAGGTTATCTATTAGAAATACAGGAGCATGCTCACTACCAAAGGTTATCTATTAGAAATACAGGAGCATGCTCACTACCAAAGGTTATCTATTAGAAATACAGGAGCATGCTCACTACCAAAGGTTATCTATTAGAAACACAGGAGCATGCTCACTACCAAAGGTTATCTATTAGAAATACAGGAGCATGCTCACTACCAAAGGTTATCTATTAGAAATACAGGAGCATGCTCACTACCAAAGGTTATCTATTAGAAATACAGGAGCATGCTCACTACCAAAGGTTATCTATTATAAACACAGGAGCATGCTCACTACCAAAGGTTATCTATTAGAAATACAGGAGCATGCTCACTACCAAAGGTTATCTATTAGAAATACAGGAGCATGCTCACTACCAAAGGTTATCTATTAGAAACACAGGAGCATGCTCACTACCAAAGGTTATCTATTAGAAACACAGGAGCATGCTCACTACCAAAGGTTATCTATTAGAAAAACAGGAGCATGCTCACTACCAAAGGTTATCTATTAGAAACACAGGAGCATGCTCACTACCAAAGGTTATCTATTAGAAATACAGGAGCATGCTCACTACCAAAGGTTATCTATTAGAAATACAGGAGCATGCTCACTACCAAAGGTTATCTATTAGAAATACAGGAGCATGTTCACTACCAAAGGTTATCTATTAGAAACACAGGAGCATGCTCACTACCAAAGGTTATCTATTAGAAACACAGGAGCATGCTCACTACCAAAGGTTATCTATTAGAAACACAGGAGCATGCTCACTACCAAAGGTTATCTATTAGAAATACAGGAGCATGCTCACTACCAAAGGTTATCTATTAGAAATACAGGAGCATGCTCACTACCAAAGGTTATCTATTAGAAATACAGGAGCATGCTCACTACCAAAGGTTATCTATTAGAAACACAGGAGCATGCTCACTACCAAAGGTTATCTATTAGAAATACAGGAGCATGCTCACTACCAAAGGTTATCTATTAGAAATACAGGAGCATGCTCACTACCAAATGTTATCTATTAGAAATACAGGAGCATGCTCACTACCAAAGGTTATCTATTAGAAACACAGGAGCATGCTCACTACCAAAGGTTATCTATTAGAAATACAGGAGCATGCTCACTACCAAAGGTTATCTATTAGAAATACAGGAGCATGCTCACTACCAAAGGTTATCTATTAGAAATACAGGAGCATGCTCACTACCAAAGGTTATCTATTAGAAACACAGGAGCATGCTCACTACCAAAGGTTATCTATTAGAAATACAGGACCATGCTCACTACCAAAGGTTATCTATTAGAAACACAGGAGCATGCTCACTACCAAAGGTTATCTATTAGAAATACAGGAGAATGCTCACTACCAAAGGTTATCTATTAGAAATACAGGAGCATGCTCACTACCAAATGTTATCTATTAGAAATACAGGAGCATGCTCACTACCAAAGGTTATCTATTAGAAACACAGGAGCATGCTCACTACCAAAGGTTATCTATTAGAAACACAGGAGCATGCTCACTACCAAAGGTTATCTATTAGAAATACAGGAGCATGCTCACTACCAAAGGTTATCTATTAGAAACACAGGAGCATGCTCACTACCAAAGGTTATCTATTAGAAACACAGGAGCATGCTCACTACCAAAGGTTATCTATTAGAAATACAGGAGCATGCTCACTACCAAAGGTTATCTATTAGAAATACAAGAGAATGCTCACTACCAAAGGTTATCTATTAGAAATACAGGAGCATGCTCACTACCAAAGGTTATCTATTAGAAACACAGGAGCATGCTCACTACCAAAGGTTATCTATTAGAAACACAGGAGCATGCTCACTACCAAAGGTTATCTATTAGAAACACAGGAGCATGCTCACTACCAAAGGTTATCTATTAGAAACACAGGAGCATGCTCACTACCAAAGGTTATCTATTAGAAACACAGGAGCATGCTCACTACCAAAGGTTATCTATTAGAAACACAGGAGCATGCTCACTACCAAAGGTTATCTATTAGAAATACCATATGTATAGCAGATGTACATTTTTACTTTCCTTCATTGATTTTATGTGACATGACTTGCAATTCATTTTTATGATATTCATAATCAAATTTGTACAAAATATTTCTCATATAGATTTATTTATTATATTGTAGCCTAAATCAAATTTAAAAAACTATTTTTTTGTGTAGCCTTGTGAATCGAAGGAGATTCAAATTGATTGGTTAAGATAAATTTAAGAGATCAATAGCTTTATATTGTATAAGGACACGTTAATTGGCTTGAGTTGAATTTAAGATACACAACATATTCTGTACCCTTGGTATCTTGTTCTCTGTTGTAGAGAAACAACTTCAATTAACATAATCACTGACCTCATTATTATTGTGCACTGATCCTAGAGGGAAGTTTTCTTCCTCTGTAATTAGAAGATGACAGAGATCTCCTCAAACTGTTCCAGTTGACTTCTAGCAGGAGTCCATAATGATAGGAAACCACACCTACTGCTCATCTCAGTTGCTTGTTCTGGGTTCATTTGATATGGTCTCAATAACATCACTCTCTAATTTATTATTCTGGGCGAAAATGTACTATCTTATTCTGCCAATTGTTGTTGTAGTGACACAATCTAAAGTGTCCCAGTAATATTTTTACTGGCTATGCACGTTTTGAAAATGGGCTCCTATCAGTACTGCTATAGACAAATGGTGAGTGTGTTTTCCAGCCACACTTGATTGTGTCTTCTAGAGAGAACAGAGGAAAGGTTACCATACAGCCACAATTAGACGTATTGAAAAGGTTACCATACAGCCACAATTAGACCTATTGAAAAGGTTACCATACAGCCACAATTAGACGTATTGAAAAGGTTACCATACAGCCACAATTAGACCTATTGAAAAGGTTACCATACAGCCACAATTAGACCTATTGAAAAGGTTACCATACAGCCACAATTAGACCTGTTGACACTGCATCATCCTATATCATGTGCTGTTGACACTGCATCATCCTATATCATGTGCTGTTGACACTGCATCATCCTATGTCATGTGCTGTTGACACTGCATCATCCTATGTCATGTGCTGTTGACACTGCATCATCCTATATCATGTGCTGTTGACACTGCATCATCCTATGTCATGTGCTGTTGACACTGCATCATCCTATGTCATGTGCTGTTGACACTGCATCATCCTATGTCATGTGCTGTTGACATTGCATCATCCTATATCATGTGCTGTTGACATTGCATCATCCTATGTCATATGCTGTTGACAATGCATCATCCTATATCATGTGCTGTTGACACTGCATCATCCTATGTCATGTGCTGTTGACACTGCATCATCCTATACCATGTGCTGTTGACACTGCATCATCCTATGTCATGTGCTGTTGACACTGCATCATCCTATGTCATGTGCTGTTGACACTGCATCATCCTATATCATGTGCTGTTGACACTGCATCATCCTATGTCATGTGCTGTTGACACTGCATCATCCTATATCATGTGCTGTTGACACTGCATCATCCTATTTCATGTGCTGTTGACACTGCATCATCCTATATCATGTGCTGTTGACATTGCATCATCCTATGTCATGAGCTGTTGACACTGCATCATCCTATGTCATGTGCTGTTGACATTGCATCATCCTATGTCATGTGCTGTTGACATTGCATCATCCTATGTCATGTGGTAGGACATGCAGATACATGCAGGTGTGGTCGGAGTTGTGGATGTAAATAAGGTAAGATACAACTCTCTAAATACAGCGGGTGAAATAAGTATTGAACACGTCACCATTTTTTTCAGTAAATATATTTCCAAAGGTGCTAAAAACACATGAAATTTTCACCAGATGTTGGTAACAACCCAAGTAATCCATACATACAAAGAAACCAAAACAAATAAGTTCAGAAATAAAGTTATGTGTAATAATGTGAAATGACACAGGGAAAAAGTATTGAACACACTTACTGATATTTATTTAATACTTTGTACAAAAGCCTTTTTTGGTAATGACAGCTTCAAGTCGCCTCCTGTATGGAGAAACTAGTCGCATGCATTGCTCTGGTGTGATTTTGGCCCATTCTTCCACACAAACAGTCTTCAAATATTGAAGGTTCCGTGGGCCTCTTCTATGAATCTTGATCTTCAGTTCTTTCCATAGATTTTTAATGGGATTTAAGTCAGGTGATTGGCTGGGCCATTCTAGCAGCTTTATTTTCTTTCTTTGAAACCAATTGAGAGTTTCCTTGGCTGTGTGTTTGGGATCATTGTCTTGCTGAAATGTCCACCCTCGTTTCATCTTCATCATCCTGGTAGATGGCAGCAGATTTTTGTCAAGAATGTCTCGGTAAATTTGCCCATTCATCCTTCCTTCAATTATGTGAAGTTTGCCAGTACCATTTGCTGAAAAGCAGCCCCACACCATGATGTTCCCACCTCCAAACTTCACTGTTGGTATGGTGTTTTTAGGGTGATGTGCAGTGCCATTTCTCCTCCAAACATGGTGTGTATTATGACATCCAAACAGTTCAATCTGACCACACTACATTCTCCCTGGCTTTTCAAAATGTTGTGTTCAACTTTAAACAAGCTTCAACATGCTTTTTTTTCAGCAATGGAGTCTTGCATGGTGAGCGTGCATACAGGCCATGGTGGTGGAGTGCATTACTTACTGTTTTCTTTGAGACAACAGTACCTGCTAATTGTAGGTCTTTTTGAAGCTCTCCACAAGTGGTCCTTGGCTCTTGGACAACTCTTCTGATTATTTTTTTACTCCTCTGTCAGAAATCCTGCGAGGAGCATCTGGTCGAGGCAAATTTATGGTGAAATGATTGTCTTTCCACTTCCGTATTATGGCCCCAACAGTGCTCACTGGAACATTCAGAAGCTTAGAAATGCGCCTATAACCAATGCCATCATTATGTTTTGCAACAATTAGGTTGCGAAGGTCTTGAGACAGCTCTTTGCTTTTACCCATCATGAGATGTGTCTTGTGTGACACCTTGGCAATGAGACCTTTTTGTAGGCCATCAGTTGGGACTGAACCAGCTGATATTAATTTGCACTGACAGGGGGCTGGATTGCTTTTTAATTACTGATAGTTTTCAGCTGTTGTCTTGGCTTTCCATGCCTTTTTGCACCTCCCTTTCTTCATGTGTTCAATACTTTTTCCCTGTGTTATTTCACATTATTACACATAACTTAATTTCTGAACATATTTGTTTTGGTTTCTTTGTATGTATGGATTATTTGGGTTGTTACCAACATCTGGTGAAACTTTCATGTCAATAGCACCTTTGGTAATTATTTACTGAGAAAAATGGTGACGTGTTCAATACTTATTTCACCCGCTGTATCAGTAGGCTTCAGATAGCAGCAATGCTGAACAAACACAGGCATTTGTTTTAACTTATTGAAAAGATGGTCATTATTTCATCGTCAGTGTCATCGGTTGTTGTATCTAATGAGGAAGCCCACTTGTTCATGCTGATCCCAACACTACTGACAGCAAGTTAGCTTAACACCGACTTCCTCACATTTATATTGAAGTGAACTGTGTAGAACCTCTGTCTTCCAGATGCAATGCATTCAACTTTGTGTTATTATTACCTTTGGCATCACACTTTCTAGACTTCCCAGATGCATGTGCTGTGTTGGGCTACAGTCTAAGACTGGCCTACAAATGCATATAATGCTGTGACTGCCAGAGGCTGTGAAACAGACATGGTATTTTGGAAGAGAAATGATTTTCAATTCTGTGTATCCTCCGTCAGTGCAGTCATTTCTTGTGGACCAACAGTGTGATGTGACTCTGGCTGAGAATCATATCTGAAACCCCACCAGTCCTGACAGGATCAACTCTCATATGGCTCATAAGGCAGCTTATTTAAATATAAATAGCAAAGTAGCTTTTACATGTCTACTATGTACACAGTCATAACACTACCTAGTGAATGTTTATTGAGAAGTTAAAAGGAGCATAATTAAGAGTGCCATATGTAGCTAAATACACACTGCAGACAGATTAAAACACTGACCTTCCACTTTACAGCATATTTTGCCGGCCTTAGACATATGAAGGACTTAAAATATACTGAACAAAAATATAAACGCAACATGCAACAATTTAAAAGATTTTACTGAGTTACAGTTCATGTAAGGAAATCAAATCAGTTTAAATAAATTCATTAGGCCCTAAACTATGGATTTCACATGACTGGGATCACAGATATGCATCTGTTGGTTACAGATACCTTAAAAAGAATTGGCCTCACAATGTGCATCACAATGGGCCTCAGGATTTCATCACGGTATTTTTGAGCATTCAAATTGCCATCGATAAAATGCAATTGTGTTCATTGTCCTTATGCCTGCCCATAAAATAACCCCACCGCCACCATGGAGCACTCTGTTCACAACGTTGACATCAGCAAACCACTCGCCCACACAACACCAAAAACATGGTATGCAGTTGTGAGGCTGGTTGGACGTACTGTGTAACAAAAACGTGTATTTTTTGTTACACAAAAAAACCCACATTACACATTACAGATGAACTGTGTTGCATTTAGCATTGAGATTGTTTCCTTTGGCAATATAAGGACATGTGTGGTAATATACTGTACAATACTGACTATTTGGTTCAGACAATGTAATACCACTCCATACAATGGACAATACAACAGGTGTAGACCTTACAGTGAAATGCTTACTAACAAGCCCTTAACCAACAATACAACAGGTGTAGACCTTACAGTGAAATGCTTACTAACAAGCCCTTAACCAACAATACAACAGGTGTAGACCTTACAGTGAAATGCTGACTAACAAACCCTTAACCAACAATACAACGGGTGTAGACCTTACAGTGAAATGCTGACTAACAAGCCCTTAACCAACAATACAACAGGTGTAGACCTTACAGTGAAATGCTGACTAACAAGCCCTTAACCAACAATACAACAGGTGTAGACCTTACAGTGAAATGCTTACTAACAAGCCCTTAAACAACAATACAACAGGTGTAGACCTTACAGTGAAATGCTTACTAACAAGCCCTTAACCAACAATACAACAGGTGTAGACCTTACAATGTGAGCGGCTATTTACAGGGGTACCAGTACAGAGTCAATGTGAGGAGGCTATATACAGGGGTACCAGTACAGAGTCAATATGAGGAGGCTATATACAGGGGTACCAGTACAGAGTCAATGTGAGGAGGCTATATACAGGGGTACCAGTACAGAGTCAATGTGAGGAGGCTATATACAGGAAGTACCAGTACAGAGTCAATGTGAGGAGGCTATATACAGGGGTACCAGTACAGAGTCAATGTGAGGAGGCTATATACAGGGGTACCAGTACAGAGTCAATGTGAGGAGGCTATATACAGGAAGTACCAGTACAGAGTCAATGTGAGGAGGCTATATACAGGGGTACCAGTACAGAGTCAATGTGAGGAGGCTATATACAGGAAGTACCAGTACAGAGTCAATGTGAGGAGGCTATATACAGGGGTACCAGTACAGCGTCAATGTGAGGAGGCACCGATTAGTCGAGGTGATTGAGGTATTATGTACATGTAGGTATAGTTAAAGTGACTATGCATAGATGATAAACAGAGAGTAGCAGCAGCGTAAAAGAGGTGTCTGGTGGCTCTTTGATTAGCTGTTCAGGAGTCTGATGGGTTGGGGTTAGAAGCTGTAATGAAGTCTTTTGGACCTCGACTTGGCGCTCCGATATCGCTTACAGTGCGGTAGCAGTGAAAACAGTTTATGACTAGGGTGACTGGAGTCTTTGACAATTTTTAGGGCCTTCCTCTGACACCGCCTGGTATAGAGGTCCTGGATGGCAATACATACCACTCAACAGATACTGCTCTGTGTAGCCTGGCAGCAATACATACCACTCAACAGATACTGCTCTGTGTAGCCTGGCAGCAATACATACTACTCAACAGATACCGCTCTGTGTAGCCTGGCAGCAATACAGACAACTCAACAGATACCGCTCTGTGTAGCCTGGCAGTAATACATACCACTCAACAGATACCGCTCTGTGTAGCCTGGCAGCAATACATACCACTCAACAGATACTGCTCTGTGTAGCCTGGCAGCAATACATACCACTCAACAGATACCGCTCTGTGTAGTCTGGCAGCAATACATACCACTCAACAGATACTGCTCTGTGTAGCCTGGCAGCAATACATACCACTCAACAGATACTGCTCTGTTTAGCCTGGCAGCAATACATACCACTCAACAGATACTGCTCTGTGTAGCCTGGCAGCAATACAAACAACTCAACAGATACTGCTCTGTGTAGCCTGGCAGCAAAACATACCACTCAACAGATACTGCTCTGTGTAGCCTGGCAGCAATACATACCACTCAACAGATACTGCTCTGTGTAGCCTGGCAGCAAAACATACCACTCAACAGATACTGCTCTGTGTAGCCTGGCAGCAATACATACCACTCAACAGATACTGCTCTGTGTAGCCTGGCAGCAATACATACCACTCAACAGATACCGCTCTGTGTAGCCTGGCAGCAATACATACCACTCAACAGATACCGCTCTGTGTAGCCTGGCAGCAATACATACCACTCAACAGATACCGCTCTGTGTAGCCTGGCAGCAGAACTAGCTTTACTAGCATGTCCTGTGAGTGCTTAACAGTATGTTTGATAAATATATAAAGATGCTGCAATATAATAAAAATAGAATATCCATGAAAAATAAGGGGCAAAAAATTATTATAAGCACGAACACCCATTATAGTTTATTCCCAAGCCTCACTGTCAGGTATTTATTCAAAATGTCTAGGGGCAACCAAAGTTCCTTTTTCGGTTCAACTCAACTCATTGTCTATTGGACAAATTCAGGTAGGTCCCACCCGGTTTCATTCCGTTTGGTTCCATTTGGTCCCTAGTGAATACACCCCAGGCTTCTTCTCAGTTCCTGTGAAGGACATCCTGGTCACGTAACTTAACTGTAGAACAGAGCTCTTGTAAATTAGCCACCAACAGTTCAACACTTCTTTGGGGGGAAAATACTCCTCCCCAGTCCCTCCTCCCCATCCACACTCAATCGTACTCCTCCCCAGTCCCTCCTCCCCATCCACACTCAATCGTACTCCTCCCCAGTCCCTCCTCCCCATCCACACTCAATCGTACTCCTCCCCAGTCCCTCCTCTCCATCCACACTCAATCGTACTCCTCCCCAGTCCCTCCTCCCCATCCACACTCAATCTTACTCCTCCCCAGTCCCTCCTCTCCATCCACACTCAATCGTACTCCTCCCCAGTCCCTCCTCTCCATCCACACTCAATCGTACTCCTCCCCAGTCCCTCCTCCCCATTAACCAGTATTACTGATGAATGTTCTAGTTATTACAGTACCAGTATTACTGATGTCTTTTCTAGTTATTACAGTACCAGTATTACTGATGTCTTTTCTAGTTATTACAGTACCAGTATTACTGATGAATGTTCTAGTTATTACAGTACCAGTATTACTGATGTCTTTTCTAGTTATTACAGTACCAGTATTACTGATGAATGTTCTAGTTATTACAGTACCAGTATTACTGATGTCTTTTCTAGTTATTACAGTACCAGTATTACTGATGTCTTTTCTAGTTATTACAGTACCAGTATTACTGATGTCTTTTCTAGTTATTACAGTACCAGTATTACTGATGAATGTTCTAGTTATTACAGTACCAGTATTACTGATGAATGTTCTAGTTATTACAGTACCAGTATTACTGATGAATGTTCTAGTTATTACAGTACCAGTATTACTGATGAATGTTCTAGTTATTACAGTACCAGTATTACTGATGAATGTTCTAGTTATTACAGTACCAGTATTACTGATGTCTTTTCTAGTTATTACAGTACCAGTATTACTGATGAATGTTCTAGTTATTACAGTACCAGTATTACTGATGAATGTTCTAGTTATTACAGTACCAGTATTACTGATGAATGTTCTAGTTATTACAGTACCAGTATTACTGATGAATGTTCTAGTTATTACAGTACCAGTATTACTGATGAATGTTCTAGTTATTACAGTACCAGTATTACTGATGTCTTTTCTAGTTATTACAGTACCAGTATTACTGATGAATGTTCTAGTTATTACAGTACCAGTATTACTGATGAATGTTCTAGTTATTACAGTACCAGTATTACTGATGTCTTTTCTAGTTATTACAGTACCAGTATTACTGATGAATGTTCTAGTTATTACAGTACCAGTATTACTGATGAATGTTCTAGTTATTACAGTACCAGTATTACTGATGAATGTTCTAGTTATTACAGTACCAGTATTACTGATGAATGTTCTAGTTATTACAGTACCAGTATTACTGATGAATGTTCTAGTTATTACAGTACCAGTATTACTGATGTCTTTTCTAGTTATTACAGTACCAGTATTACTGATGAATGTTCTAGTTATTACAGTACCAGTATTACTGATGAATGTTCTAGTTATTACAGTACCAGTATTACTGATGTCTTTTCTAGTTATTACAGTACCAGTATTACTGATGAATGTTCTAGTTATTACAGTACCAGTATTACTGATGAATGTTCTAGTTATTACAGTACCAGTATTACTGATGAATGTTCTAGTTATTACAGTACCAGTATTACTGATGAATGTTCTAGTTATTACAGTACCAGTATTACTGATGTCTTTTCTAGCTATTACAGTACCAGTATTACTGATGTATTTTCTAGTTATTACAGTACCAGTATTACTGATGAATGTTCTAGTTATTACAGTACCAGTATTACTGATGAATGTTCTAGTTATTACAGTACCAGTATTACTGATGTATTTTCTAGTTATTACAGTACCAGTATTACTGATGAATGTTCTAGTTATTACAGTACCAGTATAGCTGCTGTAGATTACTGTATATACCATGTTGATTAAATGACTGGTCCCATTCAGTGTAATTTATCTCAGATGCTATATTTATCTGGAAGGCATCTGGGGATTATTCTGACTTCGTGAGGCTTTTCCTCAACGAGCGGCAACAGAATGTCTTCATGATGCTGTAGCACTCTAATACAGGTAAGACCCTAAGACCCTGGGATCACCACACCATTACAGGTAAGACCATAAGATCCTGGGATCAACACACCATTACAGGTAAGACCCTATGATCCTGGGATCACCACACCATTACAGGTAAGACCATAAGATCCTGGGATCAACACACCATTACAGGTAAGACCATAAGATCCTGGGATCAACACACCAATACAGATATGATCATAAGACCCTGGGATCAACATACCATTACAGGTATGATCATAAGACCCTGGGATCACCACACCATTACAGGTAAGACCATAAGATCCTGGGATCAACACACCATTACAGGTAAGACCCTAAGATCCTGGGATCAACACACCATTACAGTTAAGACCCTAAGATCCTGGGATCAACACACCAATACAGGTAAGACCCTAAGATCCTGGGATCAACACACCAATACAGGTAAGACCCTAAGATCCTGGGATCAACACACCATTACAGGTAAGACCATAAGATCCTGGGATCAACACACCATTACAGGTAAGACCATAAGATCCTGGGATCAACACACCATTACAGGTAAGACCATAAGATCCTGGGATCAACACACCATTACAGGTATGATCATAAGATCCTGGGATCAACACACCATTACAGGTATGATCATAAGACCCTGGGATCAACAGGTAAGCACCTAAGACTCTCGAATGAACACATACACATGGAGTTACTGGAATGTCTTTATTTGATTGATGTAGATCTGTCTTTAGAGTGATGTAGATCTGTCTTTATTTGAGTGATGTAGATCTGTCTTTATTTGAGTGATGTAGATCTGTCTTTATTTGAGTGATGTAGATCTGTCTTTATTTGAATGAGTGATGTAGATCTGTCTTTATTTGAATGAGTGATGTAGATCTGTCTTTATTTGAATGAGTGATGTAGATCTGTCTTTATTTGAATGAGTGACGTAGATCTGTCTGCCGGGGATCTCTGGAACAATGTTGAATGAAATACACCAATATCTAATGTACATAAGTATTCACACCCCTGAGTCAATACATGTTAGAATCACCTTTGGATGTGACTACAACTGTGAGTCTTTCTGGGTAAGTCTCTAAGAGCTTTGCACACCTTGATTGTACAATATTTGCACATTATCCTTAAATACATTCTTCAAGCTCTGTCAAGTTCATAGTTGATCATTGCTAGACAGCCATTTTCAAGTCTTGCCATGCATTTTATAGTAGATTTAAGTCAACATTGAAACTAGGACATTCAGGAACATTAAATGTCGTCTTTGTAAGCAACTCCAGTGTATATCTGGCCTTTTATTTAAGGTTATTGTCCTGCTGAAAGGAGAATCTGTCTCCTGGTGTCTGGAGGAAAGCAGACTGAACCAGGTTTTCCTCCAGGATTTTGCCTGTGCTTAGATCCATTCCGTTTAGTTTTATCCTGAAAAATTCCTTAGTCATTGTCGAAGACAAGCATAACCATAACATGATGCAGCCACCCCCATAACCATAACATGATGCAGCCACCATCATACCCATAACATGATGCAGCCACCACCATAACCATAACATGATGCAGCCACCACCATACCCATAACTTGATGCAGCCACCACCATACCCATAACATGATGCAGACACCACCATACCCATAACATGATGCAGCCTCCACCATACCCATAACATGATGCAGCACCACCATACCCATAACATGATGCAGCCACCATCATACCATAACATGATGCAGCCTCCACCATACCATAACATGATGCAGCCACCACCATACCCATAACATGATGCAGCCTCCACCATACCCATAACATGATGCAGCCTCCACCATACCATAACATGATGCAGCCTCCACCATACCATAACATGATGCAGCCTCCACCATACCCATAACATGATGCAGCCACCACCATACCATAACATGATGCAGCCTCCACCATACCCCTAACATGATGCAGACACCACCATACCATAACATGATGCAGCCACCACCATACCTATAACATGATGCAGCCTACACCATACCCATAACATGATGCAGCCACCTCCACCATACCCATAACATGATGCAGCCACCATCATACCATAACATGATGCAGCCTCCACCATACCATAACATGATGCAGCCTCCACCATACCCATAACATGATGCAGCCTCCACCATACCATAACATGATGCAGCCACCACCATACCCATAACATGATGCAGCCATCACCATACCCATAACATGATGCAGCCTCTACCATACCCATAACATGATGCAGCCTCCACCATACCCATAACATGATGCAGCCACCACCATACCCATAACATGATGCAGCCTCCACCATACCCATAACATGATGCAGCCTCCACCATACCCATAACATGATGCAGCCTCCACCATACCATAACATGATGCAGCCTCCACCATACCCATAACATGATGCAGCCATCACCATACCATAACATGATGCAGCCATCACCCATCGTGTAAATATTAGTTATGTGTTTGATTTGACCCAAACATAACACTTTGTATTCTGGACATAAAGTTAATTTCTTTGCCACATTTTTTGTAGTATTACTTTAGTGCCTTGTTAAAAACAGGATGCATGTTTTGGAATATTTTTATTCTGTTCTGGCTTCCTTCTTTTAACTCTGTCATTTAGGTTAGTATTGTGGAGTTACTACCATGTTGTTGATCCATCCTCAGTTAGGTTAGTATTGTGGAGTAACTACAATGTTGTTGATCCATCCTCAGTTAGGTTAGTATTGTGGAGTAACTACAATGTTGTTGATCCATCCTCAGTTAGGTTAGTATTATGGAGTAACTACCATGTTGTTGATCCATCCTCAGTTTTCTTCTATCACAGCCATTAAACTCTGGAACTGTTTTAAAGTCACCATTGGCCTAATGGTGCTTTCCTTCCTCCTAACTGAGTTAGGAAGGACACCTGTATCTTTGTAGTGACTGGGTGTAGTGATACACCATCCAAATTGTAATAAATAACTTCACCATGCTAAAAATACCTACCATTAGGTGTCCTTCTTTACGAGGCATCGGAAAACCTCTCTCTGGTCTTTGTGGTTGAATCTGACCTTGAAATTCACTGGTAAAATCATGGCAGCCCTTTATTGCAGTCAATGACCAGAAGTGCCCTCATGGGTGGAATGTTATTAATATGTTCATAATTAGCCATGGTAATTTAAAGAAAAACTATGAACATCTGTTGTTTCTATCAGTTTCGTTGTAGGTCGTCATTGTAAATAATAATTGTTGGTAAACTAACTTGCCTTGTTAAAAAAATAAAAATAAAATACAATGAGTGTTTTTAGTCGACAATAGGCATTTTATCCAACTACAATTACAACAGACTAATGAAAAACATCAATGCAATGGAATGTGAGGATTATGAATATAATTATAATATATTGAGGAAACTGTGAGATTTTATTTGCAGGCCTGTGTTGGGGGACTTAGCACTAGTCATACATGTTATGAAGCCACTAACTCGTAAATGCAGTGAAAGTGGTTTTATATGTGCTATTAAACCCAAACATTTAGATGACGGCTAGATGGGTCTGATTCAATTTATTAACATGATACCAAATTTTACCTCTTTGTATAGACATAAATTACTTGTACCTGAGAAACAATTATAAAACACATGTATACAAGATACAATGGCAAGCTATGAATCTGTTCTCTGCCCCTAAATATGATGTCTTGAGAAGCAGTAAGAAGTGTCCATATGGTCTGTTCTCTGCCCCTAAATATGATGTCTTGAGAAGCAGTAAGAAGTTTCCATATGGTCTGTTCTCTGCCCCTAAATATGATGTCTTGAGAAGCAGTAAGAAGTTTCCATATGGTCTGTTCTCTGCCCCTAAATATGATGTCTTGAGAAGCAGTAAGAAGTTTCCATATGGTCTGTTCTCTGCCCCTAAATATGATGTCTTGAGAAGCAGTAAGAAGTTTCCATATGGTCTGTTCTCTGCCCCAAAATTATGATGTCTTGTGAAGCAGTAAGAAGTTTCCATAAGGTCTATTCTTTGAATGGCTTCTCTTCTTCTTCTTGTTCAGTTTACATGGCTCTGGAAGAGAGTTGTACAGATGGTTCGGTGAGACATCTGTCTCTGTCAGAAGAGCAATAAGGCAGACGTTTCATACTGGGCCGGGCCGTGGCCGGGACAGGACTTCTCTAAATCAAATAAAGCTGTTGTGTTCTGGGCCAGCTCTATGACCCAGCTCCCTGCAGTGAGGATGCTGTGTGAATGAAATTATACACGCATCCTTCCCCAGGTTACATGCATGCTTCCCCAGGTTACACGCATGCTTCCCCAGGTTACACGCATGCTTCCCCAGGTTACACGCATGCTTCCCCAGTATACAGGCACCCTTCCCCAGGTTACAGGCACCCTTCCCCAGGTTACAGGCACCCTTCCCCAGGTTACAGGCACCCTTCCCCAGTATACAGGCACCCTTCCCCAGGTTACAGGCACCCTTCCCCAGGTTACAGGCACCCTTCCCCAGGTTACACGCACCCTTCCCCAGGTTACACGCACCCTTCCCCAGGTTACACGCACCCTTCCCCAGGTTAAACTGTCTGTATTTAATGCATGTATAGAATTAAAAACACCCAGGGAAAAGTCATTTGACTTTCATTATCAAGTTTTGTAGGCTCTAGTGTGAGCTGTGGTGATTTGTAGGCTCTAGTGTGAGCTGTGGTGATTTGTAGGCTCTAGTGTGAGCTTTGGTGATTTGTAGGCTCTAGTGTGAGCTGTGGTGATTTGTAGGCTCTAGTGTGAGCTGTGGTGATTTGGAGGCTCTAGTGTGAGCTGTGGTGATTTGGAGGCTCTAGTGTGAGCTGTGGTGATTTGTAGGCTCTAGTGTGAGCTGTGGTGATTTTGTAGGCTCTAGTGTGAGCTGTGGTGATTTGTAGGCTCTAGTGTGAGCTGTGGTGATTTGTAGGCTCTCGTGTGAGCTGTGGTGATTTGGAGGCTCTAGTGTGAGCTGTGGTGATTTGTAGGCTCTGGTGTGAGCTGTGGTGATTTGTAGGTTCTAGTGTGAGCTGTGGTGATTTGTAGGCTCTAGTGTGAGCTGTGGTGTTTTGGAGGCTCTAGTGTGATCTGTGGTGATTTGTAGGCTCTAGTGTGAGCTGTGGTGATTTGTAGGCTCTAGTGTGAGCTGTGGTGATTTGGAGGCTCTAGTGTGAGCTGTGGTGATTTGTAGGCTCTAGTGTGAGCTGTGGAAATTTGTAGGCTCTAGTGTGAGCTGTGGTGATTTGTAGGCTCTAGTGTGAGCTGTGGTGATTTTGTAGGCTCTAGTGTGATCTGTGGTGATTTGTAGGCTCTAGTGTGAGCTGTGGTGATTTGGAGGCTCTAGTGTGAGCTGTGGTGATATGTAGGCTCTAGTGTGAACTGTGGTGATTTGTAGGCTCTAGTGTGAGCTGTGGTGATTTGTAGGCTCTAGTGTGAGCTGTGGTGATTTGTAGGCTCTAGTGTGAGCTGTGGTGATTTGTAGGCTCTAGTGTGAGCTGTGGTGATTTGGAGGCTCTAGTGTGAGCTGTGGTGATTTTGTAGGCTCTAGTGTGAGCTCTGGTGATTTGTAGGCTCTACTGTGAGCTGTGGTGATTTGGAATCCTGTTATTTACCAGTCAGCTGGGAAATAGAGTCAGAGAAGAAGTCAAAGTAAAGATGTTTATATCAGGGAGATAAACCAAATGGTACCAGATGTTTCTGAGAGCCTAACAAATGGTACCAGATGTTTCTGTGTTTTGTCCATGTTTTTGTCAGGAACACACCAACGGCCTCCAAAATGTTCTTATATCTGATAATGTCTTGCGGGATTCACCATCCTCCATAATATTAACAGCTAGCTACATATTCACTCACCAGTGTCACTAGTTCAACATATATTTCTACTCAGACTGACTCAATCCTGTATGTATTGTGACCAGCAGGGATTTCAAAGACATTAAACAGTTTGCAGCACATTTTGATTGGAGCCATAGGACCTCCCTTGACTCCAGACTGTGTTCATCTCACATGTACTGAATGCTGGAGTAGACAAGCTAGCACACGGTTAAAACACATGGAAAGTGTTGGGCCTGCAGAGCAGGGCAGGGAGACATGGGCTGTGTCGCAAAAGGCACCTTATACACTATATAGTGCACTGCTTTAGAACAGGGTCCATAGGGAACAGGTGGCCATTTGGTACACATCCATGGGACACAGCCAAGGGACATAGCCATGGGACACAGCCAAGGGACACAGCAATAGGACAAGCCAAGGGACATAGCCATGGGACATAGCCATGGGACACAGCCATGGGACACAGCAATGGACACAGTATGATGAGACTAGAAGTCTCTCCCTCTCTGTAACACAGACCAAAGTCTCTCCCTCTCTGTAACACAGACCAAAGTCTCTCCCTCTCTGTAACACAGACCAAAGTCTCTCCCTCTCTGTAACACAGACCAAAGTCTCTCCCTCTCTGTAACACATACCAAAGTCTCTCCCTCTCTGTAACACAGACCAAAGTCTCTATACTTCCAGCATGCTGCTCTCTTACAGCCCAACGTTCTGGTTTAATGAAATCAACTGTACTGTACACAGGATTGAGATGTAGCGATGTGACCGATGACAGAATTCCCTTTTCTCCTTGCCATAGACAGACTCCTTCCTTCCAACATTTAATAATACATCTCACGTTAAGGTTCTTGCCAAACTAATAATTATCTCTAAAAAGCTAATTAAGGCTGTGTAATTAATGCATATCTGTAAATAGTTGACGAGGCAATTATGGATAACTCTGCCATGTTGAGCAGCATGCTTTTACAAAGCAGTTGGAGGTTCTTTGCAGCGAAGCAGCAATCTGTTTTTGACCTCCTTCATTACCCAGAGAAGAACCTAACCAACATACAGGTATACATTATACATTACCCAGAGAAGAACCTAACCAACATACAGGTATACATTATACATTACCCAGAGAAGAACCTAACCAACATACAGGTCTACATTATACATTACCCAGAGAAGAACCTAACCAACATACAGGTACACATTATACATTACCCAGAGAAGAACCTAACCAACATACAGGTATACATTATACATTACCCAGAGAAGAACCTAACCAACATACAGGTATACATTATACATTACCCAGAGAAGAACCTAACCAACATACAGGTCTACATTATACATTACCCAGAGAAGAACCTAACCAACATACAGGTACACATTATACATTACCCAGAGAAGAACCTAACCAACATACAGGTCTATATTATACATTACCCAGAGAAGAACCTAACCAACATACAGGTCTACATTATACATTACCCAGAGAAGAACCTAACCAACATACAGGTACACATTATACATTACCCAGAGAAGAACCTAACCAACATACAGGTCTACATTATACATTACCCAGAGAAGAACCTAACCAACATACAGGTCTACATTATACATTACCCAGAGAAGGACCTAACCAACATACAGGTATACATTATACATTACCCAGAGAAGAACCTAACCAACATACAGGTTCAGACTCTCCCTTTCTTCTGCCTGGATACTCCCTCCTTACCTTACTGGCTCACTAAATTAATCCTATACCAGTAAATGAAGTTATGGTTGAGATGATAAACATTTACATTTTATTCATTTAGCAGACACTCTTATCCAGAGCGACTTACAGTTAGTTAGTGCAGACATGTTCATACTGTTTTCAACGAAGGTTAGACTGAGACACAGCCCACTCCATGACGAAGGTTATACTGAGACACAGCCCACTCCATGACGAAGGTTATACTGAGACACAGCCCACTCCATGACGAAGGTTATACTGAGACACAGCCCATTCCATGACGAAGGTTATACTGAGACACAGCCCACTCCATGACGAAGGTTATACTGAGAGACAGCCCACTCCATGACGAAGGTTATACTGAGACACAGCCCACTCCATGAAGAAGGTTAGACTGAGACACAGTCCACTCCATGATGAAGGTTAGACTGACACACAGTCCACTCCATGAAGAAGGTTAGACTGAGACACAGTCCACGCCATGACGAAGGTTATATTGAGACACAGCCCACTCCATGACGAAGGTTATACTGAGACACAGCCCACTCCATGACGAAGGTTATACTGAGACACAGCCCACTCCATGACGAAGGTTATACTAAGACACAGCCCACTCCATGAAGAAGGTTAGACTGAGACACAGTCCACTCCATGATGAAGGTTAGACTGACACACAGTCCACTCCATGAATAAGGTTAGACTGAGACACAGTCCACGCCATGACGAAGGTTAGACTGAGACACAGTCCACTCCATGACGAAGGCTAGACTGAGACACAGCCCACTCCATGACGAAGGTTGGACTGAGACACAGCCCACTCCATGACGAAGGTTAGACTGAGACACAGCCCACTCCATGACGAAGGTTGGACTGAGATACAGCCCACTCCATGACGAAGGTTAGACTGAGACACAGTCCACTCCATGACGAAGGTTGGACTGAGACACAGCCCACTCCATGACGAAGCTTGGACTGAGACACAGCCCACCTGACGAGTGGTCAGCAAAGAGGTGTATATTTTTCTTCCCTAGCGATGTCATGTTTCCAGAGGGGCTAGAAAGAGACGTGTAGACAGGGGGAGACAGAGAGACAGAGGGAGACAGAGAGACAGAGGGAGACAGAAGAGAGACAGAGGGAGACAGAGAGACAGAGGGAGACAGACGAGAGACAGAGGGAGAAAGGGAGACAGAGTGAGACAGAAGAGAGACAGAAAAACAGATGGAGAAAGGGAGACAGAGGGAGACAGAAGAGAGACAGAGAGACAGAGAGAGAAAGGGAGACAGGGAGACAGAGAGACAGAGAGACAGAGAGACAGAGAGAGAAAGAGAGACAGAGAGACAGAGAGAGAAAGGGAGACAGAGGGAGACAGAGGGAGACAGAAGTGTTGCAGAGCTGGATGGATCCAACTAGAATTTCTTGAATCAAATTCTTGCACCTGGACATAATTGTTGTGCCGCTGTGCTGGGAAGTTCCCCCTAAATTAGTGTTCTGGAAAACAGATACACAGCCCTCACCTGGTGTCATATTTTACCCAGAGAAACTGTTTCCTGTGTAATGTCTGTGTACTAATGATTCTGATGTTTTATACAGCGTTGTATAAATACAGCCTTCTGATAGAGGAGGAGTGTGCTAGTTAATAATACTGCACAGTATTAAACACTATAATACAGTCTGACAACAAGTAGCTCCAGCAATATATATGTTCGCTGGAACGTCAATTTATAAAATTTTCTTAGTTTGTGTGAAAGACACTGACAGAGGACTTGAGAGTGTAAATAATGTATAGAAATAAATTCTACTGACAAGTGTTGGATGCACTGCTATATCCTGTGTTAGCATGATATCTACTGATTTACTAGGATGACCATTACCCAACGCCAGTGGCAACAGCTAGTCTAAAGCAAACTGACTACGGCATTCATTCAATCAACTAAAATGTATTGGTAAATCATCGAATAAATAGGTACAACCACTATGTATATGACAGTATTGAACCTTAGGAGAATTGTTAGCAGGGGTTTTTCGTGTGTAAACAGTCTTTGTTGATAAACACATCCAGTAAATGTGAACAAGAGAATGATCATTAGCTGTTCTATAGCTGTAATCTCCTCTCCACTAATATCATTGGTGTTTAATTGATAATCCCAGTGATGCCAAACTGTAATCTCTTCTCCACTAATATCATTGGTGTTTAATTGATAATCCCAGTGATGCCAAATTGTAATCTCTTCTCCACTAATATCATTGGTGTTTAATTGATAATCCCAGTGATGCCAAACTGTAATCTCCTCTCCACTAATATCATTGGTGTTTAATTGATAATCCCAGTGATGCCAAATTGTAATCTCCTCTCCACTAATATTATTGGTGTTTAATTGATAATCCCAGTGATGCCAAACTGTAATCTCTTCTCCACTAATATCATTGGTGTTTAAATGATAATCCCAGTGATGCCAAACTGTAATCTCCAATCCACTAATATCATTGGTGTTTAATTGATAATCCCAGTGATGCCAAACTGTAATCTCCTCTCCACTAATATCATTGGTGTTTAATTGATAATCCCAGTGATGCCAAACTGTAATCTCTTCTCCAGATCGATAGATAGTTAGATAGATAGATAGATAGATAGATAGACAGACAGACAGACGGACGGACGGACGGACGGACGGACGGACGGACGGACGGACGGACGGACAGACAGACAGACAGACAGACAGACAGACAGACAGACAGACAGACAGACAGACAGACAGACAGACAGACAGACAGACAGACAGACAGACAGACAGACAGACAGACAGACAGACAGACAGACAGACAGACAGACAGACAGACAGACAGATAGATAGATAGATAGATAGATAGATAGATAGATAGATAGATAGATAGATAGATAGATAGATAGATAGATAGATAGATAGATAGATAGATAGATAGATAGATAGATAGATAGATAGATAGATACTTTATTGATCCCCCGGGGGGGAAATTTCATTATCAAGCAGCTACAACAAAAACAGTATGAAAAAGTATAGAAATACAGGATATCTGGAGTGCAAAAAGAAGCTATAAAAGGACATTGCATAGTATGAGTGGTTGGCTGAATATGTACACTATACATTGGTGGATGTTGGATGGTTAACTATACTATACAGGTTGATGGCAGAGAAATACTTCAGTAGCTAATGCGTATGATATGAGCGAGGGTAATAATAGTTTACTTAATAGACAGACTGGGTAAATGAAGAGGTAAGTGAAAATTTTGCATGGTTAAATTAGCTGTACAGTTAGGTATACAGTTATATTTACAGATAAGTGAATACTTGCATGTTTACACAAACTGTACAGGTAAATGACAGGAAGAGATACTTTAATAGCTAAATGTGTGTATGATATCATTGGGGTAATAATAGTAATTCCCTTAAAATACAGTCCTTAGTGCGCAGGGTTTAATTACAGACAACTGCACTTATTGCACATTTGATATACTAAAAGCAATGATAGATAGATAGGTACTTTATTAATATCATTGGTGTTTTATTTATCTAATGATGCAAAAGCCCTCACATGCACCAAATCACTTCCATAAAGGCTGGTGCGTTGGTGTGTAAGTGTGTTGGTGTGTTGGTGTGTTGGTGTGTTGGTGTGTTAGTGTGTTGGTGTGTTAGTGTGTTGGTGTGTTGGTGCGTTGGTGTGTTAGTGTGTTAGTGTGTTAGTGTGTTGGTGTGTTGGTGTGTTGGTGTGTTGGTGTGTTGGTGTGTTAGTGTGTTAGTGTGTTGGTGTGTTGGTGTGTTAGTATGCTGGTGTGTTGGTGTGTTGGTGCGTTGGTGCGTTGGTGCGTTAGTGTGTTGGTGTGTTGGTGTGTTAGTGTGTTGGTGTGTTAGTGTGTTGGTGTGTTGGTGTGTTGGTGTGTTAGTGTGTTAGTGTGTTGGTGTGTTGGTGTGTTGGTGTGTTAGTGTGCTAGTGTGTTGGTGTGTTGGTGTGTTGGTGTGTTGGTGTGTTAGTGTGTTGGTGTGTTGGTGTGTTAGTGTGTTGGTGTTTTGGTGTGTTGGTGTGTTGGTGTGTTAGTGTGTTAGTGTGTTGGTGTGTTGGTGTGTTGGTGTGTTGGTGTGTTAGTGTGTAAGTGTGTTGGTGTGTTGGTGTGTTAGTGTGTTGGTGTTTTGGTGTGTTGGTGTGTTAGTGTGTTGGTGTGTTGGTGTGTTGGTGTGTTGGTGTGTTAGTGTGTTAGTGTGTTGGTGTGTTGGTGTGTTGGTGTGTGCATGCATGCGTGTAGAATGGTCTGGTGGATAACTTGTTGCTTGTGGAAAATGAACTCTTCATCATTCACTACAGACCTCTTCATCATTCACTACAGACCTCTTCATCATTCACTACAGACCTCTTCATCATTCACTAAACATCTCATCATCATTCAATAAAGACCTCTTCATCATTCACTACAGACCTCATCATCATTCAATACAGACCTCTTCATCATTCACTACAGACCTCTTCATCATTCACTACAGACCTCTTCATCAATCACTAAACACCTCATCATCATTCAATACAGACCTCTTCATCATTCACTACAGACCTCTTCATCATTCACTACAGACCTCTTCATCATTCTGTAAAGACCTCTTCATCATTCACTACAGAACTCTTCTTTATTCCCTACAGACCTCTTCATCATTCACTACAGACCCCTTCATCATTCACTACAGACCACTTCATCATTCACTACAGACCTCTTCATCATTCACTACAGACCACTTCATCATTCACGGTCTGGGCTGTGTTAGAAGGCCCCAGGATCTCTCTGGGCTGTGTTATAAGGCCCCAGGATCTGTCTGGTCAGTGTTAGAAGGCCCCAGGATCTCTCTGGGCTGTGTTAGAAGGCCCCAGGATCTGTCTGGTCAGTGTTAGAAGGCCCCAGGATCTCTCTGGGCTGTGTTATAAGGCCCCAGGATCTCTCTGGGCTGTGTTATAAGGCCCCAGGATCTGTCTGGGCTGTGTTAGAAGGCCCCAGGATCTGTCTGGTCAGTGGGGATATGGCTGTGGGTGGATGGATAGGGTCCAGCCACTCACCTGATCCATTGTACATCTAGTTTGTGCTGGGCTGTTCAGAGCATTAGTGCTCCGGGGGAAACCCAGGCCCAGCAGGGGTTCAGATTAGCTCTCAGTTTAGGTTCCTAAAGCATGTCCTTCTCACTGCATGGCCAACTTCTCCTGTTCTTTTCCATTACATACACTTCACTGCATGGCCTACATCATCCGCTCCTTTATTCTGTGTTTAACCAACTTCTCCTCTAAGACTTTATTAGCAGGAAGGCTCCAGGGACAAAGGCTACTCACCAATTCACTTCACACACGTCACTCCTATTAACCTGCACTCACATGAGATTTCCACAATCAAGTCAGGTTTAAGCTCAGCTAGATAGATAGATAGATAGATAGATAGATAGATAGATAGATAGATAGATAGATAGATAGATAGATAGATAGATAGATAGATAGATAGATAGATAGATAGATAGATAGATAGATAGATAGATAGATAGATAGATAGATAGATAGATAGATAGATAGATAGATAGATAGATAGATAGATAGATAGATAGATAGATAGATAGATAGATAGATGATAGGAAATTTCATTGTCAAGCAGCTACAACAAAACACAGGGCAGGTGCAAAATGCCACAACGAAAGTACACAAAAGACAGATACACGGTACATGATACATAGAGCGGCAGTATGAAAAAGTATAGAAATACAAGATATCTGGAGTGATAAAAAAGCTATAAAAAGACATTGCATAGTATGGGTGGTTGGCTGAATATGTACACTATACATTGGTGGATGTTGGATGGTTAACTATACTATACAGGTCGATGGCAGAGAAATACTTCAGTAGCTAAAAATGCGTATGATATGAGCGAGGGTAATAATAGTTTACTTAATAGACAGACTGGGTAAATGAACAGGTAAGTGAATATTTTGCCTGGTTAAATTAGCTGTACAGGTAAGTATACAGTTATATTTACAGATAAGTGAATACTTGCATGGTTACACAAACTGTACAGGTAAATGTCTAATAGCCGCCGGCAGGAAGGACCTCCTGTAGCGCTCTCTGGCACACCGTGGTGGGATCAGTCTGTGACTGAAAGTGCTCCTCTGCGTCATAACCATAGCGTGCAGAGGGTGGGTGACATTGTCCATGATGGCCAGCAGTTTGGCCAGGATCCGTCTCTCCGCCACCTCCTCTAGAGTGTCAAGGCTCATCCCCAGGACAGAGCTAGCCTTCCTGATCAGCTTATTTACCCGAGAAGTATCACTGGCTTTGATGTTTGCTCCCCAGCACACCACTGCAAAAAAGATGGCACTGGCCACCACAGACTGGTAGAAGGTATGCAGTAGTTTACTGCACACGTTGAAGGACCTGAGCCTCCTCAGAATGTTGAGTCGGCTCTGGCCCTTTTTGTACAGGGCCCCCGTGTTACCAGCCCATTCCAGCCTGTTGTCCTTATGGACTCCCAGGAACTTGTTTGACCCAACCATTTCCACATCCATCCCCTGTATAGGGACTGCAGTCAGTTGTGCCTTGGTTCTCCTGAAGTCCACCACCATCTCCTTTGTTTTGCTGATATTGAGCAGAAGGTGGTTCTGCTCACACCACAACACAAAGTCACTGATTGTGCTCCTGTACTCCTCCTCCTGCCCACCCCTGATGCACCCTACAATAGCAGAGTCATCCGAGATTTTCTGTAGGTGGCATTTTTCAGAGTTATATCTGAAGTCTGAGGTGTAGAGGGTGAACAGGAAGGGGGACAGGACCATTCCCTGGGGGGCCCCTGTGTTGCTAAATGCCCGTTCTGACACACAGCTCTGTAGTCGCACAAATTGTGGCCTACCGGTCAGGTAGTCCGCGACCCAGGAGACTAAGGGTGCTTCCACTTTCATCCTCCTCATCTTCTCACCCAGTAGCAGGGGCTGAATGGTATTGAAGGCACTGGAGAAGTCAAAAAACATAACCCTCACAGTGCAACCTGCGTTGTCCAGGTGAGAGTAGGCCCTCTGCAGAAGGTAGATGATTGCATCATCCACCCTGATGTTGCGCTGGTATGCTAACTGCAGGGGGTCCAGTGATGTACACACCAGGGGTCTGAGGTGAGCGAGGACTAACCTTTCCAGGGTCTTCATGATGTGGGATGTTAGCGCTACAGGTCTGAAGTCACTCAGGACAGTGGGGTGTGCCTTCTTGGGCACTGGGACAAGGCAGGATGTTTTCCACAGCACAGGGACCCTTTCTAGGCTCAGGCTAAGGTTGAAGTGACGCTGGAGTATTCCACACAGTTGGTCAGCACAGACCCTAAGCACCCTTGGGCTGATGCCATCAGGGCTCGCCGCTTTCCACTGATGTAGTCTCTCCAGCTCTCTCTTCACTTGGTTGGTGGTGAAAGCCAGTCCAGGTGGGGAGGTGGGGGGAAGGGGGGTGTTGAGGATCAGTCCAGGTGGAGCAGGGGCGGAGGTGGGGTCACTGATTGTCTCAGCAGAGGTGTTGTGAGCAAAGTGGGGGTGGGACAGCCAAGAGGGTGGGTGGTCTGGGGAGCTGGAGGGGAGGTGGACAGGGCCAGTATCAAACCTGTTAAAAAATTGGTTCAGCTCATTGGCTCTGTCCTGGGTCCCCTCCGTCTGCCCACTGTTTGACTTTTTGAAGCCAGTGATATTTCTCATACCCTTCCACACCTCTCTCACCTGACTCTGCCTCAGCTTGTCCTCCATCTTCTCCTTATACACTCTCTTCCCCTCAGCAATCCGCAACTTCAGCTCCCTCTGGACGCATTTCAATTTGTCCTTGTCCTTGTCCCTCTCCTTGAAGGCCCTCTTCTTCTCATTCAGCAGGGCCTTCAGGTCGCTGGTGACCCAGGGTTTATTGTTTGGGAAACAGCGTACCTTCCTAGTGGGTACAGTGTTGTCTACACAAAAATTAATATAGTCTGTTATGCAGTCAGTAAGTCCATCGATGTCCTCCCCATGAGCCTCACAGAGCACATCCCAGTCTGTTGTTTCAAAGCAGTCCTGTAGGGCCTCATTCGCCTCCGGGGACCATCTCCTAATGGTCCTGGTGGTCGCAGGCTGCTGTTGGACCAAAGGCCTGTAGAGTGGGGTGAGGTGGACAAGGTTGTGATCCGATCTACCGAGGGTAGGGAGTGCAGTGGAGTTGTATGCGCCCTTCACATTAGCATATAACAAGTCCAGAGTTTTATTATTCCTGGTTGGGCACTTCACGAACTGTTTGAACGTGGGCAGCGTTGAAGAGAGAGATGCATGGTTAAAATCCCCCGAAATGGCAAAGAAAGCACTGGGATGCGCTGTCTGTAACCTCGCGATAACAGAGTGGATGACGTCACACGCTGTGTTTGCGTCAGCAGAGGATGGGATGTAAACAATAACAGCAATGGCCGCCGTGAATTTCCTCGGCAAATAGTATGGTCTCAGGCTAACGGCTAACAGCTCAATGTCCGGGATACGAGTTGAAGACAAAGAGAAGTATTCATTGGCTAATTGCTGCACTATATTAAACAACAGAAGAATAGACAGGAAAAGTAAGGAAACTCCAGGCTTATCATCAACAGTTGTGTGTTTCATAAAGCCTGTCAGTCTAATCTTCATAATGAGGGTATCATCCCTGCTAATTGATTCTATTGTATCAGCCTCTAGAACTCTGCTATTACTGCTTACATAGCCTGGGTATTTGCTTCCTGTAGTACTAACTCCAAAAAGTTCTGGGACACTGTAAAGTCCATGGAGAATAAGAGCACCTCCTCCCAGTTGCCCACTGCATTGAGGCTCGGAGACACTGTTACTACCGATAAATCCACGATTATCGAAAATTTCAATAAGCATTTTGCTACAGCTGGCCATGCTTTCCACCTGGCTACCCCTACCCCGGCCAACAGCTCTGCACCCTCGGCAGCTACTTGCCCAAGCCCCCCCCGCTTCTCCTTCACCCAAATCCAGACGGCTGATGTTCTGAAAGAGCTGCTAAGTCTGGACCCCTACAAATCTGCTGGGCTAGATAATATGGACCCTCTCTTTCTGAAATTATCAGCCAAAATTGTTGCAACACCTATCACTAGCCTGTTCAACCTCTCTTTCGTATCGTCTGAGATCCCTAGAGATTGGAAAGCTGCCGCGGTCATCCCCCTCTTCAAAGGAGGAGACACTCTAGACCCAAACTGTTATAGATCAATATCCATCCTGCCCTGCCTTTCTAAAGTTTTCGAAAGCCAAGTTAACAAACAGATAACTGACCACTTCGAATCCCACCGTACCTTCTCTGCTATGCAATCTGGTTTCAGAGCTGGTCATGGGTGCACCTCAGCTACGCTCAAGGTACTGAACGATATCATAACCGCCATCGATAAAAGACAGTACTGTGCAGCCGTCTTCATCGACCTGGCCAAGGCTTTCGACTCTGTCAATCACCGCATTCTTATTGGCAGACTCAACAGCCTTGGTTTCTCAAGTGACTGCCTTGCCTGGTTCTCTAACTACTTTGCAGACAGGGTTCAGTGTGTCAAATCGGAGGGCCTATTGTCCGATCCTCTGGCAGTCTCTATGGGGGTGCCACAGGGTTCAATTCTTGGGCCAACCCTTTTCTCTATATGCATCAACGATGTCGCTCTTGCTGCTGGTGACTCTCTGATCCATCTCTACGCAGATGACACCGTTCTGTATACATCTGGCCCCTCTTTGGACACTGTGTTTACTAACCTTCAAACAAGCTTCAACGCCATACAACACTCCTTCCGTGGCCTCCAACTGCTCTTAAATGCTAGTAAAACTAAGTGCATGCTTTTCTATCGAACGCTGCCAGCACCCGCCCACCGGACTATCATCACTACTCTCGACGGGTCCGAATTAGAATACGTGGACACCTACAAATACCTAGGCATCTGGTTAGACTGTAAACTCAACTTCCAGACTCACATCAACCATCTCCAATCCAAAATTAAATCCAGAATTGGCTTCCTATTTCGCAACAAAGCCTCCTTCACTCATGCTGCCAAACATGCCCTTGTAAAACTGACTATCCTACCGATCCTTGATTTCGGCGATGTCATTTACAAACTAGCCTCCAACACTCTACTTAGCAAATTGGATGTAGTCTATCACAGTGCCATCCGTTTTGTTACCAAAGCCCCATACACTACCCACCACTGCGACCTGTATGCTCTCGTTGGCTGGCCTTCATTATATATTCGTCGCCAAATCCACTGGCTCCAGGTCATCTATAAGTCATTACTAGGTAAATCCCCGCCCTATCTCAGCTCACTGGTCACTATAGCAACACCCACCCGTAGCATGCGCTCCAGCAGGTATATCTCACTGGTCACCCCCAAAGCCAACACCTCCTTTGGCCGCCATTCCTTCCAGTTCGCTGCTGCCAATGACTGGAACGAATTGCAAAAATCACTGAAGCTAGAGGTTCCTATCTCCCTTACTAACTTTAAGCGTCAGCTGTCAAAGCTGCTTATCGATCACTGCACCTGTATATAGCCCTTCTGTAAATAGCCCACACTACTACCTCATCCCCATATTTATTTTTGTTATTTTCACAAATCTTGCACTCCAGTATCTCTATTTGCACATCATAATTTGCACATCCTTCATTCCTGTGTTAATGATGATAATCTGTAATTTGTCTCACCACTATGGTCTATTTATTGTCCTACCTCTTAACCTTACTGCATTTTGCACTACATTTTGCACTCTGTATATAGACTTTCCATTGTGTTTTTGACCATGTTTGTTTACTGTGTAACTCTGTGTTGTTTTTGTCGCACTGCTTTGCTTTGTCTTGGCCAGGTCGCAGTTGCAAATGAGAACTTGTTCTCAACTGACCTACCTGGTTAAATAAAGGTGAAATAAAATAAAAAAAATAAAAAATCCCATGAAGAAGAAGAAGAAGAAGAAGAAGAAGAAGAAGAAGAAGAAGAAGAAGAAGAAGAAGAAGAAGAAGAAGAAGAAGAAGAAGAAGAAGAAGAAGAAGAAGAAGAAGAAGAAGAAGAAGAAGATACCAAACCCCGAGTTGGTCCAAACTTGGTTCCCTCTGTCTCAGCTCCTGGCTGTGTGGTTCAAAGGTTCTCCCATTGACAGCCTCTGGTCCTGTTCTATAAGCCCACACCTGGTCCTACCAGCTGACAGGTGTGTTCTATAAGCCCACACCTGGTCCCAGGACAGTTAGTAAATGGTCAAACTGTCCCAGCATGTTCAGGTGGTTATGGTAACACAGCTGGATGATACCTGGATTAAATGCTGCATGGACCTGTCAGTAAGTTACTACAGTTAAGTAGATAGTTTTATTGCTCGCTAATTACTATCAATGTGAACTCATAAAGATATTGTCTCCTTCTAAGAGCAGATTGGATTTAGCATTTTCATTTGACTTGAAACTACTTATGTTAAACAGACGAGGAATGATGTTGGTAATGTAGTTTCTGCCGATGTTTCCCCACTCTTACTTAGCAGTGTTTGTTTGTTGCAATTCTGTTTCCCACTTAATTTCCTGTCCTCCGAGGGTGTAGAGTACTCTTTACAGTAGCAGTCTGCAGCTCAGAGTAACGTCTCTCCTGGGTGTTGCAACGCTGCACTTCAGACTAGGAGGTGATGTTAACTTTAATGTGGTAAGGCTCCTTCCCCCGAGGGCTTCCCCACACTATATCGTAGTCTCAGATCTCTCTCTCTCTCTTTCTCTCTCTCTCTCTCTCCCTCTCTCTCTCTCTCTGTCTCTCCTGATTCTCTCTCCCTCAATTCAATTTCAACTGAAGTGCTTTATTGGTATGGGAAACATATGTTAACATTGCCAAAGCAAGTGAAGTACATAGTAAACACTTTTTTTACAGTAAACATTACACTCAGAAGTTCCAAAAGAATAAAGACATTTCAAATGTAACATTATGTATATATACAGTGTTGTAACAATGTGCAAATAGTTAAAGTACAAAAGGGAAAATAAATCAACATAAATATGGGTTGTATTTACATGGTGTTTGTTCTTCACTGGTTGCCCTTTTCTTGTGACAACAGGTCACACATCTTGCTGCTGTGATGGAACACTGTGGTATTTCACCCAGTAGATATGATGGGAGTTTATCCAAATTGGGTTTGTTTTCTAATTCTTTGTGGATCTGTGTAATCTGAGGGAAATATGTGTCTCTAATATGGTCATACATTTGGCAGGAGGTTAGGAAGTGCATCTCAGTTTCCACCTCATTTTGTGGGCAGTGTCCACATAGCCTGTCTTCTCTTGAGAGCCAGGTCTGCCTACGGTGGCCTTTCTCAATAGCAAGGCTATGCTCACTGAGTCTGTACATAGTCAAAGCTTTCCTTTAGTTTGGGTCAGTAACAGTGGTCAGGTAGTCTGCCACTGTGTACTCTTTGTTTAGGGCCAAATAGCATTCTAGTAATTCTCTTTGTGTTTTCTCATGGTTGGGTCTAATTGTGTTGCTGTCCTGGGGCTCTGTGGGGTCTGTTTGAATTTGTGAACAAAGCCCCAGGACCAGCTTGCTTAGAGGGCTCTTCTCCAGGTTCATCTCTCTGTAGGTGATGGCTTTGTTATAGAAGGTTTGTGAATCTCTTCCTTTTAGGTGGTTGTTGAATTTAACGTCTCTTTTCTGGATTTTGATAATTAGCGGGTATCTGCCTTATTCTGCTCTGCTTGCATTATTTGGTGATTTTCATTCTACACTGAGGATATGTTTGCAGAATTCGGCATGCAGAGTCTGAATTTGGTGTTTGTCCCATTTTGTGAATTCTTGGTTGGTGAGCGGACCCCAGACCTCACAATCATAAAGGACAATGGGTTCATCCCATCCCATAGCTCTCCTCAGACCCCAGGTCCACAGTACAGCCATCCCATCCCATAGCTCTCCTCAGACCCCAGGTCCACAGTACAGCCATCCCATCCCATAGCTCTCCTCAGACCCCAGGTCCACAGTACAGCCATCCCATCCCATAGCTCTCCTCAGACCCCAGGTCCACAGTACAGCCATCCCATCCCATAGCTCTCCTCAGACCCCAGGTCCACAGTACAGCCATCCCATCCCATAGCTCTCCTCAGACCCCAGGTCCACAGTACAGCCATCCCATCCCATAGCTCTCCTCAGACCCCAGGTCCACAGTACAGCCATCCCATCCCATATCTCTCCTCAGACCTCAGGTCCACAGTACAGCCATCCCATCCCATATCTCTCCTCAGACCTCAGGTCCACAGTACAGGGAAGGAGGGAATAATTGTTGACTGCTTTACGGCCCTTGGTAGCCATTGTGTTTGAACATGTAGAGCCGGAGGCTATAGTCAGACTTTCCCTTACACCTCTTCATCAATTATTATCCAACAATTCTCATCCTCTGCAGGTTAAAGAAAACCTTTTGCTCTAATGTGAAGTGAATACAGGACGAGGGTGAGTACAGGATGAATACATAATGAATACAAGGTGAATACAGGGTGAATACATAATGAATACAGGGTGAATACAGGGTGAATACATAATGAATACAGTGTGAATACAGGGTGAATACAGGATGAATACAGGATGAATACATAATGAATACAGGGTGAATACAGGGTGAATACATAATGAATACAGGGTGAATACTGGATGAATACATAATGAATACAGGGTGAATACAGGGTGAATACATAATGAATAAAGGGTGAATACAGGATTGGACAGTGTCCTTTAGGTGGGGTTGATTTTTTTTATTTAACCCATTCTGCCTATTTGACTTATAGGGCTTAAAGTATTTGATCAGTCAGGCTGGCATTAATGTGTTAGTGTTATTGTTTCAATGGCTCAGCTTATCCTGCTTTGGGTTTAATGGTCGTGGAATGTATAGGGGATAAGATACAATTCAAAAGGTACATAGCAGCTTTTTAGATGTCATTCCATTCCAGCCATAGTCACTACATTGTCATTAGCCTCAATAATTACATAATCATTCAATCATCTTTTGTTTTGCTTGGCTTGAATAAAAACAGAATCACAGCTATTTGTAATTCTAGTAATCTGCATTGAAAGATAGCAGACCAGCTGGTAATTCGTGTTGGACAGAAGATCAGGATTTTCTAATGGTGAAAAAATTATAAAGGTTAGACGAAGTTGCATTATCACACACTCTCAATTTTACTCCAGGATCTGAAAGGGTCACATCCGGATTTTGGCAATTAAATCCTTTATCTACTTCACCAGAGTCATATGGTCTTCCCAGAATCATATGATATGATATCATTTTTATGCCTCTGCCTGCGTGCAGTTTGAAGTCAGCCGGTAACTTTTCCAGTGCCTTGCAAAGAAGGGCACCGATTGGTAGATGGGTAAAAAATAAAAAAAGCAGATATTGAATATCCCTTTCAGCATGGCAAAGTTATTAATTACATTTTGGATGGTGTATCAATACACCCAGTCACCACAAAGATACAGGTGCACACCTTCCTAACTCAGTTGCCGGAGAGGAAGGAAACCGCTCAGGGATTTCACAATGGTGACTTTAAAACAATTACAGAGTTTAATGGTGGTGATAGGAGAAAACTGAGGATGGATCAACAACATTTTACTTAATCCACAATACTAACCTAGTTGATGAAGTGAAAATAAGGAAGACCTTAAAGAAAAGAAAATATTCAAAAACATGAATTCTGTTTGCCACAAGACACTAAAGTAATACTGCATCAAATTTGGCAAAGCAATTAAGTTTTTGTCCTGAATACAAAGTTTTATGTTTGGGGCAAATCAAGTACAAAACATTACTGAGTACCAGTCTCAAAATGTTCAAGCATAGCTGCATCATGGTATGAGCTTGCTTGTAATCATTAAGGAATGGGGAGTAATGGAAGTGAGCTAAGCACCGGCAAAATCCTTATCAGCGTTTCAGGAAAGACTCAGGTGCAGACAACGTCGGAGTAACGACAGTTTATTAACCCAACAGGGGCAGTCAAGAGACAGGTCAGGTACAGGTAGAGGTCTGTAATCCAGCTAGACGGGCAAAGGTAAAGGACTGCAGGCAGGCTCAGGGTCAGGGCAGGCAGGATCGTCAAAACCGGGAAAACTAGAAAACAGGAACTATAGAGAGACAGGAGCAGAGGGAAAAATGCTAGTAGGCTTGATTAAACAAAACCAACTGGCAACAGACAAACACAGAACACAGGGATAAATACACTGGGGATAATGAGGAAGATGGACAACACCTGGAGGAGGTGGAGACAATCACACAGACAGGTGAAACAGATCAGGGTGTGACAGTACCCCCCCCCCTCTACAAGCGTCACCTGGCGTCCTACCTTGGTGCATACCAGGCTGACTGGGGTGCCGGTGTTGGAACTCAGAGATTAGGTCTGGATCCAGGATGTCCCTAGCAGGGACCCAGCACCTCTCCTCTGGGCCGTATCCCTCCCAGTCATACCAGGTACTGGAATCCCCTGCCCCGAGGTCAAACCTTCAGGAGACACTTCACCGTGTACACTGGTTGGCCGTCGATGAGCCGGGGAAGAGGGGTAAGCCTGGAAACAGGAGACAAAGGGCTGTGAGACATAGGTTTAACCCTAGACACATGGAAAGTGGGATGAATACGAAGGGTACGGGGCAACAGATGGTGGACAGGGGGCTAAAAATTCTGAAAATGGGGAAAGGGCCGATAAACCGGAGGGACAGTTTACGAGATTCCACCCGGAGGGGCAGATCCTGGGTGGCCAGCCATACCTTCTGCCATACGCGATACAGGGGAGCCGTGGTCCGGTGGCGTTCCACCTGTCGTCGATACCTGGAGGTGGTCTTGAGAATGGCCGACCGGGCTCGACAGCAGCGGACAAACAACTGGGCCGAAGGTACGTCGATCTCTTCCTCTTGCTTGGAGAAGAGTGGGGGCTGATAGCCCAGGGAACACTCAAAGGGTGAGAGACCCATTGGGGAGCAAGGGAGGGTGTTGCAGGGCATGCTCGAACCCATACTAGTTGCTGACTCCAGGTGGTGGGACCAGGCAGCGAAGAGTCATCTCTAAGTCCTGGTTGACTCGATCCGAATGGCCGTTGGACAGGGGGTGGAATCCAGAGGACAGGCTGGCCGACGACCCAATAAGCATGCAGAACGCCTTCCAGAACTGGGACGAGAACTGAGGATCCTGGTCGGAGACCATGTCCACCAAGAGTTTGTGGATCCTGAAGACGTGCTGCACCATAAACTGGGCCGTCTCCTTGGCCGAGGGTAGTTTGGAGAGAGGAATGAAGTGGGCGGCCTTGGAAAACCGGTCGACCACCGTCAGGATGGCAGTGTTGCCCTCAGATGTGGGGGAGACCCGTGACAAAATCCAGGGATATATGGGACCAGGGACGATGAGGGACCGGCAGTGGCTGAAGAAGGCCAGCCAGAGCTTGCAGAGGAGTCTTGCTCTGTGCACAGATTGTGCAGGCGGTGACAAACGCGGCCACATCCGGAACCATAGTAGGCCACCATAGTAGGATGTTCTGCCCCCTCTAGCCAGTGCCTCCATTCCTCCAACGCCATCTTCACTGCGAGAAGCTCCTGATTCCCCACATCGTAGTTCCTTTCTGTGGCTTTGAGGTGGTGTGAGAAGAAGGCACAGGGATGCAGCTTACGGTCTAGGGCAGAACGTTAGGACAGTACAGCCCCCACTCCGACATCCGAAGCATCGGCCTCCACCACGAACTGGCGAGAAGGGTCAGGATGCACCAAGATAGGGGCAGTGGTGAAGCGGTGTTTGAGGTCCTGAAACGCCTGGTCAGCGGCAGCGGACCACGTGAACGGAACCTTGGTGGAGGTGAGTGCAGACAGGAGGGAAGCCTGGGTGCTGTAACCACGGATAAAGCGGTGATAAAAGTTGGAAAACCCCAGGAAGCATTGCAGCTGGACCCTGGACGTGGGCTGAGGCCATTCCACCACCACTCTCACCTTTACCGGGATACATCTGGACACCAACAGCGGAGATGATGTAGATGACGAGGATGTCATCAATGTAGACGAAGACGAACCGGTTCAACATACGGCAGGGAACATCATTCACCAGAGCCTGGAACACAGCAGGTAAGGACAAAAGGAATGACCAGATACTTGTATTGGCCGCTGGCCGTGTTGAAGGCGGTCTTCCACTCATCCGCACCAGGTGGTAGGAGTTCCGTAGATCCAGCTTAGAGAAAACAGTGGCACCCTGGAGTGGCTCGAAGGCAGAGGAAGTGAGGAGTAGCGGGTAACGGTTCTTCACCGTAATGTCATTGATAATCAATGCACGGGTGCAGGGTCTTGTAGGGGTGTTAGGTGTGGTGAGGGTCTCTCTCTCTCTCTTTCTCTCTCTCTCTCCCTCTCCCTCTCTCCTTCCCCACCTCTCACTCTCTCTCTCTCTCTCTCTCTTTCTCTCTCTCTCTCCCTCTCCCTCTCTCCTTCCCCACCTCTCACTCTCTCTCTCTCTCTCTCTCTCTCTTTCTCTCTCTCTCTCCCTCTCCCTCTCTCCTTCCCCACCTCTCACTCTCTCTCTCTTTCTCTCTCTCTCTCCCTCTCCCTCTCTCCTTCCCCACCTCTCACTCTCTCTCTCTCTCTCTTTCTCTCTCTCTCTCCCTCTCCCTCTCTCCTTCCCCACCTCTCACTCTCTCTCTCTCTCTCTCTCTCTCTCAATTTCAATTTCAATTTAAAATCAAGGGCTTTATTGGCATGGGAAACATATGTTAACATTGCCAAAGCAAGTGAAGCAGATAGTAAACAATGACAATTAACAGTAAACATTACACTCAGAAGTTCCAAAAGAATAAAGACATTTCAAATGTCATATTATGTACATATACAGTGTTGTAACAATGTGCAAATAGTCTCTCTCTCTCTCTCTCTCTCTCTCTCTCTCCCCTCTCTCGCTTTGTCTCTGTCTCTCTACCTTTCTCCCCCCCCCACTCTCTCTCTCTCGCCTCCCTCAACATAGCACCTGGAGGTGTAGACTGGCTGCCTTAGGTGAGGGTGTCAGATCCCTATAAATGGAATGTCACAGACTAAAATGTGTCGGAATGAATTCCTAATTTCTAACCCCCACTACTCCAACTACCAGCGCAGTCTACTACTCTGACAGGTCATGAACTGTCTTAACCAATTAATGAAAACACGTCAACAACAATAAGAAGTTCAGTAACAGAAACACCTTAATGAAGATATGGTTTGACTGAGATATTTTCCCTTGATGTATTTGTTGATTACAGGGTGTTAAAGGGGATGTACATCACTAGGTGGGGTTGGCTAATTCTGTGTGTTTAGCAGATAAATGAAGCAGTAAGAGACATCTGGCAACGTCCTGTAGCATTCTGGGATTAGATTGAGGGGAGGGAGGGAGGGAGGGAGGCAGGGAGGCAGGGAGGCAGGGAGGGAGGGAGGGAGGGAGGGAGGCAGGGAGGCAGGGAGGCAGGGAGGCAGGGAGGGAGGGAGTTGATTTTACCCCTTCAAATGAAGAGGAGAGTAGAATGGTCCCCAGGCAGTGAAGACTCTCTAAGAACAATTGTAGTTGTATGGACGTCTGGCACTCTTTTCAGTTTTAGGACTTACAGTATATCAATTAGCTATGTACTTTATACAGTTTTCCTCTCCTCTCTCTATCCTCTCCTCCCTCTATCCTCTCCTCCCTCTATCCTCTCCTCCCTCTATCCTCTCCTCCCTCTATCCTCTCCTCCCTCTATCCTCCCTCTATCCTCTCCTCCCTCTATCCTCCCTCTATCCTCTCCTCCCTCTATCCTCCCTCTATCCCCTCCTCCCTCTATCCTCTCCTCCCTCTATCCTCTCCTCCCTCTATCCTCTCCTCCCTCTATCCTCTACTCCCTCTATCCCCTCCTCCCTCTATCCTCCCTCTATCCTCTCCTCCCTCTATCCCCTCCTCTCCTCCCTCTATCCTCTCCTCCCTCTATCCTCCCTCTCTCCTCTCCTCCCTCTATCCTCTCCTCCCTCTATCCTCCCTCTATCCTCTCCTCCCTCTATCCTCTCCTCCCTCTATCCTCTCCTCCCTCTATCCCTTCCTCCCTCTATCCTCTCCTCCCTCTATCCTCTCCTCCCTCTATCCCCTCCTCCCTCTATCCTCTCCTCCCTCTATCCCCTCCTCCCTCTATCCTCTCCTCCCTCTATCCTCTCCTCTCCTCCCTCTATCCTCTCCTCCCTCTATCCTCTCCTCCCTCTATCCCTTCCTCCCTCTATCCTCTCCTCCCTCTATCCTCTCCTCCCTCTATCCCCTCCTCCCTCTATCCCTTCCTCCCTCTATCCCTTCCTCCCTCTATCCTCTCCTCCCTCTATCCTCTCCTCCCTCTATCCTCTCCTCCCTATATCCTCTCCTCCCTCTATCCCTTCCTCCCTCTATCCTCTCCTCCCTCTATCCTCTCCTCCCTCTATCCTCTCCTCCCTCTATCCTCTCCTCCCTCTATCCTCTATCCTCTCCTCCCTCTATCCTCTATCCTCTCCTCCCTCTATCCTCTCCTCCCTCTATCCTCTATCCTCTCCTCCCTCTATCCTCTATCCTCTCCTCCCTCTATCCTCTCCTCCCTCTATCCTCTATCCTCTCCTCCCTCTATCCTCTCCTCCCTCTATCCTCTATCCTCTCCTCCCTCTATCCTCTATCCTCTCCTCTTTCTATCCTCTCCTCCCTCTATCCTCTCCTCCCTCTATCCTCTCCTATACCTTCTAACCTCTACCCTATACCTTCTACCCTATACCTTCTACCCTCTACATTATACCTTCTACCCTATACCTCCTACCTTCTACCCTATACCTCCTACCCTATACCTCCTACCCTATACCTTCTACCTTCTACCCTATACCTTCTACCTTCTACCCTATACCTTCTACCTTCTACCCTCTACCATCTACCCTCTACCGTCTACCCTCTACCTTCTACCCGATAACCTTCTACCCTATAGCTTCCACCTTCTACCCTCTACCTTATAACTTCTCTGTTCTACCTTCTTCCCTCTATCTTCTACCGTCTACCTTCTACCGTCTACCTTCTACCAACTACCTTCTACCGTCTACCTTCCAACTTCTGTTCCAGAAAGGACCCCCCCACTGGGGTGGATTAACGTTCACAATGATTAGAATATTACATATTTACATATGATTACATTATTAAATATTCACATATGATTACATTATTACATATTCACATATGATTACATTATTACATATTCACATATGATTAGAATATTACATATTCACATATGATTAGAATATTACATATTCACATATGATTACATTATTACATATTCACATATGATTACATTATTACATATTTACATATGATTACATTATTACATATTTACATATGATTATATTATTACATATTTACATATGATTATATTATTACATATTTACATATGATTATATTATTACATATTTACATATGATTATATTATTACATATTTACATATGATTATATTATTACATATTTACATATGATTATATTATTACATATTTATTTGTCAAAAATTTGTCAAAAATATAGTGCAGATCCCCCCCAAAAAACTACTTAAGTAGTACTTTAAAGTATTTTAATTTAAGTACTTTACACCACTGTATCTATCCCACTAGCCAGTGCTGTCTCTATCTAGCCAGTGACTCAGCCCGTAATAGGGTCAGAGGCAGAGAATCCCAATGGAGAGACGGGAACCGGCCAGGCAGAGACAGCAAGGGTGGTTCGTCGCTCCAGAGCCTTGCCGTTCACCCTTGCACCCGTGGGCCAGACTACACTCAATCATAGGACATACTGAAGAGATGAGTCTTCAGTAAAGACTTAAAGGTCGAGACGGAGTCTGCGTCTCTCACATGGATAGGCAGACCATTCCATAAAAATTGAGCTCTATAGGAGAAAGCCCTGCCTCCAGCTGTTTGCTTAGAAATTCTAGGGACAATAAGGAGGCCTGCGTCTTGTGACCGGAGCGTACGTGTAGGTATGTATGGCAGGACCAAATCTGAGAGATAAGTAGGAGAAACTCCATGTAATGCTTTGTAGGGTAGCAGTAAAACCTAGCCTAACAGAAAGCCAGTGTAGAGAGGCTAGCACTGGAGTCAAATGATCAAATGTTTGGGTTCTTGTCAAGATTGAAGTGACAAAAGCAGGGATTAGCTTTTCTGCATCATTTCAAATTTTTGCAATGTTATGGAAAAAGATGGAAAAATGCTGCTCTTGAAATATTCTTGATATGTCCGTCAAAATAGAGATCAGGCTCCAGAGTAACACAGAGGTCCTTCACAGTTTTATTAGAGACAACTGTACAACTATCAAGATTATTTGTCAGATCCGACAGCAGATCTCTTTGTTTCTTGGGACCTAGAACTAGCATCTCTGTTTTGTATGAGTTTAAAAGTAAAACATTTGCTGCCATCCACTTCCTTATGTCTAAAACACAGGCTTCACGGGTAGGCAATTTTGGGTCTTCACCATGTTTCATTGAAATGTACAGCTGTCTGCATAGCAGTGAATGTTGACATTGTGTTTTCAAATGACATCACCAAGAGGTAGCATATATAGTGAAAAAAATAGTGGTCCTAGAACGGAACCTTGAGGAACAGCGAATCTTACCATTGATTTGTAAGAGGGCAACCCATTCACAGAGACGAACTGATATCTCTCCGACAGATAAGATCTAAACCAGGCAAGAACTTGTCTGTGTAGACCAATTAAGGTTTCCAATCTCTCCAAAAGAATATGGTGGTCGATGGTGTCAAAAGCAGCACTAAGGTCTAAGAGCACGAGGACAGATGCAGAGCCTTGGTCTGACGCCATTAAAAGGTAATTTACCACTTTAACGAGTGCAGTCTCAGTGCTATGATAGGGTCTAAAACCAGACTGAAGTGTTTCATATACATTATTTGTCTTCAGGAAGGCATTGAGTTGCTGAACAAGAGGAATGGGAGACTCGACATGGGCCTATAGTTTTAAACATTTCCTGGTCAAGGTTTGGCTTTTTCAGGAGAGGCTTTATTACTGCCACTTTTAGTGAGTTTGGTACACATCCAGAAAATAGGGAGCTGTTTATTATGTTCAAAATAGGAGGGCCAAGCACAGAAAGCAGCTCTTTCAGTAGTTTAGTTGGAATAGGGTCTAGTAGACAGCTGGAAGGTTTAGAGGCCATTACTTTTTTTGTGTCGAGAGATACAGGACAAAACAACTTGAGTTGTTCTGTGCAGACTCAGGACAACAGAATTTTGGAGAAATACACTGTGAGGAGGGAGGGTAGCGAGTGCACAAAGTGAGACAAAAATAAATGAAAACCACAAACGAATAAGAGTGATATTACTTCAACAACTTTAATAAGAATGAGCAAAATGAACAGCACCTCTCGGTAACAAGGGATGAAAGCAATCATCCATGAGAGGATGTGAACATCACCTCTCGGTAACAAGGGATGATAGCAATCATCCATGAGAGGATGTGAACAGCACCTCTCGGTAACAAGGGATGATAGCAATCATCCATGAGAGGATGTGAAATAAAAACCAACTTAAAGCATAATCATAATCATAATTAATGATGAGGAGCAGGTGTTGCCGCCGGCGAGGAGGAGCGCCTGAGAGGGAGAGGTCCAGCATCTTCTTACACATTTTCAAACAGGAGTCTGTTTTGTAATGATCTTGATCTTTTCGTTGAAGAAGTTCATGAATTCATCACTGCTGTAGAGAAGGCCATCCTCAGTGTTTTTTAGTTAGCTTTGCCACAGGATAAAAAATACATTTGCATTGCTTTTATTCTCCTCAATCAGGTTGGAAAAGTCGTGAGGTTTTTTCGATATTGCACGCTACTGTTTTTCCAAGCTAGTCGGAAGACTTCCAAATTGTTGGAGCGCTATTTCCATTGCAATTTTCTGGAAGCTTGCTTCAGGGCTCAGAAATGTTCTGTATACCGGTGAGATATTTTCTTGTGACAATTATTTTAGTTTTTAGCTAGTGCGACTGCATCTAGGATATTATGCAAGGTTAAGTTTAGACCTCATTTAAGTAGTTAAGAGATTTTTGTACTCCGATATCCTTGGGTAGGTGGAGGGAGTTTGGAATGGAAAATAGGAATCTTTGTGTTGTCCGAGAATTTATAGCGAGGCTTTTGATTATGATGAAACACATTTAATCTTGTTCTCCTTGTATTTGCTACCCCTTGGGTCAATTTTTAGCAAGCATGGAATACCCTTTCACTTTTATGCAGATGATATGCAAATTTATCTCCCTCTGAAAAAAAACAGCAGGAACCAAATAGAGTTGTTGCGAAATTGTACACATGACATTAAGTCATGGTTATCTTTAAATTTTTTAAAACTAAATGAAGAGAAAACTGAAGTTGTGTGGTTTGGAGCTCCAAATAATCTTGATGATCTGGGCGATTTGGCCCCCTTTTGTAAGCCATTAGTCCGAAATCTAGGTGTTCTTTTCGACAGTGATCTTAAGTTTGAGAGACAGATTTATTCTGTTGTTAAGTCTTGTTTCTATTATCTGAAATTAATAGCGAAAGTGAAACCATTTCTGTCTACTAGTGATCTCGAAAAGCTCATTCATGCATTTATATTTACAAGACTAGATTACTGCAATGCGTTATATGTCGGCATAAATAAAACACTGATAAAGCGCTTACAATTAGTTCAAAATGCCGCTGCAAGACTTTTGACGGGTACTCGTAAGCGAGACCACATTACCCCAGTATTGAGCTCTTTAAATTGGCTACCAATTGACTACAGAATAAATCTAAAAATTTTAATTTTTGTTCACAAATCACTGCATGGTATGGCTCCATTGTACCTTGTAAATCTTATTAAGAAATACGAACCAAAACGGTCCTTGAGGTCAGCTGACCAGCTGGTTTTAACGACTCCAAGAACAAAGCGGAGAAGTGGAGATCGAGCATTTGTAGCGATAGCTCCTAAACTCTGGAATGATCTACCACCTTTTATCAGATTGGAACGTACATTTACTGTTTTTAAACATAAGCTTAAAGAATACCTCCTAGCTCTAGCATTTGATGGGGTTTAGTAGTTGCATTTGTAGGTTTATCAAACTGAGGGGTTTATTTTATTTCATTGATATTTTATGTGGTGTTAATGATGTATGTTGTCATGATTGTTTATGTGTTTGTACAGCACTTTGTTCAATGACAAGTTGTGTAAAAGTGCTTAATAAATAAAATAAACAAACAAAATAAACAAACAAACATTTAGATCCGCAATATTTATTCCACAGGACAAAACTAGATCCAGGGTCTGACTGTGGCAATGCGTAGTGGGTTGTACACATCCCACTGAGTCGATGATGGGTCTAAAAGCCTTTTGAAGTGGGTGTGTGGACTTCTCCATGTAAATATTGAAGTCACCAAACATGTTTATATTATCTGCCTTGAGTATGAAGTCTGATAGGAATTCAGGGAACTCAGTGAGGAACGTTGTATACGGCCCAGGAGTCCTGTAAACAGTAGCTATAAAAAGTGATTGAGTAGGCTGCATAGATTTCATGACCAAAAGCTCAAAAGACAGAAATGCTGTATTTTTTTCCTTAATTTGAAATGTGCTGTCATAAATGTTATCGGGCTTTGCGGGATGTGCCGGGGATATGGTCACTAGTGTAACCAGGAGGAGTGGTCTCATTTAACACAGTCATTTCATCAGCCTTGAGCCATGTTTCAGTCAGACCAATCACGCAAGTTTATGATCAGGACTGGATGGCTGAACGACTAGTTGGATGGCTGGATTGTTGGATGGCTGTATGGCTGGATGGATAGCTGGATGGTTGGATGGTGGATGGCTGGGTGGCCAGGGTGGGGCCAGTAGGGATGGACGGCCACAGTGGGGCCAATAGGAATGGATGGATGGACGGATGGATGGATGGCTGTATAGTTGGATGGGTGGATGGGTGGATGGGTGGACGGCTGGGTGGACGGCTGGATAGCTGGCTGGATGGATGGATGGTTGAATGGCTGGATGGTTAGATGGATGGACGGCCAGGGTGGGGCCAGTAGGGATGGATGGCCACGGTGGGGCCTAAAGGAATGGCTTGACGGACGGATGGCCACGGTGGGGCCAGTAGGGATAGATGACCACGGTGGGGCCAGTAGGGATTGCTGGATGGATGGCCATGGTGGGGCCAGTAGGGATAGATGGCCACGGTGGGGCCAAAAGGAATGGCTTGACGGACGGATGGCCACGGTGGGGCCAGTAGGGATAGATGGCCACGGTGGGGCCAGTAGGGATGGATGGACACAGTGGGGCCAGTAGGGACGGATGGACACAGTGGGGCCAGTAGGGACGGATGGACACAGTGGGGCCAGTAGGGACGGATGGACACAGTGGGGCCAGTAGGGATGGATGGACACAGTGGGGCCAGTAGGGATGGATGGACACAGTGGGGCCAGTAGGGATGGATGGACACAGTGGGGCCAGTAGGGATGGATGGACACAGTGGGGCCTGATGTAAAAAGGGCTTAATAAATACATGTGATTGGTTGATTGATGGATGAAGGCCCTCTGGGACGCAGGGTGGATCTACTTCCTCCTTCAGATTGACTTTAGACTCACGTGTAGTCTGGCTATTGTCCACAATTATGTTTATGTGTGTGTCTGGTTGTGTTTGAATAAGTGGGTGCGTGCTACGTGTGTGCGCATGTGTCCGTGTCCGTGTCTGTGTCCGTGTCCGTGTGTGTTGTTGCGTTATGTCTCCAGTGTTTGACCTTCGATGTTCTGTATGCTTTTTGGCTGTTTTAAAGTGTCAATGATTTCTCTGTTGTGTCATGGAATCCTTCATTGATGTGGCTATTCAACCCCCAACATAACAGCCCCTCTCTTGGACTAACCCTATTGGAGGAGGCCATAACAGCCCCTCTCTTGGACTAACCCTATTGGAGGAGGCCATAACAGCCCCTCTCTTGGACTAACCCTATTGGAGGAGGCCATAACAGCCCCTCTCTTGGACTAACCCTATTGGAGGAGGCCATAACAGCCCCTCTCTTGGACTAACCCTATTGGAGGAGGCCATATTCATGAACATTTAGTTGATTTCTGGCTATGGTGCTACAGTATATTCTAGAATCCACGGGGCCATATGACCATATTAGAGACACATATTTCCATCAGATTACACAGATCCACAAAGAACTCGAAAACATATCAAACATTGGTAAACTCCCATCATATCTACTGGGTGAAATACCACAGTGTTCATCACAGCAGCAAGATGTGTGACCTGTTGTCACAAGAAAAGGACAACCAGTGAAGAACAAACACCATGTAAATACAACCCATATTTATGTTGATTTATTTTCCCATTCGTATTTTAACTATTTGCACATTGTTACAACACTGTATATATACATAATATTACACTTGAAATGTCTTTATTCTTTTGGAACTTCTGAGTGTAATGTTTACTGTAAAAAAAGTGTTTACTATATACTTCACTTGCTTTGGCAATGTTAACATATGTTTCCCATACCAATAAAGCCCTTAAATGGAATTGAATTGAATTGAGAGATGTCTTCGTGTCAGAGAGAGATATGTTGGTGGGACAGAGAGAGATGTGTTGTTGGGACAGAGAGAGATGTGTTGTTGGGACAGAGAGATGCATTGGTGGGACAGAGAGAGATGTGTTGTTGGGACAGATAGAGATGCGTTGGTGGGACAGATAGAGATGCGTTGGTGGGACAGAGAGAGAGATGGATTGGACGTTGGATTAGACTGCTAGGATAGTAGCCTTGGTATTATGGAAGTACTGGGGAAGATGTACATACACATATGTAGATACAACCACCATTTCTATATAAAATAGAAAAATAGTAACCAAATTATGAATCAGGAACCTTGGAGGCACCTGTAGCAGGATACCAGATTCCTGCGTACCTCTGTAACATAGCTGACATGACATGAAGTATACAGTACACATGAAGTATACAGTGCAGTACTAATGATAGTACTAATTCTGATGAATTTTTACCCCTGGCCTATACGATTTATTTGCTCATGGTAAAGACATGCTGGTTTATTTGTTCATGGTAAAAACATGCTGATTTATTTGTTCATGGTAAAGACATGCTGGTTTATTTGTTCATGGTAAAGACATGCTGGTTTATTTGTTCATGGTAAAGACATGCTGATTTATTTGTTCATGGTATAGACATGCTGATTAATTTGTTCATGGTAAAGACATGCTGATTTATTTGTTCATGGTAAAGACATGCTGGTTTATTTGTTCATGGTAAAGACATGCTGGTTTATTTGTTCATGGTAAAAACATGCTGGTTTATTTGTTCATGGTAAAAACATGCTGATTTATTTGTTCATGGTAAAAACATGCTGGTTTATTTGTTCATGGTAAAAACATGCTGGTTTATTTGTTCATGGTAAAAACATGCTGATTTTGAAGCATACCTTTTTGATGCAGAATTGACTGTCTTCTAGGGAAATCTTTAGAAAATAACAGTATTGGTTAGCTAAAGAAAAACACAAGGGAACCACATTCTCCCACCATAAGAATTAAAAATAGCCTGGTCATCTTTGTCCCAGTGTCTCTGTGTCAGAGTTGGGACACCGTGGGGTGCTCACTTCAAAGCAAACAGGGAATTCTCCAACAACAACTGCTGGCAACTCCAAACCAGCACTCCCTTCGATTGGGATTTCTGGATAAATTCCCATAACTTAATTTTGTGCAGAAAGTGATGTCTAACCCCATAAATAACCATAATAACTTAAAATAAATCCTGCAAAATTCTGATTTATAACAGAATTGTACAAATGCAGTATAGGAATTGTTGTAAATGAGATAAAGTTCACTCATCACATCATGTCTCATAGCTGTAGGATACTTGGGTTAGAGACAGGGGTCTGATATCATGTCTCATAGCTGTAAGATACTGGTCTGATGAGCCCAAGCCAGAAAAGAGAAAATCTGAGGAGAAGGTCTTCAGAGTAGCTGTCTTCGGAGGAGGAGGTCTTCAGAAGACGGTCTGTCTGCCTAACAGTTGGTGGGAAATTAAAATGACCTGCCAGGATCAAAGACCAGAAAACATGTCAAGAATTTCCCAGGATACATTTCAAGGGTGGACAGGCGGGACCGTGTGAAACAGAAACACAACAATAGGTTTGATTTATTATCACTCAGACTCAGGCCATCAGACAGGCCCTCTGACCTTTTACACATTTCGTTGTGTTACAGCCTGATTTGAAAATTGATACAATTTATATTGTTGGTCAGTGGCCTACACACAATACCCCATAATGTCAAAGTGATATTATGTGTCTTGAGTCAATAAGTGTTCAACCCCTTTGAGCATGGTGAAGTTAATAATTACACTTTGCATGGTGTATCAATACACCCAGTCACTACAAAGATACAGTACAGGTGTTACAACTCAGTTGCCAGAGAGGAAGGAAACCGCTCAGGGATTTCACCATGAGGCCAATGATGACTTTAAAACAGTTACAGAGTTTAATGGCTGTGATAGAAGAAAACTGAGGATGACTCAACAACATAGTAGTTACTCCACAATACTAACCTAACTGAGGATGGATCAACAACATTGTAGTAACTCCACAATACTAACCTAACTGAGGATGGATCAACAACATGGTAGTAACTCCACAATACTAACCTAACTGAGGATGGATCAACAACATGGTAGTAACTCCACAATACTAACCTAACTGAGGATGGATCAACAACATGGTAGTAACTCCATAATACTAACCTAACTGAGGATGGATCAACAACATTGCAGTTACTCCACAATACTAACCTAACTGAGGATGGATCAACAACATGGTAGTAACTCCATAATACTAACCTAACTGAGGATGGATCAACAACATTGCAGTTACTCCACAATACTAACCTAACTGAGGATGGATCAACAACATGGTAGTAACTCCATAATACTAACCTAACTGAGGATGGATCAACAACATTGCAGTTACTCCACAATACTAACCTAACTGAGGATGGATCAACAACATGGTAGTAACTCCACAATACTAACCTAACTGAGGATGGATCAACAACATAGTAGTTACTCCACAATACTAACCTAACTGACAGAGTGAAAAGGAAGCCTGTACAGAATAAACATGCATCCTGTTTTGAACAAGGCACTTAAGTAATACTTCAAGGAAGTAATTCTGCAACAGTGTTATTTTGGAGCAAATCCAATACAACATATTACTGAGTACCACTCTTTACAGTAGTGGCTGCATCATGTTATAGCTTAAAATCGTTAAAGGCTGGGAAATGTTTCAGAATAAAAGAGAAACAGAAACACCGGCAAAATCCTGTCTGATTTCTAACAAAAACTGGAAATGTACCTTTCAGCAGGACAATAACCTAAAACACATGGCTAAATCTACACTGGTGTTGCTTACAAAGAAGACAGTGAATGTTCCTGAGCGGCTTTTGAATGTTCCTGAGTTTTGGCTTAAATCTACTTGAAAATCTATGGCAGGACTTGAAAATGGTTTGTCTAGCAACGATTAACAACTAATTTGACAGAGCTTGAAGAATTCTGAAAATAGTAATATTGCAGAATCCAGGTGTGGAAATCTCTTAGAGACACCCAGAAAGTCTCAGATCTCTAATCACTGCCAAAGGTGTTTCTACAAAGTATTGAATCAGGGGTGTAAATACTTATGTAAATTATATATTTCTGTATTTAATTTTCAATAAATTTGCTAACATTTCTAAAAACATGTTTTCACTTTGTCATTATGGGGTATTGTGTGTAGATGGCTAATAAATTCTGGCTGTAACAAAACAAAATGTGTCATGAATACTTTCTGGAAGATCTGGAAGATCTGCTATTACTGCTTACATAGCCTGGGTATTCACATCCCATGTTGATACACTGAAAACAGAAAATATTGAAGAAGAAAAAGAAGAAGAAGAAGAAGAAGAAGAAGAAGAAGAAGAAGAAGCAGAAGAAGAAGAAGAAGAAGAAGAAGAAGGAATGAAGGCAAGGCGATGTGGAGAGTGTGGTATTGTGTGTTTGATGGGTTTGGTCTTTGTTGCATTATGGGTAGTGTAAGGAGTGAGGCCCTTTGAGTAGGGCTCTCTGCAGACATCATTGTGTGTGTGAGCGAGACCAGCATGGTCCTGGCTGCTCTGTCAAGGCCTCAGGTGGTACCTCTCCTCAAAGGCTGAGGTCTTACTCCATTAGTAATAGGACGGAGAGGAGAGGAGAGGAGAGGAGAGGAGAGGAGAGGAGAGGAGAGGAGAGGAGAGGAGAGGAGAGGAGAGGAGAGGAGAGGAGAGGAGAGGAGAGGAGAGGAGAGGAGAGGAGAGGAGAGGAGAGGAGAGGAGAGGAGAGGAGAGGTAGGAGGGAGAGAGGATAGTAAGAGAGAGAGACGAAGAACGAGAGGAGAGGAAGTGAGAGAGAGGAGAGGAAGAGAGGAGAGGAAGAGAAGGGAGAGGAAGAGAGAGAGAGGAGAGGAAGAGATGGGAGAGGAAGAGAGAGAGAGGAGAGGAAGAGAAGGGATATGAAGAGAAGGGAGAGGAAGAGAGGGAGAGGAGGAGAGAGAGAGAGAAGAGAGAGTAGAGGAAGAGAGAGAGAGAGAGAAGAGAGAGTAGAGGACGAGAGAGAGAGAGAGAGAGAGGAGATGAAGAAAAGGGAGAGGAAGAGAAGGTAGAGGAAGAGAAGGGAGAGGAGAGGAAGAGAAGGAGAGGAAGAGAGAGAGGGGAGAGGAAGAGAGGAGAGGAAGAGAGAGAGAGGAGAGGAAGAGAAGGAGAGGAAGAGAGAGAGAGAGAGGAAGAGAGAGAGAGGAAAAGAGAGAGAGGAGAGGAAGAGAAGGGAGAGGAAGAGAGAGAGAGGAGAGGAAGAGAAGGAGAGGAAGAGAGAGAGAGGAGAGGAAGAGAAGGAGAGGAAGAGAGAGAGAGGAGAGGAAGAGAAGGAAGAGAGGGAGAGGAGAGGAAGAGAAGGGAGAGGCAGAGAGGGAGAGGCAGAGAGGGAGAGGAAGAGAGGGAGAGGAAGAGAGGGAGAGGAGAGGAAGAGAGAGAGAGGAAGAGAGGGAGAGGAGAGGAAGAGAAGGGAGAGGAAGAGAGGAAGAGAGAGAGAGGAAGAGAGGGAGAGGAGAGGAAGAGAGAGAGAGGAAGAGAGGGAGAGGAGAGGAAGAGAAGGGAGAGGAAGAGAGAGAGAGGAGAGGAAGAGAAGGGAGAGGAGAGGAAGAGAATGGAGAGGAAGAGAAGGGAGAGGAAGATAAGGAGAGGAAGAGAGAGAGAGGAGAGGAAGAGAAGGGAGAGGAAGAGAGGAGAGGAAGAGAAGGGAGAGGAGAGGAAGAGAAGGAGAGGAAGAGAGAGAGAGGAGAGGAAGAGAAGGGAGAGGAAGAGAAGGGATAGGAAGAGAGAGAGGAAGAGAGAGAGGAAGATAGAGAGAGGAAGAGAGAGAGAGGAAGAGAGGGAGAGGAGAGGAAGATAGAGGAAGAGAGAGAGGAGAGGAAGATAGAGAGAGGAAGAGAGAGAGAGGAAGAGAGGAAGAGGAGAGGAAGATAGAGGAAGAGAGAGAGGAGAGGAAGATAGAGAGAGGAAGAGAGGGAGAGGAGAGGAAGAGAGAGAGAGGAAGAGAGGGAGAGGAAGAGTGGGAGAGAGGGAGGAAGAGGAAGAGAGGGAGAGGAAGAGAGGGAGAGAGGGAGAGGAAGAGAGGGAGAGGAAGAGATGGAGAGAGGGAGAGGAAGAGAGGGAGAGAGGGAGAGGAAGAGAGGGAGAGGAAGAGAGAGGGAGTAGAGGGAGAGGAAGAGAGGGAGAGAGGGAGAGGAAGAGAGGGAGAGGAAGAGAGAGGGAGGAGAGGGAGAGGAAGAGAGGGAGAGAGGGAGAGGAAGATAGAGAGAGGAGAGTAGAGGAAGAGAGAGAGGAGAGGAAGAGAGGGAGAGAGAGAGCGAGATGGATGAAAAAAAATAGTTTGATCTGTTCTTTTGGCAGTCACTACCCTAATCACTCAGTACTGATTCATAAAATGCAGGCTTGAATGTCAGAGGGCCTCCTGCAGAGAGGCAGAGCGTTTTAACGTCTCAGGACGGGCTGTGGCCCGGTAATCACCACACTCATCGCACTGCCTCGTCACCTTCGCCAACCGACCTGCTAGCCTGGCACTTCACCGCTCCCTGATTGAGCACCTCAATCTAACAAGGTATTGCTGTATGTAGCTGAGGAGAGGAGGGAGGGGGTGGGAGGTGGAGGGGGTGGGGTGAGAGGAGAGAGGAGGAGAGGAGGAGAGGAGGGGGGGGTGGGGTTGGATGGGGTGGGGTGAGAGGAGAGAGGAGGAGAGGAGGAGAGGAGGGGGGGGTGGGGTTGGATGGGGTGGGGGGTGGGGTGAGAGGAGGAGAGGAGGAGAGGAGGGGGGGGTGGGGTTGGATGGGGTGGGGGGTGGGGTTGGATGGGGTGGGGGGTGGGGTGAGAGGAGGAGAGGAGGAGAGGAGGGGGGGGTGGGGTTGGATGGGGTGGGGGGTGGTGTGAGAGGAGGAGAGGAGGAGAGGAGGAGAGGAGGGAGGGGGTGGAGAGGAGGAGAGGTTTTGTTCTAATAAACTATCCGTTTGTCTCTGGTGTCTGTTTGATCATCGCAGGTCAATGGACTTCCCCCTGCTGTAGCCTGGTCAACAATGAAGCTGCCTCCATACCAAACACACCTTCAGTGTTTCACACAGTTGAATAAAATACTATCTATACAACTTCCGAAACAAACAGCTTTTCAATGATTTGATTGAGGAACACTGATTTTGGGGGAGATGCAACAGATGTATAGAGATTTAGTATTGGAGCAAAAATTGTTTGTGTTTCTTAGAGTAGTGTTTCCATGTCTCCAGTACCTCCAACACTGTTTCCATGTCCTCCAGTACCTCCAACACTGTTTCCATGTCCTCCAGTACCTCCAACACTGTTTCCATGTCCTCCAGTACCTCCAACACTGTTTCCATGTCCTCCAGTACCTCCAACACTGTTTCCATGTCCTCCAGTACCTCCGACACAGTTTCCATGTCCTCCAGTACCTCCGACACTGTTTCCATGTCCTCCAGTACCTCCGACACTGTTTCCATGTCCTCCAGTACCTCCAACACTGTTTCCATGTCCTCCAGTACCTCCAACACTGTTTCCTAACTCCCGTCCTCCAGTACCTCCAACTCTGTTTCCTAACTCCTGTCCTCCAGAACCTCCAACACTGTTTCCATGTCCTCCAGTACCTCCAACACTGTTTCCTAACTCCTGTCCTCCAGTACCTCCAGCACTGTTTCCTAACTCCAGTCCTCCAGTAACTCCAACACTGTTTCCTAACTCCAGTCCTACAGTACCTCCAACACTGTTTCCCAACTCCTGTCCTCCAGTACCTCCAACACTGTTTCCTAACTCCTGTCCTCCAGTACCTCCAACACTGTTTCCTAACTCCAGTCCTCCAGTAACTCCAACACTGTTTCCCAACTCATTTCCTCCAGTACCTCCAACAGAGTTCTGAAGTGGTACTGTACAGCTAGGTAGAGGTCTGTAGTGGTACTATACAGCTAGGTAGAGGTCTGTAGTGGTACTATACAGCTTGGTAGAGGTCTGTAGTGGTACTATACAGCTAGGTAGAGGTCTGTAGTGGTACTATACAGCTTGGTAGAGGTCTGTAGTGGTACTATACAGCTAGGTAGAGGTCTGTAGTGGTACTATACAGCTTGGTAGAGGTCTGTAGTGGTACTATACAGCTTGGTAGAGGTCTGTAGTGGTACTATACAGCTTGGTAGAGGTCTGTAGTGGTACTATACAGCTTGGTAGAGGTCTGTAGTGGTACTATACAGCTTGGTAGAGGTCTGTAGTGGTACTATACAGCTTGGTAGAGGTCTGTAGTGGTACTATACAGCTTGGTAGAGGTCTGTAGTGGTACTATACAGCTTGGTAGAGGTCTGTAGTGGTACTATACAGCTTGGTAGAGGTCTGTAGTGGTACTATACAGCTTGGTAGAGGTCTGTAGTGGTACTATACAGCTAGGTAGAGGTCTGTAGTGGTACTATACAGCTTGGTAGAGGTCTGTAGTGGTACTATACAGCTTGGTAGAGGTCTGTAGTGGTACTATACAGCTTGGTAGAGGTCTGTAGTGGTACTATACAGCTTGGTAGAGGTCTGTAGTGGTACTATACAGCTTGGTAGAGGTCTGTAGTGGTACTATACAGCTTGGTAGAGGTCTGTAGTGGTACTATACAGCTTGGTAGAGGTCTGTAGTGGTACTATACAGCTTGGTAGAGGTCTGTAGTGGTACTATACAGCTTGGTAGAGGTCTGTAGTGGTACTATACAGCTTGGTAGAGGTCTGTAGTGGTACTATACAGCTTGGTAGAGGTCTGTAGTGGTACTATACAGCTAGGTAGAGGTCTGTAGTGGTACTATACAGCTTGGTAGAGGTCTGTAGTGGTACTATACAGCTTGGTAGAGGTCTGTAGTGGTACTATACAGCTTGGTAGAGGTCTGTAGTGGTACTATACAGCTTGGTAGAGGTCTGTAGTGGTACTATACAGCTTGGTAGAGGTCTGTAGTGGTACTATACAGCTAGGTAGAGGTCTGTAGTGGTACTATACAGCTTGGTAGAGGTCTGTAGTGGTACTATACAGCTTGGTAGAGGTCTGTAGTGGTACTATACAGCTTGGTAGAGGTCTGTAGTGGTACTATACAGCTTGGTAGAGGTCTGTAGTGGTACTATACAGCTTGGTAGAGGTCTGTAGTGGTACTATACAGCTTGGTAGAGGTCTGTAGTGGTACTATACAGCTTGGTAGAGGTCTGTAGTGGTACTATACAGCTTGGTAGAGGTCTGTAGTGGTACTATACAGCTTGGTAGAGGTCTGTAGTGGTACTATACAGCTTGGTAGAGGTCTGTAGTGGTACTATACAGCTTGGTAGAGGTATGTAGTGGTACTATACAGCTTGGTAGAGGTCTGTAGTGGTACTATACAGCTTGGTAGAGGTCTGTAGTGGTACTATACAGCTTGGTAGAGGTCTGTAGTGGTACTATACAGCTTGGTAGAGGTCTGTAGTGGTACTATACAGCTTGGTAGAGGTCTGTAGTGGTACTATACAGCTTGGTAGAGGTCTGTAGTGGTACTATACAGCTTGGTAGAGGTCTGTAGTGGTACTATACAGCTTGGTAGAGGTCTGTAGTGGTACTATACAGCTAGGTAGAGGTCTGTAGTGGTACTATACAGCTTGGTAGAGGTCTGTAGTGGTACTCATATGGGTTGAGACTGAGAGAGGCTGTGAGGGAGGTTGTTATATGTAGGGAAACCACTGTATTCAGCATTTATGATCAATTACAGCTTTTCTAAAGCTGGGTTTAATGTGTCATAGATGTCTTGGTTCTGGGGGAAATAATATAACATCTTGGCCTCGCCCAGAGGTCCTTTGAAACCCTCATGGGTTCTCAGCTTAATATAATATTGTTGATTTAACCATGATGTATATAGAGCCGCAGGCACAGTGCTCTCCCTCTAGTTTGAGGACAATAGATGGTGTTCTGGGCTTCAGACGTGTGGTTCATTATTCTAGCTGGGCTTGACTATGAATTATGGCATGAGGACAGCGATCACTTCATCCACAGGAATTACAGTACTGTGGAAAAATCTGTCAGACGGAAAGAAAGTATTATATCAATGAAAGATGGTGTTAAGAACTGGTGTTAAGAGCAGCTCCCTGTAGATCTCTAGACCTCGTCAGTAAGAGCAGCTCCCTGTAGACCTCTAGACCTCGTCAGTAAGAGCAGCTCCCTGTAGATCTCTAGACCTCGTCAGTAAGAGCAGCTCCCTGTAGACCTCTAGCCCTTGTCAGTAAGAGCAGCTCCCTGTAGACCTCTAGACCTCGTCAGTAAGAGCAGCTCCCTGTAGATCTCTAGACCTCGTCAGTAAGAGCAGCTCCCTGTAGACCGCTAGCCCTTGTCAGTAAGAGCAGCTCCCTGTAGAACTCTAGCCCTCGTCAGTAAGAGCAGCTCCCTGTAGACCTCTAGACCTCATCAGTAAGAGCAGCTCCCTGTAGACCTCTAGCCCTCATCAGTAAGAGCAGTTCCCTGTAGACCTCTAGACCTCGTCAGTAAGAGCAGCTCCCTGTAGACCTCTAGACCTCGTCAGTAAGAGCAGCTCCCTGTAGACCTCTAGACCTCGTCAGTAAGAGCAGCTCCCTGTAGACCTCTAGCCATCGTCAGTAAGAGCAGCTCCCTGTAGACCTCTTGCCTTCGTCAGTAAGAGCAGCTCCCTGTAGACCTCTAGACCTCGTCAGTGAGAGTAGCACCCTGTAGACCTCTAGACCTCGTCAGTAAGAGCAGCTCCCTGTAGACCTCTTGCCTTCGTCAGTAAGAGCAGCTCCCTGTAGACCTCTAGACCTCGTCAGTAAGTGTAGCACCCTGTAGACCTCTAGACCTCGTCAGTAAGAGCAGCTCCCTGTAGACCTCTAGACCTCGTCAGTAAGAGTAGCACCCTGTAGACCTCGTCAGTAATAGCAGCTCCCTGTAGACCTCTAGACCTCGTCAGTAAGAGCAGCTCCCTGTAGACCTCTAGACCTCGTCAGTAAGAGCAGCTCCCTGTAGACCTCTTGCCTTCGTCAGTAAGAACAGCTCCTTGTAGACCTCTTGCCTTCGTCAGTAAGAGCAGCTCCCTGTAGACCTCTTGCCTTCGTCAGTAAGAACAGCTCCTTGTAGACCTCTTGCCTTCGTCAGTAAGAGCAGCTCCCTGTAGACCTCTTGCCTTCGTCAGTAAGAACAGCTCCTTGTAGACCTCTTGCCTTCGTCAGTAAGAGCAGCTCCCTGTAGACCTCTTGCCTTCGTCAGTAAGAACAGCTCCTTGTAGACCTCTTGCCTTCGTCAGTAAGAGCAGCTCCCTGTAGACCTCTTGCCTTCGTCAGTAAGAACAGCTCCTTGTAGACCTCTTGCCTTCGTCAGTAAGAGCAGCTCCCTGTAGACCTCTTGCCTTCGTCAGTAAGAACAGCTCCTTGTAGACCTCTTGCCTTCGTCAGTAAGAGCAGCTCCCTGTAGACCTCTTGCCTTCGTCAGTAAGAGCAGCTCCTTGTAGACCTCTTGCCTTCGTCAGTAAGAGTAGCACCCTGTAGAACTCTAGACCTCGTCAGTATGAGCAGCTCCCTGTAGACCTCTAGACCTCGTCAGTAAGAGCAGCTCCCTGTAGACCTTTAGCCCTCGTCAGTACCCTACACAGAGCTTTGGGAACACACTTCTGATAGCAGTGACGGGCGGCTAAGCCTCTACGTCTTCACCACCTCTCCTCCTCTTCATAATCTGATGGAAACATTGATTAATTGTACATTTAAGCGGCTGAAGGGTCCTCCTCTCAGTAATAAATGAGGGTCATTAATCAATAAAGAGAATAGCCATTCAAGGAAACAGGAGACATGCTGAGTCCTAATAGAAAAGGAGAACTGTGGTGAGCTGAGGCTGCTGCTGACTGACCACTGCTGCTGAATGGCTGGCTGACTGGCTAGATGGCTGACTGGCTAGATGGCTGACTGGCTGACTGAATGACTGGCTAGATGGCTGACTGGCTAGATGGCTGACTGGCTAGATGGCTGACTGGCTGGCTGAATGACTGGCGAGATGGCTGACTGGCTGTCTGAATGACTGGCTAGATGGCTGACTGGCTGGCTGAATGACTGGTTGGTTAATTGGCTAGCTGGCTGGCTGGCTGACTGGTTAAATGACTGGTTGATTGGCTGGCTGAATGACTGGTTGGTTGGCTGACTGGCTGGCTGACTGGCTGAATGACTGTTTGGTTGACTGGCTGGATGACTGGACGACTGGCTGGCTGGCTGATTGGCTGGCAGACTGGCTGGCTGACTGGCTGAATGACTGGTTGGTTGACTGGCTGGTTGACAGCCTGGCTGACTGACTGGCTGGCTGACAGACTGGCTGACAGACTGGCTGGCTGACAGACTGGCTGACTGGCTGACAGGATGGCAGACTGGATGGATGGCTGGCTGGTTAGTTGAAATAAATAATTTATGTCAAGGTCAACTGTGGCAGGCCTTGATATATCAGTAGTAGGAATGTGATCCCAGTCCACATGGTATAGTAGTATAGATGGTGATGGTACTGTACAGGAACACAGGAGGTATATAGTAGTATAGATGGTGATGGTACTGTACAGGAACACAGGAGGTATATAGTAGTATAGATGGTGATGGTACTGTACAGGAACACAGGAGGTATATAGTAGTATAGATGGTGATGGTACTGTACAGGAACACAGGAGGTATATAGTAGTATAGATGGTGATGGTACTGTACAGGAACACAGGAGGTATATAGCAGTATAGATGGTGATGGTACTGTACAGGAACACAGGAGGTGTTAGTGAACAACACAAGCCTGTCCAATACCAGAGGTTCCAGTGTCACTAGTGAATAAAGTGATGAATACATAGATAAAACAACACTGTATACATATAATCAATGCTAAGTGTTCCTCTGCAATCACCCTGATGAAGGCATGATGATGTCGAATGATTGATGGAGTTTGTATACAGAGTTTTTATACAGAGTTTGTGACTATGTGTTTTTATAGCACCTCTGTAATTTTTGTAATTTATTTATTTAACATTTAAATAACTATGCAAGTCAATCACATAACATAGGAACATAACAAGTTCCAGCACAGAGACATGAGGCCTAATAGAACTGAAAACAAAAGACATGAACACAGTTTAAGCAGAAATAAACTCTGGATGAATATAAACAACTAATTAAAGAGGGGGAATGAATACATATTCATAGTTAGGAAGGAAAAACATAAAGTAGATGAGATGTGGATAAATGACTTCAAATGTTTGACTTGTGGATAAATGACTTCAAATGTTTGAGTTGTGGATAAATGACTTCAAATGTTTGAGATGTGGATAAATGACTTCAAATGTTTGAGTTGTGGATAAATGACTTCAAATGTTTGAGTTGTGGATAAATGACTTCAAATGATTGAGTTGTGGATAAATGACTTCAAATGTTTGAGTTGTGGATAAATGACTTCAAATGTTTGAGATGTGGATAAATGACTTCAAATGTGTGATATGTGAATAAATGACTTCAAATGTTTGAGTTGTGGATAAATGACTTCAAATGTTTGAGATGTGGATAAATGACTTCAAATGTTTGAGTTGTGGATAAATAACTTCAAATGTTTGAGTTGTGGATAAATGAATTCAAATGTTTGAGTTGTGGATAAATGACTTCAAATGTTTGACTTGTGGATAAATGACTTCAAATGTTTGAGTTGTGGATAAATGACTTCAAATGTTTGAGATGTGGATAAATGACTTCAAATGTTTGAGTTGTGGATAAATGACTTCAAATGTTTGAGATGTGGATAAATGACTTCAAATGTTTGAGTTGTGGATAAATGACTTCAAATGTTTGAGTTGTGGATAAATGACTTCAAATGTTTGACTTGTGGATAAATGACTTCAATTGTTTGAGATGTGGATAAATGACTTCAAATGTTTGACTTGTGGATAAATGACTTCAAATGTTTGAGATGTGGATAAATGACTTCAAATGTTTGAGTTGTGGATAAATGACTTCAAATGTTTGAGATGTGGATAAATGACTTCAAATGTTTGAGATGTGGATAAATGACTTCAAATGTTTGAGTTGTGGATAAATGACTTCAAATGTTTGAGATGTGGATAAATGACTTCAAATGTGTGATATGTGAATAAATTACTTCAAATGTTTGAGATGTGGATGAATGACTTCAAATGTTTGAGTTGTGGATAAATGACTTCAAATGTTTGAGTTGTGGATAAATGACTTCAAATGTTTGAGTTGTGGATAAATGACTTCAAATGTTTGAGTTGTGGATAAATGACATCAAATGTTTGACTTGTGGATAAATGACTTCAAATGTTGAATTGTGGATAAATGACTTCAAATGTTTGAGATGTGGATAAATGACTTCAAATGTTTGAGTTGTGGATAAATGACTTCAAATGTTTGACTTGTGGATAAATGACTTCAAATGTTTGAGATGTGGATAAATGACTTCAAATGTGTGATATGTGGATAAATGACTTCAAATGTTTGAGTTGTGGATAAATGACTTCAAATGCTTGAGTTGTGGATAAATGACTTCAAATGTTTGCCTGGGTACCTGAAAAGCACTTTTCCCATGTAATACTTTCTGATGCTGTCACGTAGGCTCTCCTTCATTCAGTTTGATTAATGGAGAGCTGTGGGGTCTGGTTCTGCATCTAAAGGCTCCATTATGAGGAAGCCAGTAACTAGTCCACTGTTGTTACAAATGCCTTTATTCCAGTGACAGGAGTGGAAAATTGCATTCTTTCTAATCAGGGTTAAATCATTTATCATTTATTTATTGGCGTTATTTAGATCCATCCATCCAACCCGGACCTAGCCAGGATTATGTTAAAGCCTTGAAGTTGGGTGAAACGCACGCCCTTTTCTCTCTCTCTCTTAGCTAAGTCAATAGCTTATGATGTGTCAAGATTTATATATTTTATATGAGTATAAATTGTGAATATCTCAAGGCAATCCAATGAATTAGGCATTGGTTCTTACAGATAGATTTCACACTGAACAAAAAGACCATCTTGCCATAATAATATGAATAATATTCCCCCATTAAAGCCAAAGTGGCTGAAAGGGAGTTTATACAAGATGATGACTGAGTTTAACAAGCACTGGAGGGTAAAGATACATTATACTATTCTATTAACACACCGCAGAAATTACCTCATAAAGAAACTATGATGGCAATTTGGGGGCCAGTTTTTAATACGATTTTTATGATGCACAGTTATAGTTATGCTAATGAAGTAGTCATTTTAGTTATATTTTGCCGCTAACGCAGGTCTCCATGTTTCAATCTGAGAGGATTAGTGACTAACTTATACTAATGACAGTCATTAATGGAATGGGTACTGAATGGATCATAATGCTCCTGGATCAAGTCTTTCAATGTCTTTCTATTCTGTTTAGGAGATTAAACAGGTTATTTCTGTTGTTGCGAGAGAAGGAGAGAGAGAAGGAGAGAGAGAAGGAGAGAGGAGGAGAGAGAGAAGGAGAGAGAGGAGGAGAGAGAGGAGGAGAGAGAGAAGAAGAGAGAGGAGGAGAGAGAGAATGAGAGAGAGAAGGAGAGAGAGGAGGAGAGAGAGAATGAGAGAGAGAAGGAGAGAGAGGAGGATAGAGAGAAGGAGAGAGGAGGAGAGATGGGGGGATGACATGGAGAGAGAGAAGGAGAGATGGGGGGATGACATGGAGAGAGAGAAGGAGAGATGGGGGGATGACATGGAGAGAGAGAAGGAGAGATGGGGGATGACATGGAGAGAGAGAAGGAGAGATGGGGATGACATGGAGAGAGAGAAGGAGAGATGGGGGATGACATGGAGAGAGAGAAGGAGAGATGGGGGGATGACATGGTGAGAGAGAAGGAGAGATGGGGGGATGCCATGGAGAGAGAAGGAGAGATGGGGGGATGACATGGTGAGAGAGAAGGAGAGATGGGGGGATGACATGGAGAGAGAGAAGGAGAGATGGTGGGATGACATGGTGAGAGAGAAGGAGAGATGGGGCGATGACATGGAGAGAGAGAAGGAGAGATGGGGGATGACATGGTGAGAGAGAAGGAGAGATGGGGGATGACATGGAGAGAGAGAAGGAGAGATGGGGGGATGACATGGTGAGAGAGAAGGAGAGATGGGGGATGACATGGTGAGAGAGAAGGAGAGATGGGGGGATGACATGGAGAGAGAGAAAGAGAGATGGGGGATGACATGGTGAGAGAGAAGGAGAGATGGGGGGATGACATGGAGAGAGAGAAAGAGAGATGGGGGATGACATGGTGAGAGAGAAGGAGAGATGGGGGGATGACATGGAGAGAGAGAAGGAGAGATGGGGTGATGACATGGAGAGATATAGAGAACTGTTTTTGGAATCCAGAAACAGCAGGTTGCTGGGTTTCATTTTAGATTTTAGACCTACGGTGCTGTAGCTTTGTGGAGAAAGCTTAGGGATCTTCTTAAAATGGAGGAGTGAGATTATTACCCAGCATTGTTGCTGAGTAGATGCACTCACCAGGTCATACAAAATGTTGTACTTGTGTTTGGTTTTCCCAGAAGAACACAATAATATTTCTGCATGAAGCATTATCCAGACAGCACTGTTTCATTATTTTCTAGTGTAATGAAATGCCATCTTGTTAGCCCTGTTGGGTGTGAAGAGAACTGATGGTCACTGTCTGTATCAGGTGTAGTAATGTTGTGTTGTCTGTATCAGGTGTAGTAATGTTGTGTTGTCTGTAACAGGTGTAGTAATGTTGTGTTGTCTGTATCAGGTGTAGTAATGTTGTGTTGTCTGTATCAGGTGTAGTAATGTTGTGTTGTCTGTATCAGGTGTAGTAATGCTGTGTTGTCTGTATCAGGTGTAGTAATGATGTGTTGTCTGTATCAGGTGTAGTAATGTTGTGTTGTCTGTATCAGGTGTAGTAATGTTGTGTTGTCTGTATCAGGTGTAGTAATGCTGTGTTGTCTGTATCAGGTGTAGTAATGTTGTGTTGTCTGTATCAGGTGTAGTAATGTTGTGTTGTCTGTATCAGGTGTAGTAATGCTGTGTTGTCTGTATCAGGTGTAGTAATGCTGTGTTGTCTGTATCAGGTGTAGTAATGTTGTGTTGTCTGTATCAGGTGTAGTAATGTTGTGTTGTCTGTATCAGGTGTAGTAATGTTGTGTTGTCTGTATCAGGTGTAGTAATGTTGTGTTGGGTAACTAATATGACCTGACACACGTTGGGCTTTTAATTAGAATCTATTCTAATTCCTGGCATGTTTTCATCTTTCAGTCCTTCGGGATTCAAAACCAGTTGTTTACCGGCCCAGTGGGATGACAGTGGGATGACAGTGGGATGACAGTGGGATGACAGCCTTTTAGTTTTAGAAAGACCACCTGAAATTCCAGCCTGTTTTGGTGGGATGGAGTTGTGGCCTGCCTGCTGACATCACCAGACAGTAAATTAGTTAATAGACCAATAAGATAGAGAGTTCCAAACCTCTCTGCCAATAACATTTAGTTTTCAGTTGTCCCCTCCCCACTCAGACCACTCCCACAGTCCAATGTCTGAAATATCGTTCTTTGCTAAGAAGATATTTGTGTTTATTTTTTACAAGTTTAATTGAACACAGGTACTTAATTATTATTCATAAATTATTTGATATTGAGATAAAAAACAGCTGCATTAAACCTTTAAAAACATAATTAATATATGCAATTGAATGCATTGATGCACTGAGATTGATTATTAACAAATGGTTTTGATGTGTCATATAACAACTTGGGGACCAAGTCACTATTATTCAAGTCACAGTCAAACCTCAAGGTCCGAGTCTAAAGTCGAGTCCCAAGTAGAACGGGTCACAACTCGAGTCAAGGCGTGCATTCTAAGTTCAAGTCAAGTTAAAAACAAATCCATAAGCAACGACTTGTTGAACTACAAATCCTTCTTTATTTACTGAGGCTCTTCATGATTTAATCTACAACACATTTTAATCAGCCTATGTAATTGTAGCAGTCATAAGGGCATGGAACCAGCAGAAGGCAGGTTAACGTGCTCAGAGTGTACCTTTATTTACAGGTCTTGGTGATACAATGTTGAAAGCGCCATATAATAGAAAATATACAAGCAGATTTACCAAATACACAGGCAACAGTCCAAAATAAATAGTCTCTGTATCAGGCTTAACCTGTCCTATCTGAACGGACACAGGCAGAGGGCTAGACTGCACAGCCTCCCCTTGAGAAACCAAATGGACTCTGTCTAACAGCAGTTCTAACAGCTTCATAATATAAGACCTTGGCCACCTGGACCATACAATTACCAATGAACTGGATCTACAATTTAAAAGGCAATTTCCACATCCATTGGTACATTTGTCTTAATCAGACTTAATGAATATTCATGATATTTCTACACCATTCATACATGGAACAATCATTTTCTCTTACTCAACATTCTGACTCCAAAGCGTGGAGCCCAGGCCACGTACTGCAGCCTGTTTCTATATGCACTGAGGTACGCCAGCTCCCATTGCACACAACCACGATGACAGGGACATAGGAATCAGATCCACAGAAGTCCGACATACGCCGGGGTATCTGAACAAAGGAAACCATAAAATACATTTATTAAACAGAACTTCTACCCCCCATGAACGTCTTGTGGACACTCAGATGGTAAGACATGGTTGGCTAAATGAACATGTATTATGGGACTCTCAAACACGAAACAGAATGTTTACATGTTGCAATAAACTGTACGGGGATGAAATGATGAAACGCTAGCTTTTATTGTAGTATTAGATAGATTTACCACATGAATTTAAATGTGTAAAAGCTAGAGCAAACATTTCAACAAGAGAAAAACAAACTCTACTGTCGGGAGTTTGGAGAGCACAAGTGAAAAGCTGGGTCTTTGTTACAGCAATAATTAATTCAAAATGCAAGCTTCATGAGTAAACTATCAATTTCAAAGCAATTGTTACATGCTAGTAATTGTTGCCTCATTGTTGATGAGCTTGTAAAGTATTCTTGATCACGAAAGAGTTTTTGGAGCTGCACATTTATGGGAATCCTCTCTTCCTGTTATTTGACGTTTGCGCTGCACCCAATCAAGTGCAGCAAATCAGCAATCTGTCCGTTAGCTCACCCGACCTGTGTTGATTGACAGTTTGCTGGTCCAATCAGAGTGCACGTTTCACTAGCCAATCTGTTGCAAGGGCGATGCTGTACTACTGTCTCTGTCTGCGTGTAGAATAACCCACGTACTCTGTGAGTGACAACACATTACAAAACCTGTCAAAGTCGAGTCCAGAGTCTTGAAGTCCAAGTCAAGTCTCAAGTTATTTAAATTTGTGACTCCAGTCAGACTTAAGTCCAAGTCATATATTTTTGGTGTTCCTCTCCACTCATCCTCTTGTTGTGTCAATGGGGAGAAAAAACAGCTTGGCATCTACTATTATTATCCATTTAAGAAGTAAGTCTTTCTGGTGATTTATGTGCAGGTTTGGAAAATGAATTTAAAATCAGAGGATTAAAAAGCATAAGACGTATTATGTCACAAGAGGAGAGAGTGACGCTAAGCTGTCTTTCAAGCAACCAAATAAAACTCACCAATTTAATGAGATCCGTCATAAGCCTTAGCTGCCAAAAATATAATTAAAAACTTTGACATGGAGAGCAATAATAATGCAGAGCCTCTCTGTGACTCTGAGCCAGTAGCTAGAAATCTGTGCTGACCAACTGTGTGGAACTGTGACCCTGGAAAGGTTAGTCCTCGCTCACCTCAGACCCCTGGTGTGTACATCACTGGACCCCCTGCAGTTCGCATACCAGCCCAACATCGGGGTGGATGATGCAATCATCTACCTTCTGCAGAGGGCGTACTCTCACCTGGACAACGCAGGTTGCATTGTGAGGGTCATGTTTTTTTACTTTTCCAGTGCCTTCAAACCATTCAGCCCCTGCTACTGGGTGAGAAGATGAAGAGGATGAAAGTGGAAGCACCCTTAATCTCCTGGGTCACGGACTGCCTGACCGGTAGGCCACAATTTGTGTGACTACAGAGCTGTGTCAGAAAGGGGCAGTGAGCAACACAGGGTCCCCCCAGGAAACGGTCCTGTCCCCCTTCCTGTTCACCCTCTACACCTCGGACTTCAGATATAACTCTGAAACATGCCACCTACAGATGTTCTCGGACGACTCTGCTATTGTAGGGTGCATCAGGGGTGGGCAGGAGGAGGAGTACAGGAGCACAATCAGTGACTTTGTGTTGTGGTGTGAGCAGAACCACCTTCAGCTCAACATCAGCAAAACAAAGGAGATGGTGGTGGACTTCAGGAGAACCAAGGCACAACTGACTGCAGTCCCTATACAGGGGATGGATGTGGAAATGGTTGGGTCATACAAGTTCCTGGGAGTCCATATGGACAACAGGCTGGAATGGGCTGGTAACACGGGGGCCCTGTACAAAAAGGGTCAGAGCCGACTCTACTTTCTGAGGAGGCTCAGGTCCTTCAACGTGTGCAGTAAACTACTGCATACCTTCTACCAGTCTGTGGTCTGCATCTTTTTTGCAGTGGTGTGCTGGGGAGCCAACATAAAAGCCGGTGATGATTCTCAGGTAAATAAGCTGATCAGGAAGGCTAGCTCTGTCCTGGGGATGAGCCTTGACACTCTAGAGGAGGTGGCGAAGAGACGGATCCTGGCCAAACTGATGGCCATCATGGACAACGTCACCCACCCTCTGCATGCCATGGTTATGACGCAGAGGAGCACCTTCAGTCACAGACTGATCCCACCACGGTGTGCCAAAGAGCGCTACAGGAGGTCCTTCCTGCCGGCGGCTATTAGACTATTTAATGCCTCACCGGGGTGCCGTGCCGTCGGCAACACAGACCTGGAACTGTTGTGGTGTTAGGACATAGCTTAACAATTGTGCATCCATCCGTGAGTAACTCTGGTCCGTAATCACTCATTCACTCAGGACTTATTTATTCATTCAGGTCTGTATATACTTACTCATGTACAGTCATTATATCATATCACGTGCAATATTGCAAGTCATTCTTGGACATAACTTAATGTGCAATACCTGCATTTATCTGTAATTAAACCCTGCACTAAGGACTGTATTTTAAGGGAATTACTATTATTACCCCAAATTATATCATACACACATTTAGCTATTTAAGTATCTCTTCCTGTCATTTACCTGTACAGTTTGTGTAACCATGCAAGTATTCACTTATCTGTAAATATAACTGTATATTTACCTGTACAGCTAATTTAACCATGCAACATTTTCACTTACCTGTTCATTTAGCCAGTCTGTCTATTAAGTAAACTATTATTACCCTCGCTCATATCATACGCATTTTTAGCTACTGAAGTATTTCTCTGCCATCGACCTGTATAGTATAGTTAACCATCCAACATCCACCAATGTATAGTGTACATATTCAGCCAACCACCCATACTATGCAATGTCTTTTTATAGCTTTAGCTATACTTTTCCATACTGCCACTCTATGTATCATGTACCGTGTATCTGTCTTTTGTGTATTTTCGTTGTGGCATTTTGCACCTGCCCTGTGTTTTGATGTAGCTGCTTGACAATGAAATTTCCCCCCCGGGGGATCAATAAAGTACCTACCTATCTATCTATCTATCTATCTATCTATCTATCTATCTATCTATCTATCTATCTATCTATCTATCTATCTATCTATCTATCTATCTATCTATCTATCTATCTATCTATCTATCTATCTATCTATCTATCTATCTATCTATCTATCTATCTATCTATCTATCTATCTATCTATCTATCTATCTATCTATCTATCTATCTATCTATCTATCTATCTATCTATCTATCTATCTATCTATCTATCTATCTATAATAATAATATACTCATAGTATCAGACACACTGTCTTGACCACTCAAACAATCACTGACCCGCCAATACATTACAGTACTCACCACTGAACAGCAATTTTACCAGGAACCTCTTAGAATATAATACTAAGACAGGACCAATGAGGAATAGTAAGACAGGACCAATGAGGAATAGTAAGACAGGACCAATGAGGAATAGTAAGACAGGACCAATGAGGAATAGTAAGACTGGACCAATGAGGAATAGTAAGACAGGACCAATGAGGAATAGTAAGACTGGACCAATGAGGAATAGTAAGACAGGACCAATGAGGAATAGTAAGACAGGACCAATGAGGAATAGTAAGACAGGACCAATGAGGAATAGTAAGACAGGACCAATGAGGAATAGTAAGACAGGACCAATGAGGAATAGCAAGACAGGACCAATGAGGAATAGTAAGACAGGACCAATGAGGAATAGTAAGACTGGACCAATGAGGAATAGTAAGACAGGACCAATGAGGAATAGTAAGACTGGACCAATGAGGAATAGTAAGACTGGACCAATGAGGAATAGTAAGACTGGACCAATGAGGAATAGTAAGACTGGACCAATGAGGAATAGTAAGACTGGACCAATGAGGAATAGTAAGACTGGACCAATGAGGAATAGTGACTGTTTAGTTTGTCATGTTTCTTCTCTCACTAGTGAAGTGTGAACAGTTAGCTGAACAGTTAGCTGAACAGTTAGCTGAACAGTTAGCTGAACAGTTAGCTGAACAGTTAGCTGAACAGTTAGCTGAACAGTTAGCTGAATGCGTATGGCAGACAGAATGGTGTACAGACAGACACAGGAAGTTCAAGGTTTTTACATAAATCAACAGAAAGGTCAGATCACTATCCAGCTTTAATCTCAGCTCAACCAAGTGTCAGTGGTGAAGCGTTGGCGGAAGAGGCTATGAGTGAGTGTGAGAGAGCGAGAGATAGAGAGATACGAGAGAGAGAGAGAGAGAGAGAGAGAGAGAGAGAGAGAAATACCTCAGTGTTCATCACAGCAGCAAGATGTGTGACCTGTTGCTACAAGAAAAGGTCAACCAGTGAAGAACAAACACCATTGTAAATACAACCCATTTGCACATTGTTACAACACTGTATATATACGTAATATTACATTTGAAATGTCTTTATTCTTTTGGAACTTCTGAGTGTAATGTTTACTGTAAAAAAAGTGTTTACTATGTACTTCACTTGGCAATGTTAACATATGTTTCCCATGCCAATAAAGCCTCTTAAATGGAATTGAATTGAGAGAGTGAGAGAGAGAGTGAGAGAGAGAGAGAGAGAGAGAGAGAGAGAGAGAGAGATTGTGTGTATCAGAACGTTAAGAAGCTGGCAGACTCAAGATCTGGAGGTTAGGCCGAGTCAGTCAGTGAGCCAGACCACTGCTCAGCACTTTATATTTTAGTGTATTCCAAGAACAACAACTAACCATACAGTCACCAGCTGATATCTTCAAAGGTGAAAATAATTCAATATTATCAGTGGAATGTCTTTCCTTCATTGAGTTGACCTGACATCAAAACCTTTTCAAAGTGAAAGTGCAGTCCTTGCATGACCCATTTCTCAGAGACCCAGTTAGGTTAAAAGGTCATCCAGGGGCTCCAGTCAGTTTCATTAATAAACAACTTCATTAAAGGAGGGCTCTTCTCTCCTTTGTGTGATCGGTAGAGGTCCTGGTCCCAAAGCTACAGGTCTCTTCTCTAAGAACCCTAACCTTCAACCCACTCCATCACCTCCTCCTTCAACCCACTCCATCACCTCCTCTCCTCATTTCTCTCCTCCATTCCTCTCCAAACGTCTCCAAAATTCCTTGCCACTCCTCTCCTCCATTTCTCCCCTCTCCTCCATTTCTCCCCTCTTTTCCATTCCTTGTTTCTCCTCTCCTTTCTCTTCCTCTCCTCTCTCCTCCTATCCTCCATTCATCCACTCCATTCCTCCTCTCCTCTCCATTCCTCTCCTTCACTGCTTGCCACTTCACTCCTCCATTCTTGCCCTCTCCTCCTCCCCTCTCCTCTCCTCCACACCTATCCTCCATTCCTTGCCACTCTTCTCCTCCATTCCTCTCCTCCATTTCTCTCCTCCTCTCCTCTCTCACTTCCCCTCTTACCTCTCCTCTCCTCCTCCCCTCTCACCTCTCCCCCATTCCTCCCAGCGCTACACCACCCAAAGCTTTTCATTTGTATCCCCTGGAAACCGCTCTGCATTCTTTAAACTCCTTTCCTTCAGGAACTGGAAAAGTGGGAAGGAGCAGGAGAAGAAAAAGCCCTTCCATGTTTGGCCCTTTGATCAGAGGTTTATCTGTAAAAGGCCCTTCCATGTTTGGCCCTTTGATCAGAGGTTTATCTGTAAAACAGATGGTTGACCACTGGGCTGTTTGTCTCAACACACTCTATTGAAAGAATGATCCTGGATCACTCACTAGCATCTCCTTCAATCCTCCGATTCACAAATCATACAAATACAATGTTTGTGTATACTAACAAAGCTTCTTTCTGCCTTCGAGAGATACAGAGAGGGAAAGAGACAGGGAGAGCGAGAGAGAGACAGATAGAGACAGAGAGAGAGAGAGAGAGACAGATAGAGACAGAGAGAGAGAGAGAGAGAGAGAGAGAGAGAGAGAGAGAGAGAGAGAGAGAGAGAGAGAGAGAGAGAGAGAGAGAGATAATGCATGCAGGGCAGAATTAGGCCGATATCCACTAAATTAAAAACTCAAAAAAGAGCAATTAAGTTTTGGAAACACCTAAAACACAGTGACCCCCTCTCATATCATTACCAAGCCCTGCAATACCAAGAGTTGAGCAAAGATAAGAGTCCCTTCATCCAACTGGTCCGGGGGCTGAGTTCACAACGTGTTTGGAGGAAGAAGAAAGATGAGTACAACCCCAAGAACACCATCTCAACCGTGAAGCATGGAGGTGGAAACATCATTCTTTGGGGATGCTTTTCTGCAAAGGGGACAGGACGACTGCACCGTATTGAGGGGAGGATGGATGGGGCCATGTATCGCAAGATCTTGGCCAACAACCTCCTTCCCTCAGTAAGAGCATTGAAGATGGGTGGTGGCTGGGTCTTCCAGCATGACAACGACCCGAAACACACAGCCAGGGCAACTAAGGAGTGGCTCCGTAAGAAGCATCTCAAGGTCCTGGAGTGGCCTAGCCAGTCTCCAGACCTGAAACCAATAGAAAATCTTTGGAGGGAGCTGAAAGTCCATATGGCCCAGCGACAGCCCCGAAACCTGAAGGATCTGGATGGAGGAGTGGGCCAAAATCCCTGCTGCAGTGTGTGCAAACCTGGTCAAGAACTACAGGAAACATATGATCTCTGTAATTGCAAACAAAGGTTTCTGTACCAAATATTAAGTTCTGCTTTTCTGATGTATCAAATACTTATGTCATGCAATAAAATGCAAATTAATTATTTAAAAATCATACAATGTGATTTTCTGGATTTTTGTTTTAGATTCCGTCACTCACAGTTGAAGAGTACCTATGATAAAAATTACAGACTTCTACATAATTTGTAAGTGGGAAAACCTGCAAAATCTGCAGTGTATCAAATACTTGTTCTCCCCACTGTATATATATATATATATATATATAAAATAGAAAAAAAAAATATATATATATATATAAATATATATTTAAAAAATATAATTGATGAATGATACTTTGGCAATATGTACCTTGTTGCGTCATGCCAATAAAGTGAATTGAATTGAATTGAATTGAATTGAGAGAGAGAGAGAGAGAGAGAGAGAGAGTGAGAGAGAGAGAGAGAGAGAGAGAGTGAGAGAGAGAGAGAGAGAGAGAGAGAGAGAGAGAGAGAGAGAGAGAGAGACAGACAGACAGAGAGAGAGAGAGAGAGAGAGAGAGAGAGACAGACAGACAGAGAGAGAGAGAGAGAGAGAGAGACCTCCAGGCTGTGTCTCTGTAATACCTGTGACTACATCTATCTTCTTTACATAATGTTTGTAAACGTTTCCCGTACCTCACAAAACTACATTGAAGATAATCTACTAATGTGATTGTTCAATTACTGAAGCTCATTGGTGTATAAATCCCCTAAGACTTAGCATTCATATTTACAGTAGCATAAATGATCTCATTGCCATAGTTGGTGGTGGTGGTGGTGGTGGTGTGGTGGGGGTTTACCATACCGTATGTGATGAAGCATGTAATTCTACTGTCTAGGGACAGAAGTAGGAGAGGAGGAGGGCGGGGGGCAGGGAGGTGGTTCATCTTCCATATGTATCTGAGGACAGTGAATGCTTTGTTAGAAAGCTGCTTCAAACACGTCTGAAGTCATCAAAGTCATGAGAGTCAACTGACTTGCTCATTAATATCCTATGAAGGGGTTATTTATATCCTATGAAGGGGTTATTTATATCCTATGAAGGGGTTATTTATATCCTATGAAGGGGTTATTAATATCCTATGAAGGGGTTATTTATATCCTATGAAGGGGTTATTAATATCCTATGAAGGGGTTATTTATATCCTATGAAGGGGTTATTAATATCCTATGAAGGGGTTATTTATATCCTATGAAGGGGTTATTTATATCCTATGAAGGGGTTATTTATATCCTATGAAGGGGTTATTTATATCCTATGAAGGGGTTATTTATATCCTATGAAGGGGTTATTAATATCCTATGAAGGGGTTATTTATATCCTATGAAGGGGTTATTAATATCTTATGAAGGGGTTATTTATATCCTATGAAGGGGTTATTTATATCCTATGAAGGGGTTATTTATATCCTATGATGGGGTTATTTATATCCTATGAAGGGGTTATTTATATCCTATGAAGGGGTTATTTATATCCTATGAAGGGGTTATTTATATCCTATGAAGGGGTTATTTATATCCTATGAAGGGGTTATTTATATCCTATGAAGGGGTTATTTATATCCTATGAAGGGGTTATTTATATCCTATGAAGGGGTTATTTATATCCTATGAAGGGGTTATTTATATCCTATGAAGGGGTTATTAATATCCTATGAAGGGGTTATTTATATCCTATGAAGGGGTTATTAATATCATATGAAGGGGTTATTTATATCCTATGAAGGGGTTATTTATATCCTATGAAGGGGTTATTTATATCCTATGAAGGGGTTATTTATATCCTATGATGGGGTTATTTATATCCTATGAAGGGGTTATTTATATCCTATGAAGGGGTTATTTATATCCTATGAAGGGGTTATTTATATCCTATGAAGGGGTTATTAATATCCTATGAAGGGGTTATTTATATCCTATGAAGGGGTTATTAATATCCTATGAAGGGGTTATTTATATCCTATGAAGGGGTTATTTATATCCTATGAAGGGGTTATTTATATCCTATGAAGGGGTTATTTATATCCTATGAAGGGGTTATTTATATCCTATGAAGGGGTTATTAATATCCTATGAAGGGGTTATTTATATCCTATGAAGGGGTTATTTATATCCTATGAAGGGGTTATTTGTATCCTATGAAGGGGTTATTTATATCCTATGAAGGGGTTATTTATATCTTATGAAGGGGTTATTTATATCCTATGAAGGGGTTATTTATATCCTATGAAGGGGTTACATATATCCTATTAAGGGGTTATTTATATCATATGAAGGGGTTATTTATATCCTATGAAGGGGTTAGGGTTAGGGTTAGGGTTAGGGTTTTCCCTGAGGTGTCTTTCTCCTGTCATAGAGGACCAATCCCTAGCCTTATCTTTCTCCTGTCATAGAGGACCAATCCCTAGCCTTATCTTTCTCCTGTCATAGAGGACCAATCCCTAGCCTTATATTTATCCTGTCATAGAGGACCAATCCCTAGCCTTATCTTTCTCCTGTCATAGAGGACCAATCCCTAGCCTTATCTTTAATGGCTGTGATAGGAGAACAGTGAGGATGGATCAACAACATTGTAGTTATAATAGTTCCATTGTAGTTACTCCACAATACTACTGAAAATAAGGAAGCCTGTAAAGAATAAAATATTCCAACAAGGCACTAAATTCATAAATGTGGCAAAGCAACTATATTTTGTCCTGAATACAAGGTGTTACTGTATGTTTGGGGCAAATCCAATACAACACATGACTGAGTACCACTCTCCATATTTTCAAGCATAGTGGTGGCTGCATCATGTTATGGGTATGCTTGTCATCGTTAAGGACTGGGACGTTTTTCAGGATAAAAAATCAACGTAATGGAGCTAACACAGGCAAGATCCTAGAGGAAAACCTGGTTCAGTCTGCTTTCCACCAGACACTGGGAGATGAATTCACCTTTCAGCAGGACAATAACCTACAACACAAGGCCACATATACACGGGAGTTGCTTACCAAGACGACATTGAATGTTCCTGAGTGGCCAAGTTACAGTTTGGAATTGAATATATTTACAAATCTATAGCAAGACCTGAAAATGGTTGTCTAGCAATGATCAACAACCAGATTAACAGAGTTAGAAGAATTTTGAAAATATGAATGGGCAAATGTTGCAGAATCCAGGTGTGGAAAGCTTTTTAGAGATTTACCCAGAAAGACTAACAGCTGGAATCGTTGCCAAAGGTGCTTCAACAAAGTATTGACCCAGCAGTGTGAAGAAGGGAGTGAGAAAAACAATACATTTTTAACATTTTGAATTTAGGCTGTAACACAACACAATGTGGAAACAGTCAAGGGGTGTGAATACTTTCTGAAGGCACTGCATCAATCAGAAAAGTCAGTAAGAAAAGACAAGTGAGTGTTGGTGAGGTTGACAGGTAAGCATCTCCTCATTACTGGATGAGTGGAGTCTTTATAAGGTCATCTCTAATGGACAGACAGAACTTTATGAGGTCATCTCTAATGGACAGACAGGACTTTATGAGGTCATCTCTAATGGACAGACAGGACTTTATGATGATGAATGACAGCTCAGCTCTGGCTCGACTGGCACTGAAAAGACATCAGCTCCTCTGCCTTCCTCGCCAGTTATTGCTGTGTGGTTGTTATGGCATAGGTGAGGGCAATTTGAGCGTCAGTGCTCCACTAGAGGGGTGCCCTCGGGGTAACTGGCTTTACCATACAAAGCTGACGCCTGCCACCGGTGTCAAGCGTGTTGTCACCGGCGACTCTCTATAGTGGCGAATCAGCGTGTTTAGGAGAGACGAAAGTTGCAGAGGAGGAAGAGGAAAGAGACAGAGAGAGACAGAGAGTGAGAGACAGAGAGTGAGAGACAGAGAGAGACAGAGAGAGACAGAGAGTGACAGAGAGTGAGAGAAAGAGAGAGACAGAAAGAGAGAGAGAGAGACAGAGAGAGAGAGAGAGAGAGAGGAGACAGAGAGAGAGAGAGAGAGAGAGAGAGAGAGAGAGAGAGAGAGAGAGAGAGAGAGAGAGAGAGAGAGAGAGAGAGAGAGAGAGAGAGAGAGAGAGAGAGAGAGAGAGACAGAAAGAGAGAGAGAGGAATTAAAGGAGGATAGAAGGCTGGAAAGTGAAATGAGGTTCTAGAATGTTGCTTACACCAGAACACACAAGAATATTGCCTAATCAGTCAAATCCTCTCTATCTGACAACTCTGGTGGAGGGGATGATGATGCCCCCCGAACTCCCTACCCCCACCCGTGGCTCAGCCCTGAGGGGACCCCCCCCCCCCAAGTGAGACTCAATGATTCTCTGGTTCCTCTTGACAGATGTCCTAAAAATTACCAGCCCCCACGGTCTAACAGGGGCGCTCTACCCTCAATTAAAATTGCTACGGTGAAGATGCAGATTGTACATTTCTGTAACAATGCAGGATGTTAAACTGAAGGTGATCTTAATAGGATTTTCTACGCTTGGGAACCAGAGATTATGGGCTTGCTAGCTATCCACACAGGAAAGGGCCTTTAAATCTATCCTGGATTAGACAAGCCAGACGACGTGGGAAGTGACAAGGAATGAAATGATTAAAACACCTTTTACATGTTTAATACATGAGGTGGCATGTTACTGGGTCGGCCAAACATATTGGTGTAACAGCACTTCATCATTTCACTTTACCTCGGGAAATTGAAAGTGGTTGTAATGTTTTAAAGAGCAGGTCGTATCCAGGTTTTACTTGTGGTATGTGGATACAATAATTACAACAATCATTAGTTTATGTAGGAGCAGTACATACAGTGGTTGGAAATGTAATGCATGTGTAGACTAGATACTGCACACAGACCATATATAGATTTAGGGCCACTCCCACATCTACAAACCGCATGCTAATAACTAAGTGAAACATTAAGACAGCGTCAGGATGTGCTCTGTTAAATATGGCATCTCTCTGTAATCAAATCTCCAGACAACCCCTGATGACAGGTAATCAAGAGACAGACACAACTAACTATATTAAAGCCTGTATAAAACATGCATGATATTATATTAATGATGTTTCTATTAAGCATAGCATCTCTTTTACACCAGTGTTTATTTGTTATGTTGGTGAGCTACTATAGATTGTTGCCCGGAGCGCTAAATAATTATGATTTGGGTGCGAAGAGCAAGTGGGGAGACTGATGGAGAGGGAGGGGGGGGGGGAGTGGGAGGGGGAGACCAACAGACAGGGAATGGGAAGGGGATGGTAATAGCATTAAGATCAGATAAATTAATTTGTAATGAAATTCAGTCGTTTTGCATGACAGCTGTTTCATTCAGAGGTTCATTGAGACCTGAGGAGAGCCTTGTGACGGGAGGCAGACAAAGGAAACCATCATCTACAGAGTAGTGTGGGTTTCACTGGGCCCAGAGGAGACAGGGTGCACCTGACACATCAACAAAACCCCTGGTCCTCCGTTAAGGGACGACTGTATCAATTACTGAGGGATCCACGAAGACCTGATCCAGGACAACATGTGTTAAAGCTCAACCATAAGGACCTCTGGTCTAGGAGAGCTCTTCAACCTGAAATACCTCTGGTCTAGGAGAGCTCTTCCACCTGAAATACCTCTGGTCTAGGAGAGCTCTTCAACCTGAAATACCTCTGGTCTAGGAGAGCTCTTCAACCTGAAATACCTCTGGTCTAGGAGAGCTCTTCAACCTGAAATACCTCTGGTCTAGGAGAGCTCTTCAACCTGAAATACCTCTGGTCTAGGAGAGCTCTTCAACCTGAAATACCTCTGGTCTAGGAGAGCTCTTCAACCTGAAATACCTCTGGTCTAGGGGAGCTCTTCAACTATAAGGACCTCTGGTCTAGGAGAGCTCTTCAACCTGAAATACCTCTGGTCTAGGGGAGCTCTTCAACCTTAAGGACCTCTGGTCTAGGGGAGCTCTTCAACCTTAAGGACCTCTGGTCTCGGAGAGCTCTTCAACCATAATGACCTCTGGTCTAGGAGAGCTCTTCAACCATAAGGACCTCTGGTCTAGGAGAGCTCTTCAACCTGAAAGACCTCTGGTCTAGGAGAGCTCTTCAACCATAAGGACCTCTGATCTAGGAGAGCTCTTCCACCTGAAAGACCTCTGGTCTAGGAGAGCTCTTCAACCATAAGGACCTCTGGTCTAGGAGAGCTCTTCAACCATAATGACCTCTGGTCTAGGAGAGCTCTTCCACCTGAAAGACCTCTGGTCTAGGAGAGCTCTTCAACCATAAGGACCTCTGGTCTAGGAGAGCTCTTCAACCATAAGGACCTCTGGTCTAGGAGAGCTCTTCCACCTGAAAGACCTCTGATCCAGGATAACATGTATTAGAGCTAGTTCTATGTACCTCTGAAAGAGAGGGAGTGTGTGTGTATTGTCCTGGATGTGTGTGTGTTGTCCCTTCTTCTACAGATGTAGACCAAGGAGACAGGTGTCCCAGAGTGTTACTGCTTCCCCCTGACATATCTACCCCCTGACATATCCACCCCCTGACATATCTACCCCCTGACATTTAAACCCCCTGACATATCTACCCCTGACATTTAAACCCCCTGACATATTTACCCCTAACATATCTACCCCCTGACATATCCACCCCCTGACATATCTGCCCCCTGACATTTAAACCCCCTGACATATATACCCCCTGACATATCTACTCGCTGACATATTTACCCCTAACATATCTACCCCCTAACATATCTACCCCCTGACATATCTACCCCCTGACCTATATACCCCACTGACATATCGACCCACTGCCATATCTACCCCTGACATATCTACCCCCTGACATATTTACCCCTAGCATATCTACCCCCTGACATAGCTACCCACTGACATATCTACCCCCTGACATATCTACCCCCTGACGTATCTACCCCCTGACATATCTACCCCTGACATATCTACCCCCTGACATATCTACCCACTGACATATCTCCCCCTGACATATCTACCCCCTGACATATCTACCCCCTGACATATCTACCCCTGACATATCTACCCCCTGACATATCTACCCCCTGACATATCTACCCCCTGACATATCTACCCCTGACATATCTACCCCCTGACATATCTACCCCTGACATATCTACCCCTGACATATCTACCCCTGACATATCAACCCCTGACATATCTACCCCCTGACATATCTACCCCCTGACATATCTACCCCTGACATATCTACCCCCTGACATATCTACCCCTGATATATCTACCTCCTGACATATCTACCCCCTGACATATCTACCCCTGACATATCTACCCCTGACATATCTACCCCCTGACTTATATACCCCACTGACATATCTACCCCCTGATCTTCTCTCATCACTAACACCTAATCATGGTTGTGGATGTGTGTCTGGTGGGTCGTCCCTTTCCAACGCGTCTCATCTGTTTACCGGCAGCGGTCCCAGGAGTTACCGGTTAGTCTCCCTGACGAGGTTCCCTGTCCTGCCCTGGCCTTGGATGAAGGCACCTCTCCTCTCCTCAGCATCAAACCTTAACCTTTCTCAACTTTAATTACAGTAGTAAGTTAGGAGGAGACAGTGGAGCTGTCCTCCTGGCTCAGCTCTCTGCTCAGCCTGATAGGAAGACCACAGTGGAGCTGTCCTCCTGGCTCAGCGCTCTGTCCAGACTGATAGGAAGACCACATGGGAGCTGTACTAGTCCTGTTCCCCGCTGTCCCATGACACTGTGACGCTACGCTGCCCTGACGCATGTGTGTGTGTGTGTGTGTGTGTGTGTGTGTGTGTGTGTGTGTGTGTGTGTGTGTGTGTGTGTGTGTGTGTGTGTGTGTGTGTGTGTGTGTGTGTGTGTGTGTGTGTGTGTGTGTGTGTGTGTGTGGACTGAGTAATATAGTGTGCAGCCTCCAAAGGTTAATAAGGCTTGGAGGAGAGCAGACTGTTCATTCTACTGAAACATCAACCTGCTCTCATCATTCTACTGAAACATCAACCTGCTCTCATCATACTACTGAAACATCAACCTGCTCCCATCATACTACTGAAACATCAACCTGCCTTTATCATACTACTGAAACATCAACCTGCTCTTATCATACTACTGAAACATCAACCTGCCTTTATCATACTACTGAAACATCAACCTGCTCTCATCATACTACTGAAACATCAACCTGCTCTCATCATACTACTGAAACATCAACCTGTCTCGTCATTCTACTGAAAAAGATCTGCCTTTATCATACTACTGAAACATCAACCTGTCTTGTCATTCTACTGAAACAGATCTGCCTTTATCATACTACTGAAACATCAACCTGTCTCGTCATTCTACTGAAACAGATCTGCCTTTATCATACTACTGAAACATCAACCTGTCTCGTCTTTCTACTGAAACAGATCTGCCTTTATCATACTGCAGATGGCCTTTAAATTGTTTAATGATCAACAACATTTTCATAGAAGCTCCAGCATGTCATGGCTGTATGGAATGACATCATACAGGCACTGCTGTTAGTTTAATCATATAAAATAACATTTATTCAATGTAAATGTGTCCAACGTAACGCCATGATTTGTGATGGATGATTATGAAATGGGTCCAACGTAACGTCATGATTTGTTATCATAGATGATTATGAAATGGGTCCAACGTAACGCCATGATTTGTTATCATAGATGATTATGAAATGGGTCCAACGTAACGCCATGATTTGTGATGAAGGATGATTATGAAACTAGAAATGTTTCTAATTTACCATGATCTGAAAATATACATGTTTTCAACTGCAAGGACAAAATCCGAAACAACTCAATTGGCTAGTTCAGCTATCTATCTTGTAACTTCATCCTACTGTTACAATTGGATAGAGCGAGGTTGTAACTCCGCACCCTTTCACATCTCTCTTCAACTCTCATATCACTTGGTGCTGTTTACTGCTACCATGATAACTAAGTGAATGGAGATGACATGTGATTCCAGCCATAAATATGCATTATATCTAAGAAGGAGAGCAAGGGTGTAAGGGCCTGACTGAGGCCCGATCCCTGACTCCCTCTAGTGGGAGTGGGATGACCACAGTCAGGTCCTGACACTCACAGGTTTGGGTTGTTGGTGATCCCCAGTTAGAGACAGCTGTCCTGAGTTGTCTCTAATTGGGGATTCTATTTATGTGCTTGTGTTGGTGTACTACAACGCCACGGTGTTCAGTGCGTTTATTGTTTTGTATGTGTTATTAGTGTAATAAAACATGTCTACACCGTTCTCTCGCTCTGCGCCTCGTTCCCTCTACACTCATCGTGACAGAATGATCCACCAAGGGAACCCGCATCGAGAGAAGGAGGAGGATTATTGGAGTCAGGACACCACGGGCTTCGCAGAGGAGAGTGGAGGCACCGACGCAATAGGAGGAGAAGTCGGGGAGGAAAAGTTGTGGAGGGTGGGGAGCATCTGGGACTTATCGACAACTGCGGGAGACGATGGGTTCGTGACTGGACCAGCGTGGGGGCTTGGGACAGAGCCCTTGCCAACGGAGTATGAGGAGAGTCCAATGCCCAGAGCCTACAGCGGCGGCCGACAGCCCGGAGCCTCCAGCGACGGTCGACAGCCCTGAGGCTCCAGCGACGGTCGACAGCCCAGAGCCTCCAGCAACGGGGCTGGAAACCATCTCTGCGTCGGTGCCCAGGGTGGGCACGACGTCCAGTCCTGCTCTAGAGATGGGGAGGGATGTGGGTCCGGAAGTTTGCTCCGCTCCAGTGCAGGGGCAGTCCGCTCCAACGGTGCCTGGTCCGGGTTCGGCCATCTGCTCCATTCCAGTGCTGGAGCAGTCCGCTCCACCGGTGCCCAGTCCGGGTCTGGTCATCAGCTCCGTTCCAGTGCCGGAGCAGTCCGCTCCACCGGAGCCCAGTCCGGGTCCGGTCATCTGCTCCGATCCAGTGCCGGAGCAGTCCGCTCCACCGATCACTGCACTCTATACTCCTCTGTAAACTGGTCATCTCTGTATACCCGTCACAAGACCCACTGGTTGATGCTTATTTATAAAACCCTCTTAGGCCTCACTCCCCCCTATCTGAGATATCTACTGCAGCCCTCATCCTCCACATACAACACCCGTTCTTCCAGTCACATTCTGTTAAAGGTCCCCAAAGCACACACATCCCTGCGTCACTCGTTTTTTCAGTTTGCTGCAGCTAGCGACTGGAACGAGCTGCAACAAACACTCAAACTGGACAGTTTTATCTCCATCTCTTCATTCAAAGACTCAATCATGGACACACTTACTGACAGTTGTGGCTGCTTTGTGTGATGTATTGTTGTCTCTACCTTCTTGTCCTTTGTGCTGTTGTCTGTGCCCAATAATGTTTGTACCATGTTGTTGTCATGTTGTGTTGCTACCATGTTGTTGTCATGTTACGTTGCTACCATGTTGTGTTGTCATGTTGTGTTGCTACCATGTTGTTATCATGTTGTGTTGCTACCATGTTGTTGTCATGTGTTGCTGCCTTGCTATGTTGTTGTCTTAGGTCTCTCTTTTGATAGTGTTGTTTTGTCAATGTCAGCCCCGGTCAACTGTAAGTGCTCTTATTGTAAAGTGGAACAACGACTCAGCCGTAAAGTGGTAGGGCCCCACAAGTTCACAGAACGGGACCGCAGAGAGTTCCAAACTGCCTCTGGAAGCAACATCATACAAGAACTGTTCGTCGGGAGCATCATGAAATGGGTTTCCATGGCAGAGCAGCCGCACACAAGCCTAACATCACCAAGCGCAATGCCTAGTGTCGGATGGAGTTGTGTAAAGCTCGCCGCCATTGGACTCTGGAGCAGTGTAAATGCGTTCCCGTGAGTAATGAATTATGCTTTACCATCTGACAATCCGACGGACAAATCTGGGTGCCGCACTACATGCCACCCTACATGCCAACCTAAATGCCACCCTACACGCCAACCTACACGCCACCCTACACGCCAACCTACATGCCACCCTACATGCCAACCTACACGCCACCCTACACGCCACATTACACGCCACCCTACACGCCACCCTACACACCACACTACATTCCACCCTACATGCCACCCTACATGCCACCCTACACGCCACCCTACTTGACACCCTACACGCCACCCTACACGCCACCCTATATGGGGCGGCAGGTAGCCTAGTGGTTAGAGTGCTGGGCCCGTAACTGAAAGGTTGCTGGATCAAATCCCCGAGCTGACAAGGTAAAAATCTGTCGTTCTGCCTCTGAACAAGGCAGTTAACCCACTGTTCCTAGGCCGTCATTGTAAATAAGAATTTGTTCTTAACTGACTTGCCTAGTAAAATAAAGGTTAAATAAAAAAAATTAAAAATAAAAAATATGCCACCCTTCACGCCACCCTTCACGCCACCCTACAATCCACCCCTCATGCCACCCTAGTGATGGTATGTGGGGGCCATACCATTACTTCCAGACAGACTCGATGATGTTGAGATCAGGGCTCTGTGGGGGCCATACCATCACTTCCAGACAGACTCGATTATGTTGAGATCAGGGCTCTGTGGGGGCCATACCATCACTTCCAGACAGACTCGATTATGTTGAGATCAGGGCTCTGTGGGGGCCATATCATCACTTCCAGACAGACTCGATTATGTTGAGATCAGGGCTCTGTGGGGGCCATAACATCACTTCCAGACAGACTCGATGATGTTGAGTTCAGGGCTCTGTGGGGGCCATACCATCACTTCCAGACAGACTCTATGATGTTGAGATCAGGGTTCTGTGGGGGCCATACCATCACTTCCAGACAGACTCGATTATGTTGAGATCAGGGCTCTGTGGGGGCCATAACATCTCTTCCAGACAGACTTGATGATGTTGAGTTCAGGGCTCTGTGGGGGCCATACCATCACTTCCAGACAGACTCGATGATGTTGAGATCAGGGCTCTGTGGGGGCCATACCATCAATTGCAGACAGACTCTATGATGTTGAGATCAGGGCTCTGTGAGGGCCATACCATCACTTCCAGACAGACTCTATGATGTTGAGATCAGGGCTCTGTGGGGGCCATACCATCACTTCCAGACAGACTCGATTATGTTGAGATCAGGGCTCTGTGGGGGCCATACCATCACTTCCAGACAGACTCTATGATGTTGAGATCAGGGCTCTGTGGGGGCCATACCATCACTTCCAGACAGACTCGATGATGTTGAGATCAGGGCTCTGTGGGGGCCATAACATCACTTCCAGACAGACTCGATGATGTTGAGTTCAGGGCTCTGTGGGGGCCATACCATCACTTCCAGACAGACTCTATGATGTTGAGATCAGGGTTCTGTGGGGGCCATACCATCACTTCCAGACAGACTCGATTATGTTGAGATCAGGGCTCTGTGGGGGCCATAACATCTCTTCCAGACAGACTTGATGATGTTGAGTTCAGGGCTCTGTGGGGGCCATACCATCACTTCCAGACAGACTCGATGATGTTGAGATCAGGGCTCTGTGGGGGCCATACCATCAATTGCAGACAGACTCTATGATGTTGAGATCAGGGCTCTGTGAGGGCCATACCATCACTTCCAGACAGACTCTATGATGTTGAGATCAGGGCTCTGTGGGGGCCATACCATCACTTCCAGGACTCCTTGATCTTCTTTATGCTGTAGATAGTTCTTAATGACTTTCTCTGTATTTTTGGGGTCGTTGTCATTCTGCAGAATACATTTGGGGACAATCAGATGCCTCCCTGATGGTATTGCATGATGGGTAAGTATCTGCCTGTAGTTCTTAGCATTGAGGAGACCATTAATTCTGACCAAATCCCCAACTCCATTTGCAGAAATGCAGCCATAAAACTTACAATGAACCTCCACCATGCTTCACTGTTCCCTGCAGACACTCATTCATGTACCGCTCTCCAGCCCTTCAGTGAACAAACTGCCTTCTGCTACAGACAAATATTTCACATGTTGACTCATCAGTCCAGAGCATCTGCATTTTTCTGCATCCCAGTTCCTGTGTTTTCGTGCATATTGAGTCTCTTGGCCTTGTTTCCATGTCAGGTATGGCTTTTTGGCCGCCAGTCTTCCATGATGGCCACTTCTGACCAGACTTCTCCGGACAGTAGATGAGTGTACCAGGGTCCCACTGTTTTCTGCCAATTCTGAGCTGATGACATCTTCCGACTGCGAAAGGAAGTAAGCATGATGTGTCTTTCATCAAGTGCAGTAATCTTCCTTGGCCGAACACTGCGTCTACGGTCCTCAACGTTGCCCGTTTCTTTGTGCTTCTTCAAAAGAGCTTGGACAGCACATCTGGAAACCCCTGTCTGCCTTGAAATGTATGCCTGGGAGAGACCTTGGTGTTGCAGTATAACTACCTTGTGTCTTGTTGCTGTGCCAGTCTGTATGACTTTTCACAGTAAACTGTCTTCAACAACCTCACCTTGTTAGCTGAGTTTGGCTGTTCCTCACCCAGTTTTATTCCTCCTTCACAGCTGTTTCTGTTTCAGTTAATGATTGTGTTTCAACCTACTTATTGAATTGATGATCATTAGCACCTGTTTGGTATAATTGTTGAATCATACACCTGACTATATGACTACAACATCCCTGACTTTGTGCAAATGTATTTTTGTAATAGTCCTTTATACACACTCTGTTCATTTTACAGACAATAGTAATAGTCCTTTATACACACTCTGTTCATTTTACAGACAATAGTAATAGTCCTTTATACACACTCTGTTCATTTTACAGACAATAGTAATAGTCCTTTATACACACTCTGTTCATTTTACAGACAATAGTAATAGTCCTTTATACACACTCTGTTCATTTTACAGACAATAGTAATAGTCCTTTATACACACTCTGTTCATTTTACAGACAATAGTGATAGTCCTTTATACACACTCTGTTCATTTTACAGACAATAGTAATAGACTTTTTACAGACTTTTTACAGATTTTCATGATAATTTGAGTTTCCAAAGAAAAGCCAAAATTGAGTTACTGTGGTAACGGCATGGACTGTCAATCACTTGCAATCAGTCTTTCCACCCCAGCTCACCCCAGCTCATCCCAGCTCATCCCAGCTCATTGCTTGATGTGTCTAGATTAGGACCCTCACCACAGGGGGCTTCCCAACATTCAGGTGGGTGGAAGACCCAGAGGAAGTTTCACAAGTCATGTTTGGAAACTTTGCAGAGCGTGCCCCTTTGGCTTTACTGACTCACAGTAGTGATTAAAACATCTATATTTATTTTTCTCCTTCTCTCTCTTCTCCTCCTCCTCTCTCCTCCCCCAGCCCACTCTCTCTCTCCCTCCCCTCCTCTCTCTCTTCCCTCCTCCCTATCCTCCCAACCACACTCTCTCTCTCCCTCCCCTCCTCTCTCTCCTCTCCCCTCCTCTCTCCTACCCCTACTCTCTCTCTCCCTCCCCTCCTCTCTCTCCTCTCCCCTCCTCTCTCCTACCCCTACTCTCTCTCTCCCTCCCCTCCTCTCTCTCCTCTCCCCTCCTCTCTCCTACCCCTACTCTCTCTCTCCCTCCCCTCCTCTCTCTCCTCTCCCCTCCTCTCTCCTACCCCTACTCTCTCTCTCCCTCCCCTCCTCTCTCTCCTCTCCCCTCCTCTCTCCTACCCCTACTCTCTCTCTCCTCTCCCCTCCTCTCTCCTCCCCCCACTCTCTCTTCCCTCCTCCCTATCCTCCCAACCACACTCTCTCTCTCCCTCCCCTCCTCTCTCTCCTACCCCTGCTCTCTCCTACCCCTACTCTCTCTCTCCCACCCCTCCTCTCTCTCCACTCCCCTCCCCTCCTCCCCTCCACTCGCTCTCTCCCTCCTCTCCTCTCTCTCTCTCGCCCTCCCCCAAACTCTCTCTCATTTATGTTGGTTTCTACTCAGCCCTCTCCAAAACATCTCTATAATTCATTTATTGTTTCTCAAAAGATTTCTGTAATATGAAGTTGGGTATGAACTAATGACCTAATGCATTGAACAGCCCATGCACTAGACCTGTGATGTGAAGTTGGGTATGAACTAATGACCTAATGCATTGAACAGCCCATGCACTAGACCTGTGAACGCAAACATTTATTAACACACCACTCAATAGTTGAAGTATTTTGTGTGGGAAGTGCAGCTAATGTGGCAGGTTGGATTTATATAATGTGGCATTAGGTAGTTGAAAAAGGAAAAGCCATATTATAGCATCAGCTAACCCTGTAAAGGCCTTAATTCCCCATTAGTTCCCCATTAGTTCCGTATTCTCCCCGGTAACAAAGCCTGAGCCCTTTCAGCGCCGTGTTCCTTTGCATACCAAAAGTCATTGAACGGGGGAGACCTTTACCAAGAGATATGCTCTATTCATGCCTTCTTAATTACAATGTTAAACCATTATTTGTTTCAACACCTGGTTAACCTATTCAGAGCTACTGTGTGTGTGTGTGTGTGTGTGTGTGTGTGTGTGTGTGTGTGTGTGTGTGTGTGTATGTGTTGTGTGTGTGTGTGTGTGTGTGTGTGTGTGTGTGTGTGTGTGTGTGTGTGTGTGTGTGTGTGTGTGTGTGTGTGTGTGTGTGTGTGTGTGTGTGTGTGTGTGTGTGTGTGTGTGTGTGTGTGTGGGTGTGTGTGTGTGTGTGTGTGCGTGTGTGTGTGTGTGTGTGTGTGTGTGTGTGTGTGTGTGTGTGTGTGTGTGTGTGTGTGTGTGTGTGTGTGTGTGTGTGTGTGTGCGTGTGTGTGTGTGTGTGTTTATTCATAGCTGGTTAAACCCATTCATTCTCTCAGGTGTGTTGATGGGGAGGCTTCAAGGTATTGAGGAGTGAAGTGGTAAAAAGGTCTGCTCCACTACAACAGGAATATAATCAGATCTGCAGCAGAAGACAGAGTGTTGAATAATCCTGTGAGATGGGATCAGATGTTACCTTCCAGTCTGAAGAACATTACGGGCTGAGGAGGGGATTAGTCCCTCAGCAAAGCACCAAGCGTCATGAAGAGAATCGCCAGGTTGAATTAGAAAACTCAACTGGCTGGCTTAACATTAATTGACTTTGTTGTGCATTTCTGTGAATATATTTGTGTTGTATTGTGGTCTGATTAGAACTAAAGAGGCTGAGTGCCTCCTTTTAGAAAACCTGACCATACAACCCTCTTCTCATCTCTTACGCTTCTTTTTACCCCCCTCTTCTGTCTCTCACCTACTTTGAAGTTGTAGTTAGACCATACTCCTTTGTCAATGATGATGTCATTAGCACGGCTACACAGAGGAACCCCTGGGTGCTGTTGTTGTACTATGATGATGTCATTAGCACGGCTATACAGAGGAACCCCTGGGTGCTGTTGTTGACTTCTCTTCTCACCTGCTTTAGGGGATGATCCCATCTCAATGGGACCCATCAACGGAGGAGGACCAGATAGGACAACAAAGTGATGATACATCATGAATGAATCAGAATCACGTTTATTGTACTACAAGAGGAAAATCTTCAAAAGGAAAAATACATTAAATGAGAATGTTAGATAATATGTCGGCCTAACACTGACATTATCCTGGTCTAATACCTGCAGTCACAATAGGCCTGGTCTCTGTAAACACCACTGGCTGTGAGGTTATAATATCCTGGTCTTATACCTGCAGTCACAATAGGCCTGGTCTCTGTAAACACCACTGGCTGTGAGGTTATAATATCCTGGTCTCTGTAAACACCACTGGCTGTGAGGTTATAATATCCTGGTCTCTGTAAACACCACTGGCTGTGAGGTTATAATGTCCTGGTCTCTGTTTCTCTATGAACAATGTGAGAGTTTGAAAATAAAACGATCTAAAACCAGCGAAACTTAAACTGAGAAAACATAATTTAGGAAAATATATAATTTGGGGAAAGAAATCAGATTTTATATGGCTCGCTTAGAGTTGTTCCTTAACCATTATTTTACCTCCTCTTGTACACTAATGACCTTGGAAAGAGTTTAGGGGAGAGGAGACCTGGGGAAGAGTTTAGGGGAGAGGAGACCTGGGGGAGAGTTGTAGGGAGAGGAGACCTGGGGAAGAGTTGTAGGGAGAGGAGACCTGGGGGAGAGTTGTAGGGAGAGGAGACCTGGGGGAGAGTTGTAGGGAGAGGAGACCTGGGGGAGAGTTGTAGGGAGAGGAGACCTGGGGAAGAGTTGTAGGGAGAGGAGACCTGGGGGAGAGTTGTAGGGAGAGGAGACCTGGGGAAGAGTTGTAGGGAGAGGAGACCTGGGGGAGAGGAGACCTGGGGGAGAGGAGACCTGGGGGAGAGGAGACCTGGGGAAGAGTTGTAGAGGAAAGTAGCTCTCATGCTGGAAAAGGTTGGGACTCCTGATGTAGGGAATAGAGTACCATTTGGGACGCAAACCTCCTCTTTCTAAATGCTATCTGATTATAATGTTATCCCTGCCTGCTACCTGGGTACGTGTGTGAGACGGGATAGTCCTGTGTAGCTCAGATGGTGGGTTCAATTCCCACGGGGGACCAGTATGAACATGTATACACTAATTAACTGTAAATTGCTCTGGATAACAGTATCTGCTAAAATGTAAATAACCTTATGGTTATTGAGACAGTACAATAGAGAAACATGTACAGCCTTTGTGGATGTTTGACCCTAATCTTGGCATTTTATTAATTGAATCAAGCCATGTCCTCATTTTTAGCTCTATAAAATATGGTTCCTACAAAACAATGTCTCCACTGCTAATCAGATGTTACAGTCTGTTTGACTGTAGAAAGGTTAATTACAGGTAGGATGTGTTTGTCTACAGTACATGCTGGTCTGCTGTTCACATTCCTCAGTGTGTTATGTTGCCCATGTATGTATATAGTGATTTAAAACAAGAGGAAAACCTGGCCTGGCCTCTGTGTTAATGTATTTAAAACAGCAGGTGTGATTGGGCCGGCCACTGGACCTGCCATCCCGCTGACTGTCCTTTAATTCCAGTCCAGCAGGCCACAAGAATTTACCAGCATGGGCCGCAGGTCTAGATTTAAAACAAATAACGTTTATGGAAGATTGACTAGTCAGAGGAATAGTCTGGGCTTCTCTTCATTTAATTAGCAGCTGTGAATGACTTGGTTAAGGGAGGTGACGAGACAATAGAAGGTGTCATCTAATTATTTTAGCCGGTGCAATGCAGGCGTTCTCGTGCCAGTCCCCTTTCCTTTGGCCCCGTGATATGAGGTAAATGCAGGGCGTGCTCGTGCCAGTCCCCTTTCCTTTGGCCCCGTGATATGAGGTAAATGAGTTAAGCAGCAGGCGGTGATGCAATATGTGTCTCTCCTGGAGATGAGGTTCCACCATGGCCATCTTTAAAGTGAATCAGGAGAACTGCAGGACTGCATTTAGATTAGATAGCAAATATAAGCTATGTAAAGTACATCAAATCACCAAATATTACCTGCATATCAATGGGTAGACAGCACCTTTGTATGGTTGAAAAGGTCATACAGTTACATTATGGTCCTATGTAGGCTACAGTAGTCCCTCTCTTTCAATCTGCTCTCCCCAACCACCTTGTCCTGAACACCAGCCAAAGCACACATTAAGTGATCACTGCATCAAACCCACAGACCAGAAAGAAGTAACCCACAAGGGCCAAAGAAGAAGTTGTGTATAAAGAGGTAGCGTAGCGTGGCAGGATATACGAGTACGTTCCAGAGGAGAGGAGAGGAGAGGAGAGGAGAGGAGAGGAGAGGAGAGGAGAGGAGAGGAGAGGAGAGGAGAGGAGAGGAGAGGAGAGGAGAGGAGAGGAGAGGAGAGGAGAGGAGAGGAGGCTGTAGCTTCAGCAGTCTACCATATACTCCCTCCCTCCCTCCCTCCCTCCCTCCCGGCTGGTCCCCAGTCTCCCTGTAGAGCTGTAGCTGTGTGTGTGTGTGTGTGTGTGTGTGTGTGTGTGTGTGTCTGCGTTTGCTGCCTGCCCACTTAAAGCCTTGTCTCTGACTATATGTACAGCTAGCTCCCTAGGCCCCAGAGCCCCCTGGGTTGAAGGCCCCAGAGAGACCATTAGCCAGCCTAGGGGGTCCCTAAGTGTCACCCATGAAATCAGGATGTTAGGGTTTGAAAAACAGGGAGGGACCGATAGTAATTTTCATTATTGTTAAAAGTTCATCGTTCCTGGTGTCTACTTGGCCTCTGGCTGGGTTTGAACACAGACGACTGATGCAATAAGGGAGAGACATGGTAGGACTTTAATGTTTTAAGTGAACCTTATAAGAACATATTGTGAAGACTTAACATCAGACACATATTTGGATTAAAGTATGTATTTTCATTTTCATTTCAACACAGTTCAGAAGACAGTTACTGTGTAAACGTTAAACCCAAAATACCTTCGGAAAGTATTCACACCCCTTAAATTTGTACACATTTTGTTGTGTTACAGCTTGAATTGAAAATGGATTCAATTGATATTTTGTGTCACTGGCCTACACACAGTAACCTATAATGTCAAAGTGGAATTATGTTTTTTAAAATTGTACAAATTAATTGAAAAGTCAATAAGTATTCAACCCCTTTGTTATGGCAAGCCGAAATACATTCAGGAGTGAAATGTGTTTAAGAAGTCACGTAATAAGTTGCATGGACTCACTCTGTGTGCAATCATCCTTGTAACCCACACTTACAATTATCTGTAAGATCCCTAAGTCGAGCAGCATATTTTAAACACAGATTTAACCACAAAAACCACAGAGGTTTTCCAATTCGTCACCAAGATGGGCAGATATTGGTAGATTGGTAAAAAAAAAAAAACAGACATTGAATATACCTTTGAACATGGTGAAGATATTAATTACACTTTGAAAGGTGTATCAATACACCCAGTCACTACAAAGATGTGTAACCTTTATTTAACTAGGCAAGTCAGTTAAGAACAAATTCTTATTTACAATGAAGGCCTACACCGGCCAGACTCAGACAACACTGGGACAATTGTGTGCCGCCCTATGGTACTCCCAATCACAGCCGGTTGTGATACATTCTGGATTATATCCAGGTTGTCTGTAGTGACTCCTCTAGCACTGAGATGCAGTGTCTTAGACCACTGAACCAGGTTGTCTGTAGTGACTCCTCTAGCACTGAGATGCAGTGTCTTAGACCACTGAACCAGGTTGTCTGTAGTGACTCCTCTAGCACTGAGATGCAGTGTCTTAGACCACTGAACCAGGTTGTCTGTAGTGACTCCTCTAGTACTGAGATGCAGTGTCTTAGACCACTGAACCAGGTTGTCTGTAGTGACTCCTCTAGCACTGAGATGCAGTGTCTTAGACCACTGAACCAGGTTGTCTGTAGTGACTCCTCTAGCACTGAGATGCAGTGTCTTAGACCACTGAACCAAGTTGTCTGTAGTGACTCCTCTAACACTGAGATGCAGTCTTAGACCACTGAACCAGGTTGTCTGTAGTGACTCCTCTAGCACTGAGATGCAGTGTCTTAGACCACTGAACCAAGTTGTCTGTAGTGACTCCTCTAGCACTGAGATGCAGTGTCTTAGACCACTAAACCAGGTTGTCTGTAGTGACTCCTCTAGCACTGAGATGCAGTGTCTTAGACCACTGAACCAGGTTGTCTGTAGTGACTCCTCTAACACTGAGATGCAGTGTGTGAGTAATGATGTAAACCAGATGTTTTAAAACATGTCTTCACTTTGTCATTATGGTGAGAAAATACATATATTTATTACATTATGAATGCAGGCTGTAACACAAACAAATGTGGAATAAGTCAATGGGTATGAATACTTTCTCAAGGCCCTGTAAATAGCACTACTCAACTTAAAATTATGAAATATACAGCTACATAAAGTTTCACTTAAACAACCAATGGCCTTCTACGTTCCATTGGACTACTTATCAAATATCCTGAATTATGAATAATTATGTTTGAGTAATATAATATTGTAACACTACCCATCAATCCACAACCAGAGGGTCAAAAGCAATTTGTCAGAAATGAACAGCCTGGTTTATTTTAATCACATGCATCCCTACCCTGTATGTGTGTGCTCTCCCTGTGTGTGTTTGTGTGTGTGTGTGTGTGTCTCTCTCCCTGTGTGTGTGTGTGTGTGTGTGTGTGTGTGTGTGTGTGTGTGTGTGTGTGTGTGTGTGTGTGTGTGTGTGTGTGTGTGTGTGTGTGTGTGTGTGTGTGTCTGTGTGTGTGTGTGTGTGTGTGGTTCTGTGTGTGTGTGTGTGTGTGTGTGTGTGTGTGTGTGTGTGTGTGTGTGTGTGTGTGTGTGTGTGGGTGTGTGTGTGTGTGTGTGTGTGTGTGTGTGTGTGTGTGTGTGTGTGTGTGTGTGTGTGTGTGTGTGTGTGTGTGTGTGTGTGTGTGTGTGTGTGTGTGTTTGTGTGTGTGTGTGCGCGTGTGTGTGTGTGTCCCTACCCTGCTGCATCAGCACTGTGGCCTGTAGAAACCCATTCTGCGTTGTTGATTGACAGAGAGAGAAGAGAAGTTCTCTGTAGCAGATTTGTGACGTCCATAATGGTTTAATGTCTGGGTTTGACAGTGATACCGAGGGGGAGTGAAGTGGTTCTGAGTACGGGGCAGAGGATTTTACTGTCAGAGCTGATGACAGTCACTTTCTCCATGCAGATTAAATTGGTGTTTCCAGATTTGCCCTGGGTGTACGCTGTGACCCCCCGCTGGGTCTCCACAACACTGCTTTAAGATGAGGAGATGAGTTGAGACCAGCTCAGCTGTAGTAAGACATTGATGCTGCTGCAGACACTGATGCTTACAACATTACAGACTCTGGTACACTGCTGCGGTCAGAACAGTCATCATTACAGACTCTGGTACACTGCTGCGTTCAGAACAGTCATCATTACAGACTCTGGTACACTGCTGCGTTCAGAACAGTCATCATTACAGACTCTGGTACACTGCTGCGGTCAGAACAGTTATCATTACAGACTCTGGTACACTGCTGCAGTCAGAACAGTCATCATTACAGACTCTGGTACACTGCTGCGGTCAGAACAGTCATCATTACAGACTCTGGTACACTGCTGCGGTCAGAACAGTCATCATTACAGACTCTGGTACACTGCTGCGGTCAGAACAGTCATCATTACAGACTCTGGTACACTGCTGCGGTCAGAACAGTCATCATTACAGACTCTGGTACACTGCTGCGGTCAGAACAGTCATCATTACAGACTCTGGTACACTGCTGCGGTCAGAACAGTCATCATTACAGACTCTGGTACACTGCTGCAGTCAGAACAGTCATCATTACAGACTCTGGTACACTGATGCAGTCAGAACAGTCATCATTACAGACTCTGGTAAACTGCTGCAGTCAGAACAGTCATCATTACAGACTCTGGTACACTGCTGCAGTCAGAACAGTCATCATTACAGACTCTGGTACACTGCTGCAGTCAGAACAGTCATCATTACAGACTCTGGTACACTGCTGCAGTCAGAACAGTTATCAATACAGACTCTGGTACACTGCTGCAGTCAGAACAATCATCATTACAGACTCTGGTACACTGCTGCAGTCAGAACAGTCATCATTACAGACTCTGGTACACTGCTGCAGTCAGAACAGTCATCATTACAGACTCTGGTACACTGCTGCAGTCATAACAGTCATCATTACAGACTCTGGTACACTGCTGCAGTCAGAAAAATCATCATTACAGACTCTGGTACACTGCTGCAGTCAGAACAGTCATCATTACAGACTCTGGTACACTGCTGCAGTCAGAACAGTCATCATTACAGACTCTGGTACACTGCTGCAGTCAGAACAGTCATCATTACGGACTCTGGTACACTGCTGCAGTCAGAACAGTCATCATTACAGACTCTGGTACACTGATGCAGTCAGAACAGTCATCATTACAGACTCTGGTACACTGCTGCAGTCAGAACAGTCATCGTTACAGACTCTGGTACACTGCTGCAGTCAGAACAGTCATCATTACAGACTCTGGTACACTGCTGCAGTCAGAACAGTCATCATTACAGACTCTGGTACACTGATGCAGTCAGAACAGTCATCATTACAGACTCTGGTACACTGCTGCAGTCAGAACAGTCATCGTTACAGACTCTGGTACACTGCTGCAGTCAGAACAGTCATCATTACAGACTCTGGTACACTGCTGCAGTCAGAACAGTCATCATTACAGACTCTGGTACACTGCTGCAGTCATAACAGTCATCATTACAGACTCTGGTACACTGCTGCAGTCAGAAAAATCATCATTACAGACTCTGGTACACTGCTGCAGTCAGAACAGTCATCATTACAGACTCTGGTACACTGCTGCAGTCAGAACAATCATCATTACAGACTCTGGTACACTGCTGCAGTCAGAACAGTCATCATTACAGACTCTGGTACACTGCTGCAGTCAGAACAGTCATCATTACGGACTCTGGTACACTGCTGCAGTCAGAACAGTCATCATTACGGACTCTGGTACACTGCTGCAGTCAGAACAGTCATCATTACAGACTCTGGTACACTGATGCAGTCAGAACAGTCATCATTACAGACTCTGGTACACTGCTGCAGTCAGAACAGTCATCGTTACAGACTCTGGTACACTGCTGCAGTCAGAACAGTCATCATTACAGACTCTGGTACACTGCTGCAGTCAGAACAGTCATCATTACAGACTCTGGTACACTGATGCAGTCAGAACAGTCATCATTACAGACTCTGGTACACTGCTGCAGTCAGAACAGTCATCGTTACAGACTCTGGTACACTGCTGCAGTCAGAACAGTCATCATTACAGACTCTGGTACACTGCTGCAGTCAGAACAGTCATCATTACAGACTCTGGTACACTGCTGCAGTCAGAACAGTCATCATTACAGACTCTGGTACACTGATGCAGTCAGAACAGTCATCATTACAGACTCTGGTACACTGATGCAGTCAGAAAAGTCATCATTACAGACTCTGGTACACTGCTGCAGTCAGAACAGTCATCATTACAGACTCTGGTACACTGCTGCAGTCAGAACAGTCATCAGCTTTGCTTTTCCTTATGGTGATTCTTAGTGGTTCAGTTTTTATTGTTATTGTTTAGTTTGTTGTGTGGGAAATGTTTCAGTTTTCTCCCTTTGTTTTTATTATTGTTTTCCTTTGAAGCACACTGTGTTGCATTCCATGTCTGAAATATGCAGTATAAATAAAGCTTGATTTGATTGAATTTGATTCCGAATGTATTGGTGAAACGGCAATGGTTAGATTGATAGTGTCTGTTCATCTCAAAGATGAAAGAGCATTGAGACGGTTGTCCTCATGATGTTGGATCTTGTATACTGTACCTCATAGAAGCACTCCCTGTAATCAAGGATGTCTTTGTTTTCAACATAACAACATACTCAAGCCTGTGACGTACTAACTGGTACTTTCATTAATAATGAACAATCAGGAAAAGTAGCATTGGAAAATATCTTAAAGGGATACTTTGGGATTTTGGCAATGAATACCTTTATCTACTTCCTCAGAGTCAGATGAACTCATGGATACCATTCTTTTGTCTCTGCTTGACGTTTGAAGGAAGTTGCTAACTAGCGCTAGCACAATTGCTAACTAGCCGGAAGTCTATGGGTATCTGCTAGCATGCTAGGGGAAAATAGATACAGGGCCTCATGTGACTTTCAGGAAGTAGATACAGGGTCTCATGTGACTTTCAGGAAGTAGATACAGGGTCTCATGTGACTTTCAGGAAGTAGATACAGGGTCTCATTTGACTTTCAGGAAGTAGATACAGGGTATCATGTGACTTTCAGGAAGTAGATACAGGGTATCATGTGACTTTCAGGAAGTAGATACAGGGCCTCATTGACAAAATTCCAAAGTAGTCCTTTAATGCCACATAGGCCTGTCTATTCAATCTATCGAAGTTAATCTTTGCTTGATTAAACTTGACATGTTCAGTTGTTTGGCAGACTGTGTTGATTAGCAGGGTTGAAAAGTGTATGATCTAGAAAGAGAGAAGCACTACTGTTCAGCTCAATCAATAATCTGGAGATTAATTTACATTAAAGTCATTTAGCAGACACTCTTATCCTGAGCAATTTACAGTTAGTTAGTGAATACATGTTCATACTGGTCCCCTGTGGGAATCAAACCCACAACCCTAGCGTTGCAAGCACCATGCTCTACTCTCTGAGCTACACGGGTCACGTTGTTAATCTAACTAACTATACTAACTCTACTGTTTAGTTCAACTAATAATCTGGAGACAATGGCACATGCAAATTAAATGTTAACATAAAACATCACATTCACTTTTCCATTTTATTTAAAAAAAAACGAAATAATCATATTACATTTATTTTATTTAACTAGACAAGTCAGTTAAGAACAACTTCTTATCTACAATGACAGCATGAATACAGGGTCAGTCCTGGAGCACATTAGGGTTAAGTGCCTTGCTCAAGGACACATTGACAGGTTTTTTCACCTTGTCGGCTCGGCTATTCGAACCTACGCCCTTTCTGTTACCGGCCCAACACTCTAACTGCTAGGTCCCTATGAGGAGGGTTGTCACCAAGCTGTGGCCCCAGGCACAAGCTGGATCCACTTCAGCTCAGCAGCAGGGCTGGCGGCTCTGTGTGGGCCCAGCGGGGCTCCAAATCAATAAGGTTAATAAACGTAGGGGCCCCCAGGGCCTCCTGGATGCCTGCCTGCCTCTCTGCCAATGAAGAACATTGCTGATGAAAAGATGCCACTTCAGAAGTGTGATGCATTTAAAACTGGAATCCTTACTTGCTACATTTGGGACATGCTGTATAAATGAATGCTATATATTGATTGTTGAATATTATAGAATAATAATATAATATGAGCTTAGTTCAACTGTCATTCCCCATCAGAACCCAACATTTAATCATATTTTACTCCAATGTTTGTAATCTATGTACTTGCAAACAAACACTGTTTATACTCTCAGAACATGGTTACAATGTTACAACTACACATTTGATGTCATGGATGGTCAGGTGCAAAATGCCACAACGAAAGTACACAAAAGACAGACACACGGTACATGATACATAGAGCGTCAGTATGCAAAAGTATAGAAATACAAGATATCTGGTGTGCAAAAACAAAAAGCTATAAAAAGACATTGCATAGTATGGGTGATTGGCTGAACATGTACACTATACATTGGTGGATGTTGGATGGTTAACTATACTATACAGGTCGATCGATGGCAGAGAAATACTTCAGTAGCTAAAAATGCGTATGATATGAGCGAGGGTAATAATAGTTTACTTAATAGACAGACTGGGTAAATTAACAGGTAAGTGAATATTTTGCATGGTTAAATTAGCTGTACAGTTAGGTATACAGTTATATTTACAGATAAGTGAATACTTGCGTGGTTACACAAACTGTACAGGTAAATGACAGGAAGAGATACTTTAATAGCTAAATGTGTGTATGATATAATTTGGGGTAATAATAGTAATTCCCTTAAAATACAGTCCTTGGTGCGCAGGGTTTAATTACAGACAACTGCACGTATTGCACATTCAATATACTAAAAGCAATGAGAAAAGGTGCAACTGGCAGGATACTAATATGCATTCCTGAGTGAATGCCTACGTAAGTTAGGTCCAAGAATTACTAGCAATATTGCATGTGATATAATATAACAACTGTACATGAGTATGTATATACAGACCAGCATGAATAAATAAGTCCTGAGTGAATGAGTGCTGACGGACCAGAGTTACTCACGGATGGATGCATAATTGTTAAACTAGGTCCTAAAACCCTAACAGTTCCAG